>JAHBOF010000064.1:0-524050 GCA_020736565.1 Coprinopsis sp. MPI-PUGE-AT-0042 | reverse complement strand
CTTTCTCCTCAACCTCACCTATACGCCTAACAATCTCCCTACCATCCCTGAACAATGAACGAAGAAGACCGACGAAGAAATGCCTCCCTTGACCTCAGAAGAAAACAACGACATGGATGAAGCCTGGACTAAAGCCGAAACGAAGACCCCCGCCCAAGGCTGGGGATCAACCGATAGGAATGGAGGATGGATGGTTTGATGCAGGAGCCCAGGGGTGGGGCTATGTCTGCAAAGACTGGACCAAAGTCGTCAACGAGAACGACGTCACCATGCTCGAAGAACCAGAGGACGATGAATCAACCACCATGCCCGAAGCTCAAGAAATCCTCCACCTCCTCCTCACCAACGCCGACTATGGATACCTCAGAGCGGGCATGGATCACGAAGGAAGAAGGACACTCGACTCAATGCAGAAACGCGACGAAGAGATGAGGACCTCACCACAGTCATACGCCGCCACATGTGGGCCACGCCGCGAGTCTCTGCCACCATCCAACGTCTGCTCGCCATCAGAGAAAACGCCTGGAATGAATTCATTGGACACTGGGTGGATATCATCTACATGATGGACTATGGAAACTTCAACCTCGACAACGAAATCAAGCACCTGCGACAAACATACAAGGAGATGGGCAGTAAGAGGCGATCCGTTCATGAATGGGTCCTGAACACCTCAGAGGCTGGGTATGGCTATGGAACACCCCTGACCGACTGCTTCAACTGCGGAGGGAGAGGCCATGTCAAAGCAGAATGCGGATTCCCCAAGGCAAAACGCTGCGACCTCAAGCGAAACAAGAAGAAGGGAATCAAGAAGCCTATCATCATCAGCACCCAACAAACTGAACCCAACCGGTTCGTCTCTCAGATGGCCAGGAGGACCGCTCCTCTTCCCCGTCGCGCTGTCTCTAGGGCTTGATTGGGACAATCAAGCTTACGAAGGGGGTAATGTTATGACCGTCTATCACGCCCCTATCTTTTCCCACTACTCCAACGGCCACCCTCTTCCCTCGCACCTTCAGCCCGTGATATCATATCTATTCAGACTCCCATTTGACCTTGCTGCACTCTTTTGATCCCCCTTATCGTCTCTTGACTCCTACTTTTGTTGGTAACGCCTTCTTATGCCGCCATCTTTCACTTTCATCGTTACCAACACTTCTTTACATTCCTATCTCTTCTCTACGGTCACTGGTTGTGCTGCGCACTGCGGACTGCTTCTTTTTTATCGACTCATACTGACTTATACCGACTCATATCGACTCATACTATTATTTATACTCGACGACTATACCTATATAAACCTCTAGCTACTCCTTGTTATTCTTTAGCTAGTTCTCGTCGAATCTACCTGATTTGCCTATTCCTTCTCTCCTCGAACTTCGCTCCAACTCTCTAGTCTGCTTCAAGGGCATCCTAGTTAGTTGCGATATCCGCTTGATCTCCGAACTCCGACACGGAACTACGGCCCTCGCGTCAACTCTTATGAGCTCGCGTACTTGAACCGTAACAGGTGATGTGCCAATCCTTGAGAGCCGTGAGGGCTAACATGGTTCGGACTGATTCGAAACGAACCACTGGTGAGAAAATCTCGTTGTAGTCAATGCCTTCGATTTCTTGGAAACCCTTGGCAACAAGTCGGGCGCGTTTACGACCGTCAGATTTGACGTCGAATACCCAGTGATTGGTAATCGCTTTGCGACCTTTGGGAAGATCGACCATTTCGAATACATTGCGTTCAGAGAGTGCCTTTAACTCATCTTTGCAAGCACTGATCCATCCTTTCTTCTCCTGCAGTGGCATCCGCAAGATGTCTTTAAACGTCCACTCGCGTGGAGCGCTGTCGACAGAAGGAACTGGAGGCAAAACCGCTTTTGAAAGCAGGAAATGCATAAAATTAACTCCCCCTTCACGCGCTAAGCGTTCTAAGTCCTCAGGTATGTCGAAAGTCGAATCAGAGTCACTTTCGGACATTGGAGTAGCAGGTTTTGGCGCGGGAATGCCTTTTCCCATGCTTTCAGCACCTTGATTAGATCCAGATGGCCGTCTGTCATCTTTATCAAGTGCTTTTCTCCTATCCGTCTGATGCTTTTCTGTCGGAGTTTTATTTCCATAGACATCGCCAGGCTGAGGCTTGGTTTGGGTCCGATCCCGCGCAGATCTCCTAGGTGCATCACCTGGAGGATTTCCCGGCGCAGGGTTCGGCGGGTGCTGGTCGGCTGGTTGTTCACCAATGTTCCGATCATCGTCACGATCAGGACCGCTACCTCTTTTAGGGGTTTGGGAGTTTGGGGATAGACAAGGAAGGGAATCATCGTCGTCATCATCATCTCCAGATTCAGATGGAGGTCCATCATTGCCAAAAGAGGAAGGTGGGTAGTCTTCAACTCGTGGTTGGTCTTGAGGTGGTTTGGCATCAGGACACCTTGGGAAGTGAAGTTCATCAAAGCGAGCGGTAGTCGCTTTGAATAGAACATTCCTTGGCGATCTCATGAATAGATATGCCTTCATGCCTTCTGGGAATCCTAGGAAGATCATATACTCCGACCGTGGAAGGAGCTTGTTAGATCGTTGTTCCTTGGGAATATACACCCAGGCACCGCATCCAAAGACTCTCAATTTAGAGATGTCTGGAGCTTCTCCTTCTACAGCCTCGTGTGGAGTAATCCAACCAAGACGCTTGAGAGGCGTCCGGTTATACACGTAAACGGTGTATAGAACGGAAAATTCCCACCATGATGGGGACAGGCAAGCGTCGTGACACATTGACTCAGCCTTCTCCATGATAGTGCGATTGAAGCGCTCAGCGCGTCCGTTCTGCTGATGCATATACGGAGCGCTAATTGATAGCTTGATTCCTTTTGATTTGAAGAAACTTTTCAGTTCGTCGTTGATGAATTCTCCACCACCATCCACCTGCCATTCTTCGATTTTCTCATGGTATTGAGTTTCAACCATGGTAACGAAGTCTTTGATCGCTTGAATTGATCCACTCTTCAGACGAAGAAGGACACACGATCCACGACTTGTGCAATCATCAAAAAAGGAGATGAAATGTTTGAATTTGTGGTATGACTCGCCGGAGAATTCTTTTAGATCTGAGTGGATCTTCTGGAATCTGCGCTTCGCACGCTTGCTCGAAGCCGGGAACGGCTCAAGCGACATCTTCCCTTGCGCGCAACCGCGGCACAAAGGTTCATGTTTGGGAATTTCCACCATAGGTGGGAAGTTCGTGGTATGCTTTTTGGCTCGTTTGAGCACTTCCCGCGATGGATGACCAAAGTGCTTATGCATGACCGCGTAATCGACAGGTGGTCCAGAGACCTTCTGCACTTCTATCGGCGATCCATTGGAGTTCTTTACAGATACCCAATAAATCGTGTTGTCCGGATGAAGCGGATGACCCTTAATGAGATTTCTCCCATCAGAATCGTTGATACCCAGGGATAGGGAATCACCCCAAAGAGTAGTCTTGGGTTGACTCAAGAAAGTTCCCGTAGAGAACAATCGAGTCGATAGATTGGGGATGTGATAGACTGGTTCGATGATAGATTCCACGTCTCGGTCGTTACCATCAGCACCTTTGATGGTGTGAATTACTCGAAGCTTTCCAATTCCTTTTATGGACAGGGTTGTACCCTTGGAAGCGGTGTTAACCAATGGACTGTTCTTAATGACTTTGTAGTCGAACAAATCATTTTTCGAGGGGGTAACATGCATTGATGCCCCAGAGTCCATCATCCAATGTATGAATGTCTCAAATTTCTTACAGGAGGCGCATTGCGCATCTTTACACTTAGCAGTATTCGATGAATCATGTATCGAAACAATAGAATTGATTGCACAGCAAAATTCTAGGTATACATCATCGTCCAAGCTATTCATATCTAATTGAAGAGGTTGTGGAGGCAATGAGTTAGCCAAGTGTTTCCTGGTAGAAACAGAGAGGACGTACTTATCGTCGTCAAAGTGTCCAGTCCTCAGAGCGTCCCAGTCCTGTAGGTAGACAGATGGTTTTGCATCTGGAACGCGATCTGATCCATTACGATCTGGATGTTCGCCTCCCATCCCGTCGTCGGAGCCCCAGTCGGAGACTTCGTCATCGGGGTGGAGCGGGTCCTCCAGTTCACTGTCGCGGATCCTCTCCCAGACCGTCTTGGGGGTTCCGAAGAGCGAGGAGTCCTCAACTGCATCCCACCTTTCCAGTGCTGGTTCGTCGCCGAGGGAGACGCTGTCGTCGTCTTCGCCCAAGGTGTCGGTGTCACTGAGTCCGTCCAATGCTTGTGAGCCGTCCCCTTCCATGGGCAATCGAGATTGATGCACCATGGTTGCTTGGGGAACGTCGACCCCTTCTCCAGATCCACCTTGTGCCAGTGGGGGAGATGAGAGTCGGTGCAGAGACGAGCTGGCCTCGTTGTTACAGCTCAGGTCGCGAGCCCCTAAGGGTAGACGCGAGGACTGTAATATCCGAGTCGGACCTCTTCTAAATCAGGTGGAAACATAAGGCAGTCGTCAAGAGTACCTCTGAGAAGAGTGCTCTTGACGACTGAAGCAAGCCAAGCACTAGAGGAAGGGTTGCCTTCAGAGGATAGACAGGGATAATCTGATAGAATAACAAGCTAAGGTATAAGCAAGTACATCTACAGCCTTATATACTACTAGAGAGACGAGCTATCTAAGCATTGTATCAAAGTAGGAAATACTCCGCAGCATATCTAGGAGTCATATCCAGTCATATCTAGTCATACTCTGCAGCATAAGTAGGAAATACTCCGCAGCATATCTAGTAGATGTACAACAAAGATAAGAATGATAGAAGCAGTAGAAGATAGATACCAACTATGCATAACATATGCACAATCAGAATGGAATAAGTCATCGTCAGTTGGGAACAGTGAATAGCACCTGGACAAATGGATGGGATCTGGGGAACATATGATAGATGGATGTCCCAAGGGTGCATGTGCACAGCAGATGCATGGATATCGCGTAGTGAGGGAAGTCAAGGGGGAGTCAAGGGGAAGGTGCAAGGAAGGAAGAATAGGGGTAAAAAGCGGTCATAACACTCGTGCACCTCAAGCCGTTCGGAGGGTTCGAGCGATCGTTGACGTTTGGAAGGCCTGGGTGAACTGATGCAGTCAATAAGTGCTTGCTTCCGCTTGTCCGCCTCCTCGAATGATTTGAGGTGATGGGCGGTTTTTGGTAAATCAAGCTTACCGCAGTTCTTCCTGGCGCGTTCCACATCAGGATAGCACGAGGTCTCCGTAGACGGAGCGTCCTTGGCTTTAACGGCCGAGGCGGGGAGATGGGTGGATGGAGTTAGGATGGGACGTTGGACAATAGAGGGTCCGGTCTTCACGAATGAAAGGACCGAGACCTTGGCCTGGGGAGGCACATGCTCCTGAGGAGCGAGAGAGACGAGATGGTCGCCTAAGAAGGCAGCCTGTACCATGTGGGAGCTGTGACCTTGCGACTTCCTTTACTTCTCCTTCTTCTTGTTGCCGCCCTTGGATCCGCGCTTCTTCCCTTTGTTCTGGGAAGAACCCGGGTTGTGGTTACCCGAGTTGCCGGAATCCTTCTGCTGCCCCTGTTGTTGCTGGCGGAAGTTAGGGTTTCCCCCTTTCCTCTTGATGCCAGTGAACTTGTTTAGGGTAGCCGGGTTGGCAACGCAGTCGTACTCAGCCGTGATGGCTTTGACGACGGCATCGAAGGTGAGATCCTCCTTTTTCTTGTTAAGGAGGATGGCGACGGTGTTGTCGTACTTGTTAGGAAGGCTGTTGATCAGGATCATGGCCTCGATGAACGAGTCAATGGAGACATCGTTCTGGGCGAGCTGACCAAGGTGGTTCTGGAGCTCGGCGATCGCGGGGCGAGGATCACCGTTCCCAATACGGAACTGTATCGCAAGCTTGAAGTACGCGAAAATCGCCGCGAGCCCTGGGGACCCGTAAAGCTCCTTGAGACCGTCCCATAACGCACTCAACGTGTTCGCACCCGAGACCTGGGCGCACACGTTTTTGTTCATGCGAAGGAGGAGGGCTCCCATGGCCTGATCATCGTCTTCGTCCCACTTCTTGATCTTCTCCTCCTGAGCCAGCTTTTCAGCGGCGGTGGAATCAGAGGGAAGATCGAGGGGACATTCGCCGTCGATGTACGACGTGAGACGTTGCATTTTGAGGTACTGCTCCACACGCATGGCCCAATCTATGTAGTTGGTACCATCGAGCATGGGGACGTTGTTGAGAGCGTTTGAAGACATTGTTGATTGATAAGATCTGTCAAAACAAGGTTCGTCAGCAACGTATATCACAAATCAAAGAAAGCGGCCATAACAGCGCGTTCTTTGCCCCATTCTGCAGCCATTATAGCGCAGATCTCTGCTGCCATAACAGTGCAGAGTAAAGGCATAGGTTCGGCCTATCAGCCACTTGGTTAGACGTGCATAGTCGCAGCAATTAAGCGCAGACTTGTAGCAGTCTATGGAGGCAGCCATTACAGCGCCAACCAAGTTTGTAGTGCAGCCATTACAGCGCAACTACTGAGCTTCAGGGCTCATAACCTGAAGAACACTACTGCGACTAGCAAGTAGAGTCTTACCGAGTAGCTTGTAGGCTTAGTTGGTAGGTTAAAGTGATAGAGATTAGTGTAGCTACAAGAGTCCTTTATATACACATTGAGCGCACTAATAATAGAGCAGTGTAAGGACTGAGTAAGTAGTCACATGTGTGACAAGTAAGCATATGAGTCAGGATGAGTCGTGAAGACGAAAGAGTGTCGAATGCTGTAAATAACGCATAGCCTCATAAGCATGTATCTGAAGGAGTCTAGACTGAAGGTCACGAGTCGAATCTGATCTACATCGGATAAGATAAGATAAGATAAGATCAACATCTTAGCCCTACTCTCTTGGAAGTTTCCAAACAAGCTCAGCCTATCCTCAACTGTTCCTTATGTGTTTGCATAGCCAAAAATTGCGAGTTAAATTTAAAAGATTATATCCCCGTGATTGATATGATACACTCGAGGGGACCCTGTCATGATTATCCATAAAGTCATTGCATGGGCAAGCAGAATTTTCCATAATTCTGCTGCATGAGCTGGGCCAGGAATTGTACACAAAGTCTTGCAAGAGCAAGGCACCTTTAAGCAGAAGGTCCTTCCCACCCCAATACTGTTGGCGGCCGCCGACCCGATTCGCATCACCCCACCGCCATCGACGGGTTAATGCCACGCCCGCCATTAGGCGCCCGTCTGAGCACAGCCACAATTCTTTGAACCGCGAGGTCATTAGCTCCCCCAGTGAATGTAGGGGTGGAAAGGGCAGGACTTTAGGGCTTTAAATAAAGTTAGAGCCTTCAGCCTTAGGATACATCCCTTACTGTCCATAACTTGCAAGCTTAGGGTATGTGATAATCCAAAACATTAATTTGAGCTACAGCCTGGGTGCGGGGCAACAGGGGGCCGTCGAAATAATTGAAACACGTTTATATTGCAATTTCGGATAGCAGTAATCGTTAGCTCTCGAATGAGCCCAAGAGCTTCACAAACGGATTACATTTGAGCTAGCAACGGCTAAAAGTGTGATTTTGGCCTACCCTTGAATTGATCCCCTTGCGTCCGTCCCCGACTACCTTCTAAGACAGACATTGAAAGGGTTGAATAACAACTCTATGAGCAATATATTAGCTCCCTCTACATGTACTGGTCAGAAAGGGATGAACCTCTATCAAGATATAGCTGACGCAGGTCCAGTTGCAACGCAAGTTGCGAGTTGAACCTGGCTCATTTAGTTGCATTGTCTGACTTTCTTGTCAATCTATAAACCTATGCCCCAACTAGTATCATTCGAAAGGGCTTTTTTTCGTGTCTATTCTGGTACATTTTATATGATTTATGGGCTCGTGGTCGTGTAGGAGCAGGCTATTTTGTGTTTCGCACGTGGGTCCAGTTCATCCCGAGAATCTCGGAGACGTCGGAATTAGTGACGCGCAAGTAACATCAAGGCGTCCCTGGCGAAGTGGTATTGTCCAAGTGTTCCTTGGGAACATGGATTGTGGCTAATGTTCATACATGCAAGCAAAACCTAAATTGGCTCGGTCCCGCTCGCAGCTGCAGTAATGGCAGCATGGATGACCAAGCCAGCTGCCACCGAACATGTACTGCTGACGTGGCAGTGCAGGCGCGCCAAACCTCGCGAGAGAGCCTGAGCATACTGGGGCAGGAGAGCGCTGCTGCCGTCCTAATTAAGCATGAGCGCGCTTGATGAGCGCTATGCAGTGCCGAGTTGATCGCCATCTCACCGGAGGTGCTGTTCAGACAGTGTCGTTGGGAATTACTCCCATACTATCCCACACCATATGTTCGTAGGCACCGCTCAATTGGATCGCCCCTTCAGAGGATCGGGGGGCTACAAAAATTGAAAGATGCGCACCTAGGTATCCCCTCAAAGCGTTTGTTAAGAAACGATTGGAGATTTCGATGAGGAAGGTACTCAAAAAGAGGTCGATATTTCACCAGGGGCTACCCATATTTGGTAGTGCGATCAATATTCCTGCCAAATCCCATCAATTCTACGATCGAGTGGTGTCTACGAACATGTGGTGTGGGATAGTAGCCTCGACCAATCACAGCTTGGCTTGGCTGGTTTCCCTTTATAGAGATAGAAGCGAGAAAAGCCTGCAGTAGCATTTTGGAAAACTTTTGCTTATTCGTGCAAGAACTTTATGCAGAAGGTATACAGGATCTGGTGTACACTCAGCCCTTGTCAACTATAAGGATATGGTGTAGGATAGCACTTCCAAAGCCCCGCACCCCCCGGATGGTCGAGTAGACAGCCAAGTCAAGCAGCCGACCGAAAAAATGATTTGGCCCAACAGCTATCTGTGGATGGTACAGGAGGGACTGGCGATGTTCTCATGGCCTTGCTTTGAAGCCCAGCTCAAAGCCGTCCTCCCTCCGTTGTCTGCTAAGTTCACGTCGGTCTGTGGGTGCGCCAGGAGAGAAAGACGATGCGGTCAATCGTCTGGGTGATAAGTGAGTCCGGAATTTGGGTAGTGGATCAAGCCCAGATGAAATCGACCCAGATGAAATTGCAGTGCGGGCGCTCGACAAGATATACACATGTCCAGCAGAAGAAGAGGAAGAGGACAAGGCTCGCGTTCCGAGAATCTCGGCGATTCGGTCAATTCTGAAGATCAAAATTACCATCAATACCGTCTCTTTCCTCACCACCAACCAGCTCTGCGTCAATCATGTCGTTTGGCATATTCTCTCTTCCAATGCCGTTTGAAGGAACAGGAAATTAAGCGCCCTTTTGAGTACACAGGACAAGCGACTCTGGCTGCATACAAGTACGTTGTTGGCTAACCACATCACACTTGCTTGCCAATCCCACAGCACCAAGGGCCTTTTGACTCTTCTGAATATCACCCAGCTCGCTTGCAATACCGGTGGGGTTCAAGAGCCTTATACGTCACCCTTAGCCCTACTACAGTGGGGCCCAGCATCCGTAATTGCATGCTCACCCACAACCTGTGTTGGCAACCAGGAGTGCTGCATCAAGAGTTGTCGGGTTTGCTGGTAGCTACCTCAGCGCTCAGTATAAAATCATGGGCTGATACTGTAGGAAGGTGTATTGACAAAAGAATTAGTATGTAAAATACCCCGGCTGAGACGTATATAAAAAGAACATGATAAAAATGAAGAGCAGAACCCAAGTTCACCCAAGGTGTCGATTCAGACGGAAAAGCCTGGTAGCCGCTTCGTCGTCGGAATCATATGCTGGGCGCTTTTCAGCAGTACGATGAGACAGGGGAGTGGAGGTTTGCAGCGCGTATGGGTGGAACTCTGGTGCATAATAACACGGATCGAACAAAGGGTTGGCAGCGTCGAAGGCTTCAGAGAGCTTGTGTGTTGCGGGAAGGGTTCCATAGGCCGCCTGAGGTCCTGCGCCAACTTGATGTCCCTCTAGTCTGTGCGAGGGGGATGCATGAGGAGCATCGCATGTGTTAGGAATCGAGATGTGACTGGGAGCACCATTGATGCTGTGACGGTTAACAAAGACGAGATCCATCATTTCTTTGTAGGCCCACTCCTTCCGAGCCCATGGCCAACGTGTTCGACCCATTGTGTAGGCCCCCCTTAATGCATATTGTAAAGGCGTCCGGCCCTTTTTGTCTGCCAAAGTCTCGTCAATCCGCGGGTGGGTGCGGAGGATTTTGGCCGTTTTGAGGCCCATGAGCGATGCCCGAAGTAAGGGTGTCCGTCCCTCGTTATCAGCTAAGTTCACATCAAGCGTTGGATGGGGGAGAAGAGCCCGGAGTGAGGCTTCGCGGCCTTTCACTGCGGCCCACATCAAGGGTGTTTGACTCTTCTCATCTCCCAAGTTGACATCAATCTGTGGGTGGGCGAGGAGAGCCTTTAGTGAAGCTTCGCGGCCCTCCTTGATCGCCCAAATCAAGGGTGTTTGACTCTTCTCATCTCCCAAGTTGACGTCAATCTGTGGGTGGGCGAGGAGAGCCTTTAGTGAAGCTTCGCAGCCCTCCTTGACAGCCCAAATCAAGGGTGTTCGACTCTTCTCATCTGCCACATTCACATTGATATGAGAATGGGTAAGGAGAAGCCTGACTGTGGCTGTGTGGCCCCCTCTCACCGCCCAGACTAATGGTGTCTGACCCTCCCTATCCACCACATTGACAATGATCAGGGAATGGGAAATGAGCAATTTAACAACGCCAGTAGCGCCAAGGCGTGCGGCTATTGTCACCGCCGACTCTCCATAGCGTTTGTTCACTGGATTTACGTCAATCCGCGCATGAGAAAGCAAGAGGCTAGCAGCGGCTTCATGTCCATCCTCTGAAGCCAGCATTAAAGGTGTGTCGCCATCCCCGTTGGTTGCATTGACCTGAATATGCGGTAATTGCAGCAGTTCTTTCATGGTACTGAGAGAGTTCCTCCTACAGGCCACATGCAGTGCGGTCTCTCCTTTCTTCGTCATGAGATGCGGGTCCTGGTTGGTTGTTGAGTCAAACCCGGCTAATGCGATGGGCAGGTTGAAGAAGGCCACAAGGTGGAGAGGTCCCAGCAAATCCAAGCGGAAATGCCCTTTCAGGACTGGAAAGGCATGGCATCCACTAACAAATAGCCTTAACCGGGAGGCAGTAGAAGTGTCGTTCAAGAAATTCCGAGCATGGAAGGACCATGCATCGTAAGCATATCCCAGGAAAGGCTTCCCTTCCAACGCATTCAAAAGGGAAAACCGGGAATCGCCCTTCCAGCTTTGGAAGCCGTCTTCAATGAGGCGAACTATGCAAACGGAAGTGAGGAAGGCGTGGGGGTGGGGTAAGGTCTTGAGGGTGAGGCGCTCGAGAGTGTCCTTTGCTGTATAATCTAGGTTTGAAGAGGTGAGTGATTGATTTTAGGTACGTGAAAAATATAATAGACTCACGAACAAGCCGAACAAGCCTCGTTTCTTCGTCAATAACCAAGAGCCCACGGCAAGGGGCTACAAGCATGTCTCTGTCCACAAGCCTGGCATGGTCAAAGGCATGGGTTTGGGGATCGGTTGCAACAGCATACTGCAATTCCTGCACAGTCAATGTCCTAGCAGCGTGTAGCACCCATGTAATGCAGGTCTGCGCTAGCAGACCCATCCTCGACGGCTTGTCAAGGATCCGTTTCCAGGTGTGGAGGTATACGTCCTCAATCTGAGCGGGAAAGTGCTCCAGCGTCTCCTTCACATCATGAGCACTCAGACATTCTTGGAGGGCAGCCATTTGAAGCGAGGCGTGCAGAAACCTGCCGCAAGGTCAGTCTCTACCAATGGCATGACAGGTCATTGGCACTTACATGCCTCCGCATTTCTTCTTCACCGAAGATGTGATGTATGTTTGCCAAGAGGGCTCTGCTTTGCTGAGAATACGGCGAAGGTGAGGGCTGCGCTTGATCTCCTTGCCAATATGGAGGTCGAGATCACGGTCGCAAGCAGCAATAGTGAAGCAGTGGGCACTGGGAAATTCTGCCTCGAGAACCTTCAGTGGCCGGGAGGTGATGAAAAGTTTGATGTTGAGAGACAAAAGTCGGTCAAGGAGGTCGAATTGGATATGGATAGGAGCCTCGTCGAGCGCATCGAGGAAGCAGAAGGTAGCGGCCATGACCGTTGTGAAGTGTTGTAATAACTGGAAAAGCTCCTCTTCTGACGGACGTGTCTTGCGGCGGATGTGTCTAGCGTACACCTTTTCGGCGAGAGCGAGGCAGTCGGCGTGGTTCTCGACTGCTTGCTTGACCAAGACCTCCAAGCAGTGACGGACGGTGAGACCCGTGTTGTCGCTGTAGCGTATGTATACGTAGCAAACACAGATGGACGAGCCTTGTGCTTCTGCCCACTCCTCAACGCCGTTGATGATAATGGACCTAGAGCATAAAATATGGCAGTCATCTGCAAAATGTAAAGCGCGAGACCTACGTTAAAACGGTCTTCCCAGCCCCCGCTATAGGGCTCAGTTAGTGGGTGGTACTGAAGGGTAGATTTCATGTACTCACGAATCCCCGACCCCCATAATGCTTTGATACTGCTCCTGGGATCCCGCCAAAGGGGAAAGATTTCGTATTCGAACACCCACTCCCCCGTCTGAGGCGTCGCCTTGCTCAGGGTGTCCTGCTGAATCTGGCGGAAGTTGTCTATTGGCTCGAGCACAGACAGGAGATCGACTTTTGGTGCTTCGTGAATGTGAGTGTGGTGGTGCACATCGCGACCGGCAGAGGTAAAGCTGCCTCCGTTGATCTGTAAGTTCTGAGTTGTGTGGCCTTTGAGACCGAGGCCATGTTTGAGGGTATGTCCGTGCTGTGCAGGAGGGTAGATTGCGCCTCTGCTTGCGCCTGCAGCTGCTATTTTCTCACCGTCCTGCAGAGCAATCAGAACAGTCGCGATGATCTCCAAATCAGCACTCACCATTTTTGGGACATGGAGGTCTTGCTTTTGGGAGTGGATGGTTGTGGATGAGAGGAAAGAGGTGCTAAGCGCTCATGCCTCACGTCGGCACACCTTTGCTCTGCAGACACGTGAGCCAGTAGAATTACCGTGGAATAAGCACCCATGGCTGTGGCAGATCGCGATACTGAAGTTCGCCCACTCAACTTACTTCATAAGTGCAAGGGATGGGGCCCTGCTCATTAATATCGGAATGCACCAAGAAATCACAGTACGATTTACTACAAAGACTTTGAGAAAGAAACGGGGAAGAAACAAGGGGCCGTCGTCCCGAGATTCTTAGTCATCCAGGCAATCAAAAATACCATCAGAATGAGCCTTCCCTCCGATCCACCAACTTGAACACTAGGTGTCTATCGGCCACAAAGACAAGCGCACAGAATATCTGCCATCGCGTTCGACTTGTACGACTTGTCTAGCAACCTTTCTGTTACCGGACCCAGACAGCAGCAGTAATGATGGATGAACGAAATCGGAATGTCGCGCCTGGATAGTCATAAATGAGGCAAAGCAGAACCTCGACGGAGGAATATACATCTGTCAACGAGGCGCGCAAACTGTAAGCTTTTAGTCCTTCATCCTCTTCACCTCCCAACCTACGCTTCTTCGTCTGGAAGGCGTCGTGATTGCCGTCCCACCTTTCCAACCATCTCGGCCCTGCCAGGTACCCCTCGACGAAGACACCTCGCTCGCTTGCATCTCCGATGACCATGGCTCAGCATTACGATGTGATTCAACGTTTCAGACCATGAGAGCAGCCCAGGCCTTTTCAAACGAAGCCCATTGCCAAGGCAATATCGTCAACGGCGAGCACTGCTCTAGGGCAATGTTACTTCGGTTTCGAAGCAAGACCCCAGGGAGCACGCCTGCCTGCCACTGGCCTCCTGAACTGGTCAGGTCTACAAGTGGAGATTGATTGGGAGGTTAGTAGATTGTCGCTTAGTCGGACCAGACCGGCGCAGCTAATCACGCAGTACCAAAGGCTCTGGACATTACGCTCTCACCGTGCTCAGGTTTCAGGTGGAGTCGAAGAATCATGGCGACGCCAGGGGCAACACATATACATTGTTCGCGGACCGAATATGGCGCACGGGAGCCTCAGCCGGTATCGAAAGTCCTGTTCAATCATTTCGATCTGCAAGCGAGGAGCTTGGTCTGGACACCGCTACAACCACCCCTTCCCCCCAGCCTTGTTGAGATCCGCTTGCATAGATCGACTGCTCATCAGACGATAACACTTGGCAGAGTTCGCTCGTCGTGAGGTCAGCGTCCTCTTTGATTTAGAACACCATTTCAACTGACTGGCATCCTCGGTGTCGCATCGCCTAGGTTTTGCCTACCTTGCAGGCCTCGTGCCGATCTCCTTCCAGCCAGGAACCCGGAATTCCTGCGCCAAGTTGGTACGAGCGCTAGACATTGAGGACGAGGACAAGGTTCGCATTCCGAGAGTTCGTGCCATCGCTGGCCGATCAAGCAGGATCAAAACAAACATCGTCATCGCATGAGTCTGGTCTCCTCACCCCACCAACCCCTCTTGAGTCCATGGAACAGGATCGAGCAACCAGAGCGTCTGCTGCTGAAGCGCATTCGACACGCAAACAAGAACGTGCAGTCCAGCAAGACGACAAACGAGACGCGGGAGAGTTGGAGGCTTGGAGATACATGCACGTACTGCTGTGACAGCTCTCTGAAAGCCGGTGTCCGAACCTGTGAGTCTTTCTGCCTTCCCTAGCCTTCGCTTGTCCCAATACTGTCCCTTACTTCCCCACCTATCTTTTCCTTCCGTCCTTCACCCATCTTTGCTCTTCCTCTCGTTGTGATCAATAACTGATCGCTCAGTCCGACCAGGCTCGCCTTCCTCAGCAACATCCCCACCGCTTCCTCAGTTGTCTCTCTCCTGAAGGTCAAGAATCCACGAGCGTCAAGAGGAACAGGAGCCTTGCAGAGCAATGCGTGGGGAAGGGAATACGCACAGTGAGTAATCGAATTGAGTAACATCGTTAATTCGAATCTTAAGCGAGGCTCCTAGGCTCATCCAAGTCAAACCAGATATCGGCATGGCTACGAATAGCTAGCAGTGAAGATTGGACGGCGGGAGTGCGACCGAAGCAGGTAGGCTGTCAATGACTCGAACCAGACTCGCTTCGCCAACACGCTGGTTCCAGAGCTTTTGACGCTCCTCCGCTGGTATGCCAGCTCCCATTAGGTATAGTTGATGCATTGCCTGCGACACCCGAACCAGCATACGCGCCCTCAGAGCCTAGACGTCGTGTTCAGCCACGACTCGACTCGACTTTACCCTAACACATCTACGAAGCACGGTCTGGAGAAGTTCTGATGCGCTCGATTGGCCGGAGAGCTAGATCGTTCTGAACGACTCTCTCTTGCATGGATATTCCCCGCCTAACCTCTGTCAGGGCTCGTGCTATCACTTCACGATCATCCGCCAGGCTCGGCCAATGGCACCGTGGGCACACATTCTCGAGCGTAAGGTCAGTGTCTTCTCCGAAGTCTACTCCGTCCAGCTCATAACTTTGTATTCAGTGACTTGGAGTTCTGCCCTGCCTTTCTCCTTTCAAGCCTCTTGCCAATTCGACCGGAGCCGTAGGCTGGACCTTGGATTCACACCGGAAAGTCGCTTGAAAAGGCGAAAGAAGACTCGATCGGATTGGTGATCGTGCAATTGCGCTCTTTGATTTTCGGGTTTCTTATTTTTGGTTTTTGGTTTCCGGGTTTCTATTTCTGGGCTCCTGCGTTCTGGACTTGTCTTTGTCCCGGTTTCGGTTTCCGGTTTCCTCTGGGTTTGGTCGAGCCTTTGAATTCACTGAAGTGATGTATGTATATAGAGAAGCCTTGACTTGAGTCGTTACTGTAGTCCATAAGCTGTGTGTCGAGCTATGACTCTGAGGCCGATGAGATGTATAAAGGAATTGAGCCTGTACGAGAATCGAACAGAAGATCATAAAGAGTTCAATCAATGAGGAGTGTATCAGCCAATGAGCCAGGAGGCTGTTTGACAGTGAGGGCTTTGTGCAAATAGGGCTGCTTTCCACAAGGCTGAGAAGGCCTAATACCCTTTCAAATCCGTCATTCTACCTTCCTTCAAGGGAAGTTTCTCAAGAGGGCATATATTCCACAGGAAACCGTAACTGAAGACACCGAAATCAGCTCAAAATAAAAGTGATCAACCGAATCCGATGGTATCGAAATGACCGATCAGCCAAACACCGGAACGGTTATTTGGAAACCCATAAATGGACGAAACAGATTCCACGAAAATACCTATACTGAAAACAGTATATACCTGATCGGAACGAAATCCTTGCACAGGACTTTCCGGTGTCTGTGAGCCCCACTCTTATCTGGTGCAATCAATCCAAGCAGCATTCGACCAAAGCACGCATGTCGAAGTCGAGGCGATATTCTTGGCCCCCAGGCCGACCACGGTCGAAGCAGCCGCGTCGTCCCCCCGCTGTATTCCGCCTTCTCAACGGCGGAATGCTCGTCAACTCTCTCGGTATCGTCGAGCTGGAATCGTTGGCAATGAAGTCGATGAGCCATGGCTGCGCTCGAGAACCATACACGTACAAGATCCAAATGTTCGGGCTCGCGCATACTGGGCGGCCGCCAGTTCTTCGCATCACATCACGAGGAGTACGCCATCTTCTTCAGACCCTTCATAGCTGTGCCTTGGATACAGGTATGTGCTCGTCTGAATGCCCATGTCGTTCCACCATGATAATGGTTCGTGTAGGCTAACTGCCTGCCGCTGAGTCGCAGAGGCCGACAAAGACCTTGCTCAGTCTGCATCCACAGCTCATCCACAGCATTGTTCGACACTCGAGAGGACGTGTCGGTGTCCATCAGCCGAAAGGAGGCTCGCCTTGCGCTGTTCCTTCGCCACCCACTTGCATACCGTCTTTGAAGAGGACAGGGGCAGGACATGGACATGAACACCGGCGATCTTACTCTACATGCTGCTCCACTGCAATCCGAGTTCGACCACTGACACCCAGAAAACTAATGCTCGAAGAGTAGGAATTGAAAGCAGATGCTTTCCTCGAGCGCGCTGGGTTTCATAGCCGTTGAGCGTTGGAAGGATCATCGCATTGATAGTCGTTCCCTCGGCAAGCTTGTACATAGACCAGAAAATTAGCGAATGCGACTCGATCACTGTTTCACGTGGCTTGGTTTGGAGACTTGTCCCCACATTTACACAACAGGCGGCGCACAAGTTCGGTCGGGCCCATTGCGCTAGACTTGACCCAAGGTACTGGCGGAAAGTCGGTGCCTCGTCGACTGCCTTGGAAGCAGTATCAAGAAGACGTGTTCCACGACCACAGGGAAGTAGGCTTCAGATGATGGCAGTCTTCTTTGGCGTCAGGATGGGTGGTCCTCCCATATGTATATTTTGTCTCGGACTACGAGCGGAGAGGAGAGGCAAGTCGCACCGAGACGGAGGTGGTATCCAAACAGGGAGCGGTGATACGAACAGGGGCAGGATAAGGACTTGGTCCTCAAGTAGGACCACAGCTGAAAATAGGTCCCCTATAGGTTCTAGGGGCTCTGGACTTGGGATGAGAACGAAGGAGTCTGGCTATCGTTCTGCGGTCGTGGTGGAACACCCACATCGAAGGTGTTCGACCCTGTTCGTTGGCAAAGCTAATGTCGATTTCAGGGTGGACCTGGAGAAGCTCGTCTGAGGGTTTGTCTCCCACCCTCGATGCACAAGTCAAGACGGAGTCCTGCTGTGGCTGTCATAATGTGTCATTCGCATTGACATCAACTCGAGGATGGGCAAGAATAGAGGGACGATGGTACAGGTCCCAGCAGAAATTGGCGAGGACACAGAGGTACTCGTGTGCTGTGGGTGGAACGCCTACTGGGCGCTCCGCCTCCACGTGGGGTGCCGTGTTCAGCCAATAGAGATAAGCGCCCATTATACCAACCATCAAGAAGAAGCCCAGAATTGGTGATTGTCCTTTGGTGGTGCGACAATATATATATGGACTCGAGTTAGATCATTCTGTGCTTCAATGGCAACTGACACGGAAACATCTTGATAGTAGATACCGAGGCTGTCATTTGAGGGAGAGACGTCTCATTCGCCTCTTTGAATAGAGACCTCCGTGGCTAGGACGTTGTGAGAGGGCCGAAATAACAACTCGGAAAGAAAAAAGAGTGATTCTTCTTCAATCAAGTCCTAACAGGTGATGTTCCATTGCAGAGAGCATAAGGCGAGCTCTCAGCTCGGCCTCTCACTCCCGGCAATCAAAATTGCCATCAAGCGCATCATCGTGGCAAGTCTTTCTCCTGGTGCTCCTCATCCACAACCATCTCGACTGCCAGAGATGCTTTCATCATCTTTCTCCCTTCTAAAGCTTCGACTCTATGGGTAGATATCTTCCGCCGCAGATATACCTTCGGCACGCCAGCAACCACTTTCAACTCAAGAGTAGCGGGAGATGGGGAAGTCGGAGGGTTCTGATATGTGCAAGTGCAGCCAGGCCATCTATCTCCAAGCTAGCGGCCCATCTTGTGAGCCTCTTTGCCGTATATACTGTCCCTCACCTTTCTACTGGCCTTTCGTATTCGCCGCCTCTGACATCCCCTCGAAACCACCTCTTTCCTCCCTCACTCATCCTTCCCCCTTTATCTCCTGTTGTGCACTTGTCTCATCCCTCACTACAGACAGGGCTCTCCCACTAGCGACACCCACTCCTCGCTCTCCTCTCACCGAGGAGTCCCAGTGTCAAGAGTTCTGCAAAACAGTAGATCGACAAGCTCCCTGTCGAAGGACAGCGCAGAATGCGATGGAGGGATGCATTGTGAGTATCACAAGTCGAGCGACATCCTTGTTTCTAAATTGAACGATATTCCAGGTCCTCTCAAGCTCAACAGCTTCCGACATGGCTTAAATGGCTAGCAATCAAGGGAGGAGTGGGATCAAAGCGGGTACGCTTCATTTCTCTGCGTAGACTCGCTCAGCTAACACATAGAATCAAGGCCTCTGGGTACCCCTCTCCACCATGTCCACTTGTGCCCTTCAGACCGTGCTCTCTGACCCAATCGTTGTAATCGGCCCGCTCGACTCTTACCAGCCAACCGAGGACACGACAGCCCAACTACACCCTGACCGGTGGTGGATACTCTAGCCACTTTGGTCAGGAGAGCCACTACGACGTTTGCACGCCGACCGTGCATGCTCAGATTGTGCACGAGTTCTGTCGCGACCCAATCACATCCCCTCCATTGAGTGGGCAGGCATCCAAGAGGCATGACCAGTGGCAATCGGGGAAGATTCCTGTGGCAGAAGGTTAGTGTCCTCATCGATGAATCGTTCAGACGGGCTCATAGCCTTGCGTACAGGTACTTGTCGGCTTGACCTCCATCGCCCCGCTCTTCATTTTGCTGGCCCAACTGAACATCAAACCCGCGCCCATCCCAGCGGTCCCCGACAATGGAGTTTGGCAGAGATAACCACATTCCTACATGTGACCCTAGCCCGATTCGGCGTTTGACGAAAGAACACTCAGCGAAATCAGAGCAACTCTCCCATCCTGTGGCCGGACGACGTTCAAATCAGTCATCACTCACACTCTCCCCGATACCAACCGAGCATCGCCGCTTCTGTCATCATCGAGCTGGGATAGTTGACGAGAAGATCCTATCGATGGCCTATGGGTTGCGCTCGGGATCCGATGCAAGACTCTAGATTTGACGTCGCTCCTCCTGCATGGGGCGCCATGATATTCGGCGTGACCACTTCGCCAGCTTCTCGTGTCTCTCCAGGAGGAGCGTGGCACCTTCTTCGGGCACGCCTAATTGGTTTTGGGATGTAGGTAAGTATTCATCTGGATCTCCATCTCGCCACACCATGCTGATGGTTTGTGTTGTCATACAGGGCTTCGAATTTGTTGCAGGATCGACGACCGACGCTCTGCTTAGTTCTCCATCGGCACATTCAAGGCTCCTCGTCTCGGAGGACGTCCTCGCTTCTCTTCTGTCGAAAGAATGCTCGCCTTCTGCTATCCCTTCACCACCCACTCGCATACCATCTTCAAAGGGTACAGGGATATGAACACCGGTGATCTCCCAGCACACACTACTTCGCCACCATCCGCGTCGAACGACAGTCATCCAGACGGCCAGTGTTGAGGGAATAGGGATGGATACCGGGATCGATCTCGTCTCAGGCTCTCGCCGGGTGCTTCCCACCTCCATGTTGGGTGTCTTCGAACGGTCATCGGCGGGCGTTGGGAAGGGTCATCGGCTTGATAGCTGTATTGTAGGCGAGCTCGTACATAGGCTGACTAGTAGTGAATGCATTTTATCTTTTCATATGTTTTATACCAGTGGAAGTCCCCGACTTGGGGATGGAATCAAAAGCAATGATTGTGACGATTAATGTCCGGGAAGTAGCAGAAGCAGGTTCTTACCGAGCTGCATGCCCTCGAAGGAAGAAAGGGGTAAACAACTCCATTTCTTCAAACCATCCTACATATACTACAGTTGTCAAAGAGATAGATTAATGAAGATGTGGATATTCTTTCGAAAACAGAAAAGTAAATGCCAAAATATACTCGCAATCGCTGGACCGTATGCGGTTCACCTCCTCCATAGCCTGTGTACCGTCTGGACAGCCGAGTCGAGGATGCCACTGAGACTACGATCAGGCTCCGGCTGGATCGGCGAATGAGCGAGCAGGAGCTCAACAATCGTGTTGTGCCCTCTCTTTGATGCCCAGCCCAAAGGTGTCCGACCCCGGTTATCTGGTCGGTGGCTAGCCCCAATCTGCGGGTGCTCCAGGAGAAGCTTGACTGCAGAGTCCTTGTAGCCTCGCCGTGACGCCCAGCTCAGAGCCGTCCGACCTTTGTTGTCTGCCTGGTTCACATCTGTCTGAGGATGCGTGAGAAGTGCCTGTATGGTTTCTTCTGGGCGCCGTGGGTTCACCATTGTCGTGCAAATCAATGGCGTCCGGCCCTTTCTGTCAGGCAAATTGACCTTGATGTCGGGGTGAGCGAGAAGGAGCTTGACTTGCTCGAAGCTGTCGTGCCTGACCGCCCAAATCAAAGCCGTCCAACCTTGGTTGTCCTGAAGATTGACACTGATCTGGGGATGAGCAAGTAAAGCTCTCATGGAGTCAACCTTGCAGGACCAGGATGCCCAAATCAATGGTGTCCAACCGTCAGTCTCTGCCAAGTTGACATTGGTCAGAGGATTGGCAACCAGGACCTTAACTACCCCTTCCTGATGGTATTCCGACGCCCAGCCCAAGGGCGTACGACCACGGTTATCGACCTGATTAATATCGGTCCCGGGGGATTCGAGGAGGATCTTGACTGCGTCGTCGTTACCATACGACGACGCCCAACTCAAGGGCGTGCGGCCTGCCTTGTCGACCTGATTGATGTCATCCTGGGCAAAAGAAATAATGAATTTGAGAGTGTCAATGCACCACGATGATGCAGCTGCGCTCAAAGGTGTACGCCCATCGCTATCCGCCAAACGGACCTCGGACTGGGAATAAGAAAGGAGGAGCTTGACCATGGCCAAGTGGCCATGCTGGCACGCCCGAGATAGTGCTGTTCGCCCCTTGCCATCGGTCGAATGGATCTCGCCTGGCGAATGGGCGAGTATGAGCTTGACCACAGCTTCGTTGCCCTTCCGTGCCGCTCTTGTAAACGCCGTAAACCCATCTTCGTCCGTCAGGTCGAGCCTGATCTTGGGATGAGCAAGGAGATGCTTGAATGCGCCTTCGTTGCCGGATTCCGCAGCGCAGATTAAAGGTGTCTCCCCCCTTTTGTTCGTTGCGTTCACATCAACGAACCGAAATGAGAGTAGCTCTTGAAGTGCGTTGAGGTGGGAGGGTCGCATGCACGCTAGATGCAATGGTGTAAATTTTTGCTTTTTTGTGCGACGATTTGGATCAAAGGTATTGATCAAGTGACTGCCAGCCAGAGTGATCGGAAGGTGGAAGAAAGCGACAATGTGGAGAGGACCAACCAGCTCCGTCGGACCCCAAGGCCTCCCCAACTCTACAGGGAAGGACTGACATCCTCTCACGAATTCCTTCACTTTCGTCGCCATCGAGGGGTCATGTAACGAAGCTTGACCATGCCTTGACCATGCATGGTAGACATATGGCAAGAGAGGATCAGCTTTCATGACACGTTTGAAGGCGTCTTTGTCACTGTCTTTCCAATCTTGGAATCCATGGTGCATGAGGCGGCCCATGCAAAGCGAAGCCATGAGGGAGTGAAGGTGAGGGAAGCTTTCGAGAATGAGCCGCTCCAATGGCTCTTTCGCGGTATAATCTAAGAGTGTTCAGGAAGAGGCCACGGGTAGCACTCAAAGAACTCACGGACAAGGCGGACCAACGCCGTCCGCTCATCGACAGCCAGAAGCCCGCAACAGAGTGTCACAAGTGTCTTGATGTCAACAAGCCTATCGGAGCTGAATTCATGGGTTTCGAGGCAGGTTTCTGCAGCATGACGTAGCTCGCCCACTGTCATTGAGTTTGGTGCGTTGAGGGCCCAGATAATGCAATTTTGCGCCTGGAAACCTATTTTCGACTTCGCCTGATCAACAATTCTGTCCCAGGTATGACGATATACATCCTCAATTTGGGTGGGGAACTGTGCGAGTGTCTTGTTGACATCGTGAACACTGGAGCATTCTTGTAGAGCAGCCATTTGGAGTGACACATGTAGAAACCTGTCGCATGTTAAGTATTTCTTAAACTTCCGGCAACGCGAAACCCGATGATGCTTACATTCCTCCGCATTTCTCTTTCACTGACAGCACAAGGTTTGCTCGCCAAGCCGGGTCTGCATTGTTCAGAATGTGGCGGAGATGTGGGCTACGCTGGATCTCCTTGTCGATATGGAGATCGAGGTCACGTTCATGAGCTGCGATAGTAAAGCGATGAGTATTGGGATAGTCTGCCTCGAGAAGTTTCAGTGGCCGGGAGGTGATGAAGAGTTTGACTTTGAGTGACGAGAGCCGGTCCAGGAGGTCAAATTGAAGGCGGGTGGGCGCCTCGTCCAGCGCATCGAGGAAGTAGAAAGTTGCTGCCACCATGGTCGTGAAGCCTCTCAAAAGCTGGACAAGTTCCTCTTCTGTTGGACGCGTCTTGAGACGGATGTGTTTAGCGTAAACATCTTCCGCAAGCTTGAGACAGGTAGGGTGGTTCTCAACGGTCTGCTTCACCAGGACCTCCAGGCAGTAGCGAACGGTTAAGCCAGCGTTGTCGCTGTAGCGAATGTAGATGTAGCAGACGCAGATAGGTGAGTCTTGCGCTTCTGCCGACTTCTCAACGCCGTTGATGACGATGGATCTAGAAGGTGGGGTTAGGAAGTCTTACTAGACGAGGGCCGCAGGAACGTACGTGAGAACCGTTTTGCCAGCACCCGCTGTACTGCCCATTAGCGGCGTATTCGAAGACCAGTAGAACACGAACTTACGGATCCCGGTTCCCCACATCGATTGCACATCGCTCTTGGGATCCCGCCACCTAGGAAATACGCCATCTTCGAATATCCACTTCCCCGTATCTGGCGTCGCTTTGCTCAAGGTGTCCTGCTGGATCCCTCGAAAGTTATCGATGGACTCGAGCGCAGCCATCAAGTCGACTTTCGCCGCCTCAGGCTTTGCCGCCTCGTGAAAGTGCGTGTGTAGGTCACGGCCAACCGACGTCAGATTTCCTCCATTAATTTGAACATTCTGGGCATGAATGGCTCCGCTCCCTCTGACCGAGACGTTCCAGTCTAAATGAGCCATCCTGTTAGTTGACAGTGATGCTCTTCCAAAGCAGGTTCCGCACCTCTGCCCAGAGGGGCTAGTTCTCGGCTCTCCTCGTCCTAAACGTCAATCCAGTCAGCTACAGAGGCGATCTGAACAATCTCAAGACTTACCATCGCGAAGGCACGAAGAGTAGCTAGTGCGATGAGCGATTTCGGGGCGGGCGATGGTGTATGAGAGTCAAAAGACGTTTTCGCGGCTCATGCACAGCACACCTTCTTGGTACTCTGCGGACACGTGGGTTTGTACGATTATGGAAATAGAAATAAGCGCCAGGTGGCTGTGAGAGGCGCTCTGTGTGCAGGTCTTGGCTCTACGCGTTGGGTCCAGGATGATATCTGATCATTTAAACGAATAGGGACTGCAACAGCCATGGTGGTATAGAGGTGCACTGATGACATGAGTTCCTACTCCTCGCCAAGGTGAGGCGAAAAGCTCGATAATGAGGTTGCAACCAAGCGCCTCATTCTTTTCGAAGTAAGGGAGGCATCAAACCAAATGACGCGCTGGATTCTGGAACCAGTGGAAATTTAGCAAAAGGATATAGAATCATACGCACCAAATATGCTCACCATGTCAGCGATGGTACCCAGAAAGCAGGTCGTTGACATCTTGGTGCTTCAAGTGAGCAAAGAGAACGGGGGTCATGGTAGACATCGCGGGAAAAGGTATGAAGAAGGCTTGGAGATCAACGCTCCACCTGCGCGCTGTGGAACCTAGATTCGTCCGTTGGGCGATGAATACCCACCCACAGCCAGAGGTATATCCCAGAGTCTCTTGAGAATAAATTTCATATTTTCCTTGACACGATTCTCTGAGGCGCCGTGTTTCTGAAGAGGTAGTCCTTCAAGCAGGGGCATGCATGGACAGTTTGACTGAGAAGTGCTCAGAAGAATCGACGCGAAAAATGTGTTTGACAAGGTCTGAGGAGTTGCGTCGAGCTCGTCGTGCACTGAGGATTCCGGGAAAGGTACTTGCTCGACGGTTAACGTATAGGAGGCCAGAGGAAATAGAAGAACAGAAAGGCGGTTCAGGCCTGAGTGACAATTTTGGATTAGGGGATACAAGGATGAAATCCTGCTTTTCGCCAATTTGACTATGGCAGGGAGAGGAAAAGGTTTGCGTTCCGAGAATTTCGGCCATCCATCAATGATGCGTTCCAAGTGCCTCTCTGCTCTAGCCTCTCATCATCCTCTCTCGCAGACACCCACGAGCTGCTCCTGACATTCTTCCCAAACTCTAAATCCACGACACTTCAACCACCAATGTTCATTCAACACACCCAGGATCTCGTTTTACAGGACCAACAATAGCGACAGCGTCCCAGTTGAGCAAACACACTATCGTAGGGCGGGCAGGATGGTACCGACCAGCTTCATTTTGAGTGGTCAGCCAGCCTGTGAGTCTTGCATTCCAGTTGCCGTTATCTTCCCCTCCCCCCTTCTTTCGCAGTTTTTTCATCTTTCTAACCATTTCGTTCCAGCCAGCCACTCCCTATCGATCTCGACTTCATCCCTTCTTGTCGCCCATCCGAGAAATCTACCCGAGCCATTGCTTGACATGAACTCGACAACCACGGAGAGCGAGTCCTTGCACCCTCAAACGAAGCAAGGACCGCCATGGTGAGTACGTCTCTTTCATCGGAGCTATTGCGAATTCTGAACGAGGTTTTAGAACTCGTTGAGCCTCATGTAACCCCATCATCCTTTGCGGGAACTCTGGGGATCCCACAACGACGACAGAAATCTTTGAAACGTCTCCCGAAAGGGATCACGCCTGCCTTAGCTATCGAAGAGGTAGGCTGCCACTTGCTCGACCATGCCCGTCAGCCAATCACGCAACCTCAGCTGTTCCAGGCATCTCCCCAGTATCCCGACCGAGCCACACACGAAACCGGGAACGACATACAGGATGCTGTCCCAGCCCCTACTTCAAGCACCCCTGCAGGCCATTGGCAACCCGGGACGCCAGCCACCCGCTTCGGGCTCAAGATCTCTTTCGAGTGATATCTTCGGAAGGCAATGATTGCCATTCGAGGCCGATCCTCCATGGCCCAGCCGACAACCAGCGAACTCAAAAGGAGCAGTTGGATGGGGAAGTGGGGAAGGCAGTATCGGCCCTCTCTCACGGGGGCTGAGCCTATGCAGGGGAACGAGAGATCCCTACCTCCCAAGGAAACGCGACTCCCAAAGCATCTCAAGGCTCGTGCAGCTCGATGAGAACCCAACCGCCAGTTGCTTCATTGACTGTCTTCTCCCTCGAAACCAAACTCTCCGAGTTTCACGAGACCTTCTGGGACAACCAAACTCGGTGCAAGGCCCGGCAAAGCAAGCTCCGAGCGACATTCGAAGAGGAGGAGACCTGGTTGGCAAGCGAGGTCAGGCAGACGGGAGATGGAGAAGGCGACGGATAGGAAGACCAGGGGAAGACCTGTTGGTCTGGCAGGACGGCTGCTCGCTGATGCAGTACATTGCTAAGCTAGAGGTTGCTCTGAAGGAGATCGGAGAGGGCTCGGAGATTGAGATGGTGGATTTGTAGCAGGAGAAGATGGACGACATTCTATAGGATGTACCGTGAAGAGGAGGTGAAGGAGGAGGAGGAAAAGACATCGGGACTCCGTGGAAGAGATGGAGGGTCTTCGAACCAAGAAGGAAGCGGACTTCGCAGCCGGTATCGGCCTCTTTGCTGCGATGCCCAAGGGAGCTTGTGGTCGACACGAGCTCTGCAAGTTCGCTGGCACAATATGTGGCGGAAGGAGCAGGCGCCCAGAAACCTCAAGGACCGGATTTCAGGCTACCACCAATGCGTCGACGAAACGATCGGGAACAGCTGCATCTCCCGCTACCAACTCAAGTGCCAACCAATAGAACTTTCGTTCACCATACTCAACGAAGCTAGGAACCCGTTTCGGTCACCTTCTACCACCATCGAATCTGCCATTCACCTCCTCGACGGCTTCAACTCAGAGGCCATGTCGTTCGCCGATAACGTCGAGCCTGGGACGTTGTTTTGGGTGGCGTGAGCTCATGCCGCTGGAGAAGGAGCTGGTGCTATCCCTCGGTGACAAGATGACTCGCGCTTTCGGGCGTCAGATAGCAACATCATATGATCTCTTCCTTTTGATCGCAGTCAAGACTTGTGTCACGTATTGGACCACCTGGTTCATCACCCTTCAGTGACCCTTCGAGTGGGGTCATATAACCTTTCGATTTGCTGATGACTGGATTAGGCAAGTAACTCTTGGAAGGTTGCCTGCACAGTCAGCGGTCGAGGTTCTCGTAGAAGCAGTCGCGGAAAGCTCTCTCTCCTCTCTCCATCATCCGCCTACATATCCTTCTCTTGATTGGTAGATATAGTTTGTTGGCATTTTGCATTCTTTGTTTCACATTACTCTTTTGTTGGAGTCAATCATTGCACTTCACCCATGAATCACTAGACTTGAATCCAGTATTGTTTTCGTTCGGAGTGCAGTCGTATTCAGGAAAAGCGGTTTGGTAGGGGCAAGTCTCCTGGATCTCAGCTGCAGGGGCCAAGCATCGTCATTACTAATCCTACTCTACTGTACGGACAATGGTTTTGAATCTGTTCAGTCTGTCACTGATCCTCTCCCAAAAGTTGTTTGCTGCCTTGGCGGCAAAGTGCACGACCAGCCTCCCGTTAATCTTGACTTCGATACAGGGATGAGCGAGGAGGAGCTCCACTACACCTTTGTAGCCCTTTTTAAGTGCCCAAGCAAGAGGAGTTCGAGGTCTTCCATCAGCCAGATTGACCTTGATGTGAGGGTGTGTGAGGAGGTGACAAACAACGGCTGCATCGTTCTGCATCGATGCCCAAAGTAGGGGTGTCCGTCCTTCCTTGTCGGCCAAATTGACCTCAATGTGAGGATGGGCGACGAGCATGCGAACAGCTGCGGCGTTGCCTTGCTTTGATGCCAAAAGCAGAGGTGTACGTCCATCCTTGTCCACAAAATTGACATCAACACCCGAGAGTGCGAGCAGTAGCTCAACTTTGACGCTACTAGCCTCTAATGATGCCCATATCAAAGGTGTCCGACCATCGGGATCCACTTGGTTGACCTCGTCATGACAGTGAGGGAGCAGAAGCTGGAATGTCGTTTCGTGGCCGAGAGATGATGCCCAAAGGAAGGCTGTCCGCCCGCTCTTGTCAGTGATATTCACTTGGATCTTGGGGTGAGCAAGAAGATGCTTGATGGCACCGCTGCAGCAGGAGCGCTCCATAGCAATCCAAATCAAAGCTGTCTGGCCCTCTCTGTCAGCCATATTGACATTGATGTTCGGGTGGGCGAGGAGAAGTTTGAGGATTTTGCCAAAGCCTCGCTTTGCTGCCCAGATTAAAGGTGTCCAGCCATTCCTATCTGCAGTATTAACGTCGGTTTGGGGGTGCTCTAGGAAGGCCTTGGCTCTTGTTTCATGACCGGCTACCAGAGCCAAAAGTAAAGGTGTTTGTCCCTCGTTGTCGGCGAGGTTGACATTGGTCTGCGGATGGGCAAGGAGATGATTCACCGTTGCGTCGTGACCCTCTCCCACACTGTGCATAAGATAGACAGTCTGGGTCGGTCTCTTCGCCTTAGATTCGTACTTTCCTTGAGTTTGCTGCCTGGATTTATGCGAGTGCGACTTGGACTGTCGTCCTGCGGGGGGTGAATGGAGGAGCAGCGCCTCCGTAGATGCCCAGCTTAAAGCCGTCCGGCCCTGATCGTCCGTTAAATTAATGTCTGTGTGTCGATGAGCGAGGATTGAGGTGAGTATCTCTTGATTGCCTTCTCTCGATGCCCATATCAGGGGTGTCAAACCCCCTTTATCCATGAGATTGACCTTGACCTTTGGATGGGAGAGTAGCAGTTTGGCCATGGCGATGCGACCCATCATCGATGCCGATATCAAAGGTGTCCAGCCACGTTTATCCGCCAAATTAATGTCGATATATGGATGGGTGAGGAGAAGTTTGAACATCTCCATGTTGCCCACCTTCAAGGCCCACTTTAGTGCTGTCGACCCTTCTTTGTCTGCTGCGTTGACGTTGATTCCAGGATTGGCCAGGAGGAGCTGTACTGTGGTTTTGTGGCCCGCCTTTGATGCCCAGAGCAACGCCGTTAGCCCTCTTCGATCTGCTGAATTGATCTTGGTGTCAGGATGGGCAAGTAGAAGTTTGGCGATCCCTACGTGCCCCTCCATCGACGCCAGGATCAACGGGGTCCGACCCCACTGATCTGCCCAGTTAACTGTGGTCGTGGGATGTACAAGCAGCAGCTTGACTACGGCTTTGTGACCTCTCGACGATGCCTGTGTCAAGGCCGATCGCCCGCAGCGATCCGCCAAATTAACATTGGTCTCGGGATGGGCAAGGAGAAGCCTGGCGGTTTCCTCGTGGCCAGCCCTTGATGCCCACATCAATGGCGTCTGATCCTCGTCGTCGAATATGTTGACAAGAATATTTGGCAGGAGGAGCAGCTCTGCCACAGTGCATCTGGCGTCGCGTTTACACGCCAAGTGCAATAGTGCTTCTCCTTTGTTTGCAAAATTTGGGTCTTGGCTTTGCTCTTGGTCAAAACCAGCCAGGGCGATTGGGAGATCGAACCACACTACGACATGGAGGGGGCCAAGCGTACGATAGTTTCCCTGGTCGTCGAGGACTGGAAAGAGATGACATTCCCGTACAAATTCGCGCACCCTAACGGCGGTGGACTCGCTGTGGAGGGAATTTCGAGCGTGGATTGACCATGCGTGATATGCGTATGGTAGCAAGGGGTCTGCCTGTAGCACGTTCTTGAGCCAATGGGCTGCATTTTTACAGCGCCGTACCCCATACTTGATGAGACGAGCGATGCAAAGAGAAGCAAGGAGTGAATGAAGGTGGGGGGAGGTTTCGAAAATGAGGCGCTCCAGTGCTGGTTTCGCCGTGTAATCTAATGGCAATGAGATTCAAGCCCACATTTATCAGACAAGGTGGACTTACGGACAAGGCGAACAATCCTCGTATTTTCGTCAACAACTATCAGGCCACGGCAAACGGCAACAAGCGTATCCTCATGAACCAGGCTACTGGGATCGAACACATGAGTTTTCAGGGAGGTTGCAACCGCATACCGTAGTTCCTCCGTTTTGAGTGAGCCTGCTGCACCAAGAACCCATAACAGGCAGGTCTGTGCTAGCAGGTTTTTGTTCGAGGGCTGGGCAACTATACGGCGCCAGGTCTGGCGATACACATCCTCGATGTTTGGTGGGAAGTTTGCGAGAGTTTCCCTTACCTCACGAGTGCTTGTACACTCGTGAAGGGCGGCCAGCTGGAGAGAAGCATGGAGAAACCTATAATAGTATCAGTTTCCGGAATTCATTTTGAGTCAAGTCCAATACTCACATGCCGCCACAATTCTGCTTGACCGAGTCTGCAATATCTGCTCGCAAGACGCCACCATCCTCTTGCGCGAGGACTTTATACAGAGCACGACCATTGCCATTATCAAGCTGGCTGTTGATGTGAATGTCGAGGTCGTGGTCTTGCGCTGTGATTGGAAAGTGGTGGGCATCGGGAAAGCTCTCCTCCAACACCTTCATTGGTCGAGAGGTGAGAAAGAGCTTTACTCTAAGTGTCGAAAGCTTCTTGACGAGATCGTACTGAATGCCAGTTGGTGCTTCGTCCAACGCGTCAAGAAATAAGTACATGGCAAAAACCTCTTCCGTGAAACGTTGTAGTAGGCTCAGAAGCTCGCCTTCTGTTGGTCGTGTCTTGAGTCGAATGTGTTCAGCATAGGCGTTCTCAGCGAGCTTGAGACAGCCGCGGTGCTTCTCGATGGTCTGTTTGACCAAAACCTCCAAGCAGTGCCGAACTGTTAGTCCTGCGTTGCCACTGTATCGTATGTAAAGATAGCCAACACAGATCTCTGAGGAGATTTCTTTGGCCCATTTCTCAACAGCGTTGATGACGACGGATCTAGGCAAGGCAGAGTAAGTACCACTTGCTTCCGGAAACTGATTAGTGGGTGAACCTACATTAGGAGTGTCTTGCCTGCGCCCGCTATATGCACAAAGCATTAAACAGGTTATTCGAGAGAAACCAAAGCAGACTCACGGATTCCAGACCCACACATCATTTTTACAACCCCGTTGGGATCTTGCCATTGAGGATATAACTCATATTTAAAGATCCACTCTCCAGTCTTTGGCGTCACCTTGCTGAGAGTATCCTGCTGAATCTGCCGATTATTGTCGATTGCCTCTAATGCAGACTTGACGTCAGGTTTAGGCGTTTCGTGGTAGCGGTTGTGCACATCTCCACGAACGAAGGTGTTGTTGCCTCCGCTGATTTGTAGATTGCAGACAGTTGAAGGAGGTTCTGCGTTCGAGGTCATCCCTTGACTCTCATCCTCCTGGGATCTCGGGTTAGCTATACCCTGCACGGGGAAGGCTGGTGGATTCAGACACTCACCATTCCTGTCCCTCTGAACAGCTCCAATCCCTGGAAGGACTCCGAGTCGTGATGAAAGAAGGGGAAAGCAGCAAGAACTGAAATAGTACAGTAGCTTTGAACGGAAGAGGGGAAAGGAGAGAGAGAAGCGGCTAGTGGGCGGCGGTCCTGATGTGCACAGCACCTCGCATCGCCCAGAGCTTGCATTGACTCACACGTCACATTTGCAACAATTGCAGGGGCCTAGCGCTGTGGGACTACCAGAGCATTACACACTAGTTGGCGCAAGGACTGGCGGAAAAGCTTGCGCTATTTTATTGCGGCCTTCTAAGCTTAGTGTCTGCCAGTTGGGTCAAGCGAGCATACTTCTGTCAAGCTCGATTTTGACTGTCCGAGTACATTTAAGCGCCGGTTGATGGGGTTCGTCTGACACAGGGTTAACGGTTGCACAATAGCAGTAACGACGAATATGCCGAAATGGATTGTCGCATGGCTAGGATAGTCACAAACGAGGTCAAGCACAACTTTATGGAGGAAATGAGCACAGATTGGACATCCGCCTGTGAACGAGAGGCGCAAACTGTAAGTTTTATCTGCCATCCATAAACAATTGCCGTCCCACTTTTCCAACTATCCCTTCCCGGCCAGGTACCTCTCGATAATGACACCGAAAACTCTCTCACTCGTATCTCCCATGACCAAGCCCCTGGAGCACAACGTATGTTTCAACTTGGTAGACACTGAGAGTGCCCCAGGCCGTTTCAAAAGAAGCGGATCTTGAAGGGAGCATCGCTCAAGAAGTACGGAATTTGGGCAGAGAATGACAGCCGGATGATATTACATTTCAGGCGCTTTACAAGGGTATGCGCATGTCCAGCGGATCTCGAGAAAGTGGACTAAGGTTCGTGCTCCGAGAATATCGGGATCTCGAGAATCCTGACGATCAAAATTGCCATCAATAGCGTCTCTCCTCACCCCACCAACCAGCTCAGAGCTTTGCCTCGAAAATGCCGTTTAACCTATCCTTTCTTCCAGTAGCATTTGAACGAACAGAAAGTGAGACAAAAGAAGCGCGCTTATGAGCTCATGGAACAAATAGAATCGAGCAATTGGACCTCCCCCCGCCGAAACACATTCGCCATGTAAACAAGAGTGTACACTCGAGCAAGACTATCAACAAGATGCGGGGGAGCTGGAGGTTTGGAGACACATGCAAGTACTGCTGTGACAGCTGTCTCGAAGCTAGTGTCCGAACTTGTGAGCTTTCTGCCTTCTTTAGCCTTCGCTTCCCTTACCTCCCTGCTTATCTTTTCCTTCCGTCCTTCACCCATCCTTGCCATTCCTCTCGTTGTGAACAACCAACTGATTGCTCAGTCCGACCAGGCTCCTCTTCCTCAGCAACATCCTCACTGCTTCCTCAGTTGCCTCTCCCCTGAAGGTCAAGAATCCACGAGCGTCAAGAGGAACAGGAGCCTTGCAGAGCAGGTTCAAATGCGTGGGGAAGGGATATACGCGCAGTGAGTACTGCCAATCGAGTAGCATCGTTAATTTGAATCCTAAGCGAGGCTCCTAGGCTCATCCAAGCCACACCAGCTATCTGCATGGCTACGAAGAACTAGGATTAAGGATTGGATGGCGGGAGTAGGACCGAAGCAGGTAGGTTGTCATTGACCTGAACCAGACTCGCTTTGTTAACCTACTAAATTCAGGGTTCTTGATGCTCTTCCGCCAGTATGCCAGCTCGTACTAGGTGTAGCTGATGCACTACTTACGACGCCCGAACCAGCATACGCCGCCCTCAGAGCCTATACCTCGCGCTCAGCCCCTACTTGACTCGACTTTACCCCAGTACCCCTACGAAGCACGGTCTGGAGAAGTTCTGATGCCCTCGATTGGCCCGAGAGTTCGATCGTTCTGAACGACCCTGTCGTGCATGAACATCCACCGCGCAACCTCTTATCGGGATTCCTGCTATCACTGGGTGATCATTCGTCAGGCTTGCCTAATGGAACCATGGGCAAAAGCTCTCGAGCGCAAGGTCAGTGCCTTCTTCGAAAACTATTCCGTCCAGCTCATAACCTTGTATTCAGTGACTTGACGTCTTGCCCTGCATTTCTCCTTTCAGCCCTCGTGCCGATTCGACTGGAGTCAAGCCTACGCCCGTACTCCCACTTCTCATCGCTGGAATGCTCATTGACTCTCCTGTCGTTTTCGAGCTGGGATCGTCGGCGACGAAGTTGATACCGATGAGCCGTGGGTCCCGCTCGACAATCATAAGCGTACAAGATCCAATGTTCGGGCTCGGGCATACTGGACGGCTGCTAGTTCTTCGCATCGCATTACGAGGAGTACGTCATCTTCTTCAGACCCTTCATAGTTGTGTCTTGGATACAGGTATGTGCTCGTCTGAATGCCCATGTCGTTCCGCCATGCTAATGGTTCGTGTAGGCTAACAGCCTACCGCTGAGTCGCAGAGGCTGACGAAGACTTTGCTCAGGCTGCATCCACAGCTCATCCACAGCCTTGTTCGGCACTCGAGAGGACGTGTTCGCTGTCCATCAGCCGAAAGGAGGCTCGCCTTCCGCTGTTCCTTCGCCACCCACTTGCATACCGTCTTTGAAGAGGACAGGGGCAGGACATGGACAGGAACACCGCGATCTCGCCCTACACGCTGCAACCCGAGTTCGACCACGGAAACCCAGAAAACTAATGCTTGAGGAGTAGCAATTGAAAGCGGGGTGCTTTACTTGAGCGCGCTGTGTTTTCATAGCCGTTGAGCGTTGGAAGGATCGTCGCATCGATAGTCGTTCTTTCGGCAAGCTTGTACATAGACCAGAAAAGCAGCGAATGCGACTCGATTACCATCTCACGTGTTTTTGGTTTGGAGACTTGTCCCTACATTTACACAACAGACGGCGCACAAGTTCTATCGGGCCCGTCTAATCATTGCGCTAGAGTTGACCCAAGGTACTGGCGGAAAGTCGGCGCCTCGTTGACTGCCTTGGAAGCAGTATCAAGAAGACGTGTTCCAAGACCACGGGGAGTAGCTTCAGATGATGGCAGTATTCTCTGGCGTCAGGATGGGTGGTCCTCGCATATATATATTTTATCTTGGACTACGGGCGGAGAGGAGAGGCAAGTCGCACCGAGACGGAGGTGGTGTTCAAACAAGGAGCGGTGATACGAACAGGGGCAGGATAAGGACTTGGTCCTCAAGTAGGACCACAGCTGAAAATAGGTCCCCTATAGGTTCTGGGGGCCCTGGACTTGGCATGAGAACGAAGGAATCTGGCTATCGTTCTGCAGTCGTGGTTTAACACCCAGATCGAAGCTGTTCGACCCTGTTCGTTAGCGAATCTGATGTCGATTTCAGGGTGGACATGGAGAAGCTCGCCTGAGGGTTTGTCTCCCACCCTCGATGCACGAGTCAAGACGTCCCGCCGTGGCTGTCATTCGCATTGACATCAACTCGAGGACGGGCAAGATTAGAGGGACAATGGTACAGGCCCCAGCAGAAATTGATGAGGACACAGAGGTACTCGCCTACCGGGCGCTCTGCCCCCACATGAGGTGCCGTGTTCAGCCAATAGAGATAAGCGCCCATTATAACGGCCATCAAGAAGAAGCCGAGAATTGGTGATTGCCCTTTGGTGGTGCGGCAATAGATGTATGGCTCGAGGCAGATCATTCTGTTCTTGAATGGCCATTGGCAACTGACACGGAAGCATCCTGATACCGAGGTTGTCATTTGAGGGAGAGACGCCTCATTCGCCTCTTTGTATAAAGACCTCCGTGGTTAAGACGTTGTGAGAGGGCCAAAATAACAACTCGGGAAGAAAAAGAGTGATTTTTCTTCAATGAAGTCCTACCAGGTGATTTTCCATTGCAGGACCATATGTAAGTATGGAGGAAGAGCATAAGGCAAGCTCTCAGCGAGTCCGCCTCCCGCTCCCGGCAATCAAAATTGTCATCAAGTGCATCACCAAGGCAAAGTTTTTCTCCTACTGCTCCTCGTCCACAACCATCTCAACCCGCCAGAGATGCTTTCATCATCTTTCTCCCTTCTAAAACCTCGAATGTATGGGTAGATAATTTTCGCGACAGATACACCTTCGGCACGCCAGCAACCACGTTCACCTGAAGAGCAATGGCAGATGGGGAAGTTGGAAGGTTGAGGACGTGTGCAAAGTGCTGCCAGGAGATCTATCTTCCAGCTAGCGGCCCAACACGTGAGTCTGTTTGCCATATTTAGTTCCTCCACCCTTCGAATAGCCTTCGTCATTCGACGCCTCTGACATGCCCTCGATTCACCTCATTCCTACCCTCAGTCATCCTTCCTCCTTTCTCTCCTGTCGTGCCTCTGGCTCATCCCTCACTACAGACAGGGCTCTTCCCCTAGCAACATCCACTCTCCGCTCGTCTCTCATCAAGAAGTCCCGCTGTCAAGAATTCTGCAAAACAGTAGATCGACTTGTTGAAGGGCAACGCAGAGTGCGTAGTAGGGATGCGTAGTGAGTATCGCCAGTCGAGCAACATCCGCGCTTCTAAATTTAACGATATTCCAGGACCTCTCAAGCTAAACAGCTCTCGACATGGCTCCGATGGCTAGCAATGAAGGGAGGAGGGGGACCGAAGCAGGTACGCTTCATTTCTCTGCGTAGACTCGCTCAGCTAACACATAGAATCAAGGCCTTTGGGCACTCCTCTCCACCATGCCGACGCGTGCTATCATAATCAGCATACGATGCTCTCAGACTGTGTGCTCCGGCTCTATCGTTCGCCCTCGGCCTGCTCGACTCGTATCAGCCAATCGAGGACACCCCAACCCAACTAAACCCTGGCTTGCAAGAGACACTCTAACCGCGTTGGCCAGGAGAGCCACGACGACGCTTGCACACCAACCGTGCATGCTTAGATCACGCACGAGGTCTGTCATGGCCCACTCACTTCCCCTCCATCCAGTGGGCAAGCATCCACGAGGCATGAGCAGGGGCACTCGGGGAAGCTCCCTGTGGCGGAAGGTCAGTTCGTTCGTCAATACACCATTAGGGCTGGCTCATAGCCCAGTATACAGGTCCTCGATGGTTTGACCTCAGCTGCCCTGCTCTTCTCCATGTCGCCGACCCGACTGAGCATCAAGCCCACGCCCATCCCAGCGGTCCCCGACAATGGAGTTTGCCAGAGGTAACCCCGGCTCCTACATGTGGCCTTGGCCCAATCCGCCCTCGACGAAAGAACGCTCAGCAAAATCCGAGCAACCCACCATCCTGTGGGCAGACGACGTTCGAATCAGCCCTCCCTTCCCTCAGCCACTCCCACTCTCCCCGATACCAAACATGCATTGACGCTCCTGTCATTGTTGAGCTGGGACAGTTGGCGAGAAGTACCTATGGCCTATGAGTTGCGCACGGGATCCATACTGAAGATACTCGATTCGGCGTCGCTCCTCTTGCATAGGGCGTCCTGATATTCGGCGTGAACCAGATCACCAGTTTCTCGCATCCCTCCAAGAGGAGCGCAGCATCTTCAGACACGCCGGCTTGGATTTGGGATACAGGCAAGTATCCGTCTGGATCTCCATCTCGTCACACCGTGCTGATGGTTTGTGTTGGCATACAGGGCTTCGAATTTGTTGCAGGATCGACGCCCAACGTTCTGCTCAATCTACCATCTGCGGCGCATCCTCAACTACGACCCTCGTCTCAGAGAGGTTCTCGCTTCTCATCGGCCGGACGAATCTCTCCCTCTGCTGTTCCTTCGCCACCCACTCGCGTACCACCTTCGATGGGGGCAGGGATAAGAACACCGGCAATCTTGCACTACACACTTCTTCGCCGAAATCCGAGTTGAGCCACGGCCATCCAGGCGGCCAGTGTTGAAGGAATAGGGGGTCGATACCGGGATCGATCCTGTCTCGGGCTCTCGCCGGTGCTTTCCACCTCAGAGTTGGATGTTCAAAGGGTGGTCCGTGTTGGGAAGGGCCGTCGCCTTGATAGCTGTATTGTAGTGAATGCATCTTATCTCCTCATACGTTTTATACCAGTGGAAATCCCCGACTTGGGGATGGAAGCAAAAGTGATGACTGTGAAGATTTATGTCCGGGATGTAGCAGAACCAGGTTCTTACTGAGCGGTGTGTCCTCGAAGGAAGAAAGGGGTAAACAACTCCATTTCTTCAAACCATCCTACATATACTACAGCTGTCAATGAGATAGATTAATGAAGATATGGATATTCTTTCGAAACAGAAAAGTAAGTGCCAAAATATACTCGCAATCGCTGGGCCCAACGCAGATCACCTCCTCCATAACCTATGCACCTTCTGGACAGCCGAGTCGAGGATGCCACTGAGACTACGATCAGGCTCGGGCTGGATCGGGAATGGGCGAGCAGGAGCTCAACAATCGTGTTGCGCCCTCTCTTTGACGCCCAGCCCAAAGGCGTCCGACCCTGGTTATCTGGTCGGTGGCTAAGCCCAATCTTTGGGTGCTCCAGGAGAAGCCTGACGATAACCTCGTAGCCTCGCTGCGATGCCCAGCTTAGGGCCGTCCGACCTTGGTTGTCTGCATGGTTCACGTCGGTCTGGGGATGCGCGAGAAGCGCCTGCATGATTTCTTCTTCGTGCCATGGTCTCTCCTTTGTCGCCCAAATCAAGGGTGTCAGGCCCTCTCTGTCAGGGAAATTGACCTTGATGTCAGGGTGAGCGAGAAGGAGCTTGACTTTCTCGAAGTCGTTGCCCCTGACCGCCCAAATCAAAGCCGTCCAACCTTGGTTGTCCTGAAGATTGACGCCTATCTGGGGATGGGCAAGTAAAGCCCTCATGGACTCCACCCTGTCACTGAAATAGGAACGCCGTGATGCCTCAATCAATGTTGTCGAACCATCAGTCTTTGCCAAGTTGACGATGGTCAGAGGATTGGCAAGTAGGACCTTGACTACCCCTTCCCGATTGTACTCGACTGCCCAGCTCAAGGGTGTACAACCACAGTTATCGACCTGATTAATACCGGTCCCGGGGTAGTCGAGGAGGATCTTGACTGCCTCTTTGTGACCATCCGATGACGCCCAACTCAAGGGCGTGCGGCCTTCCTTGTCTGCCAAGTGGATGTCATCCTGGGCAAGAGAAAGGATGTGTTTGAAGGTTTCAATGCACCTCGACGATGCTGCCCAGCTCAAAGGTGTACGTCCGTCGTTATCCGCCAAATGGACCTCCGACTGGGAATGGGAAAGAAGGAGCTTGACCATGGTGAAATGGCCAGCATGGCACGCCCAAGACAGCGCCGTTCGCCCATGGCCATCGGTCAAATGAATCTCGCCTGGTGAATGGGCGAGTATGAGCTTGACCACAGCTTCATTGCCTATCCATACCGCAGCTGTAAACGCCGTCAGCCCAGCCCAGTTTGTCAGGTTGAGCCTGATCTTGGGATGAGCAAGGAGATGCTTGACTGCGCTTTCGTTACCGGATTTCGCAGCCCAGATTAAAGGTGTCTCCCCGCAGTCATTTGCTGCGTTCACATCAACGAGCCGCAATGACAGTAGTGTTTGTAGTGTGCTAAAGGAGGAGGGGTTCCTGCACGCGAGGTGCAATGGTGTAGATTTTCCCACCTTTGTGCGACGGTTTGGATCAAAGGTGTTGATCAAGTGACTGCCGGCTAGAGAGATGGGAAGGTTGAAGAAAGCGGTGACGTGGAGAGGACCAAGCAAGTCCTCCACATAATTAAAGTTCTGGAATAATGGAAAGGACCGGCATCCTCTCACAAATTCCTTCACTTTCGTCACCACCGAAGGGTCATGCAACGAATTTAGAGCATGCCCCGACCATGCATGGTAGGCATATGGCAGGAGAGGGTCGGCTTTCATAACGGCTTTGAGATTGTATCGGCCGTCTTTCCAATTTTGGAATCCATGGTAAATGAGGCGGCCCATGCAAAGCGAAGCCATGAGCGAGTGAAGGCGGGGGAAAGTTTTAAGAATGAGATCCTCCAAAGTCCCTTTTGCTGTATAATCTAAGAGGACAGAAAATTGTCATGGAGGCATCCGTGAGCAGCAAGGGGAGCACTCACGAACAAGACGGACCAATTCTGTCTCCTTGTCAACGACCAACAGCCCTCGACAGAGGGAGACAATCGTGTCTATGTGCACAATCCTTTCGGGGTCAAACTTGTGGGTCTCTAGACAAACCGCCGCGGCATGCTGCAGCTCTTCCACCCTCATCGACTTCGGCGCGTTTAGTACCCAAACTAAGCAGTTTTGGACAAAAAGGCCGTTGCTTGAGGCTTGGCCAACAATACGTGTCCAAGTTTGATGATAGACATCCTCTATCTTTGGCGGGAAGTTGGCGAGCGTCTCGCGCACTTTGTGAACACTTGCACAATGTTGGAGTGTGGCAAGGTGAAGCGAAGCATGGAGAAACCTGAGGCAGAAAGATAGTCAGGCCGCATTCGCTTGCAAATGGAAGGAGGTCACCCACATCCCGCCACACTTCTCTTTTATTGACGCAACGATATCCGCCCGCAATGATGCGCCACCCTGCTCCAGCACCTTCCGTAGCTCTTGCCCTGCGTCCAGCTGGCTGCTGATGTGAAGTTCGAGATCAGAATCTTGAGCAGTGATTGAAAAGTGATAAGCGTTGGGGAAACACTCTTCCAATAGTATGAATGGACGGGACGTGATGAAGAGTTTAGCACCCGTAGATGAAAGCTTTTTCACAAGGTCAATTGGAATATCAGGTGGAGCTTCGTCCAGAGCGTCGAGGAAGTAAGTCGTGGATGCGACCGCCCTTGTGAAGCCTTGCAGCAATCGAAGGAGCTCTCCTTCCGGCGGTTCCCCCTCCAAGCGAACATGAGGAGCATAAACTTCTTCCGCGAGGCGCAGGAGGCTGGGATGCTGCTGCAGACTCTGTTTGACCAAGACCTCGAGACAGTGTCGAACCGTCAGGCCAGCGTTGTCGCTATATCTGAGGTAGATGAAGCCGATGCACACAGGGGACCCAAGCTCCCGCGCACGTTCTTCGGCGTGGTTGATCATGATTGATCTGCCCGAGATAGGGTCAGCATTAACGTCCTTCCAGAGAGGCGAAAATCAAGCGTACGAGAGGACGGTCTTGCCAGCACCAGCTGTAACAGACATAAGCCAACGCCCCAGGGTTCGTCTTACGACCACTCACGAATTCCAGAGCCGCACATCATGTCTAGGCCGCTTGTCGGATCCTGCCATACAGCGATCTTCTCGTGTTTGAGCATCCATTCTCCAGTCTTTGGTGTCGCCTTGTTCAGAGTATCCTGCTGAATCTTCCGATAGTTGGATACCGGCTTCAAGATCGCCATGACATCGACTTTGGGCGCTTCGGAGGGAGTGATATTGGATTGGTCGCAACCAACATTGACCGTGCGATTGTCATTGTAAACGTTGCCACCGATAGATGTAAAGGTTCCCCCCTCGGTATGCAACTCAGAGACATTGGGGAAGAGGGTGCCTGTGGGATACACGTTGGCCTCTATGGAAGCGGTCGGAGGGCTCAGCTCAGCCGCAGTCCTCATCTGCAGGCTAGTATCTCCCTATGACCTCGATTATCCAAAAGGGATAGAAATAAACTAGGCCTTGGTAACTCACCATCGTTGAGAAGTGGGAGAAAGAGGTTGAGAGCCTCGCCAATGGTGTGCATCGTTTCAGGCGAGTGAAACGAGGCAGAGATCGATACACGCATTGGCCATGACCCCGAGGACACGTGAGTGAAACGGCTAGTAGCACACGAGGTTTTAGGCGCCCAAGTGACCAGAGTCCGAGCTTGAAAGGTCTGGACGCTGCCAGTTGCTGTGCGAGTAGAAGCGCCTCCGCCTGCTTGATGAGGACCAAATCTGGGACAGAAGACGACAAAAGCAGTTGTATTACAGTGCAAGCGTTGAGGAAGAGGACAAGCGTGGTCAAGTCCTTTTTTCCTGATAGATATAGCTTCAGGAATGCGCCCTATACGTACGTTTCTCCTTGGATTCACTAGGAGCCTAAAATTCATAAGGGCGCGGATGCATAATAGTACAGGAAGGGATAATATTTGAGTGCGAGGCTATGCGTATCGACCAGACATCGAGGAAGAGGAAAAGATTCGCGTTCCGAGAATCTCGGCAGCATTTCTAGGAGGCGATCAAACCCATCGTCATCATCCTCTCTCGCAAACACCAACCAGCTGTTCATTGAAACCCCTGCCACGCTTTGACCATTCTTCGACGAGTCTCTGAGAGGTCATCAAGCAATCGACACGCTCACCAATCATGTACATTCTTCACATCCAGCATCTCGTTTGCCAGGAACAACAACAGTGGCGGCGTCCTAGCTGAGCGGGTGCCATTGCTGGGTGGACAAGATGATACCAACCAGCTTTATCTAAGTAAGAAGTGAACATGTGAGTCTATGTCTCTCGCTGCTTTTCCTCTCCCTCCGTATTAGCCCTCTCTATGGATTCTCACATTCTAACCGCTTTGCGCCAGGCAGTCACTTCTTGCTGAGATTGGCTCCCCCCTTGTCCATCTCTCCCTCGGAATCATCAAATGCCACAACTCCATATGGCACTAGGAGCACGAATCAGAGGGCGTGGCTCACGGTGACCCTTCTCTAATATTCCGGCATGGCTTCGAATTCTGAGCGAGGCTCTAGATCTCTTCGCCTTTCGCCGTCGCTCCAGATATCTAGAACCAAGATCTATAACTGTATGCCTGAATTCCCTTTTAGCATCACGCCAGGTAGGCTATCATTCGCTCGTTATCCTCTCCAGCTAATGATGCATCTAGCAGCCTGATCAGGTCGTGTTCGACACCTACAGGACGTTCTCTCCCCCTCCTTCGATTTCCATGCAGCCCAACGCCAACGCTAGTCGCCCACTCAGCATGGCTCCCTCCAGTGGTACCTTGGAGAGGCATCGTCCCTCATTGGACGGCGCGATTGCTCACGCCGCAGCTGGCAACGAGATGGTCAAGAAGCCAGAAAGGAGAAGGTGGATTTGGTAGAGGGGGAAGCGTCGTTCGAAAAGGGAAGGCGTCTCTCGTAGACGCCTGGCATTTGCTGGAGAACAAGAAACCCCTTCCCATCGAAACCGTATCCTGAAGGATCGCGAAGCGCAACCAGAGCCAAAACGCTAAACGACATCCTCCACCGGTCTCCTTGTTTGAAGCCAAACTCTCAGAGGTTGAAGCAACCTTTCAGAACGATGAAGACAGACGGCAGGACGAGCTTTCAAAGTTGGAAAGGGAGATGGCGTCGGATTGGTAGGGCGGACAGGAGATGGAGGAATAGGATAAAGGGCCAGCAGGACAACGACTCGCGTATATAGCGCGTTGCTGAGGTCGAGATCGTTCCTCGGGAGACCAAGGAAGGCTTGGAGGGCGACAGGGTGGAGTTGCAGCAGGAGAAGAAGGTGGAATCAGTGGTGCTGGACAATGCGCTGAAGAACGACGTTTCGGTGGCGATGGAGAACGCTGTGAGGATGCCTTATGAGGACGTGCAGAAGAAGAGCGAAGGGGCGTCATGGCGAGAATCGACGGAATCGACCTCTTCGCCGTCACGCTCAGGGATCGCGGTCAACACGACGAGCTCTGTACGCTCTCCGAGAACAAGATCGTGCAGAAGGAGCAGGCGATCTTAGAGCTCAAGAATCAGACACCGGCTTGCTACCAGTATGTCGACGGAACCGACGGAAGGGACCGTATTAGCCGTGGCCAATTCGAGCGTATGTCGATGGAACAATGGTTCGCAACACCCAACGACGCTACGAGGTCCTCTGGAGTTACCATCGATCTACTCTCCGTCTCCTCAATTCCCTTCACGCACGAAGGCCTTCCAAGCCGCTGCCTCGCTCGCCGATTCTGTAAAGTCGCGCCTGGGACGTTCTTCAGCCTTTCCGGTGTCGTGGCTTGTGACATCCCCGTTCTACGCCAACAGCATTCAGGCCATGACACGCTGCTCCTTCCTATCGTGTTCCCGGGTCGCTTCCTTAGCTCGTCAAATTCCTGTGTATGGGATAGCGATGGCTTCCCTCATTTCTGCACGGTCGTGTCCCAGATGCAGGTACGCACTTGTCTAAATCATGTGCACCGTTTCGACTGGCTGACGCCACAAAGATTGCTAGCTCCTGGATGTCGATGACGACGAAGGCTTTGCTCAATCTCACATCTAGAGCTCACGCCCAAATGCTGGCCTACCTTCGAAAACACGTCTATGCCATCGTCGCCGTGGTCTGAGGACCGTCTATACACTCGGCCGTCTTCTCGTCAAGGTATCCGAGGAAACACTCTTGTTCCGCAATCCGGCTACGTATATCCTCTTCGACGCCAACGCCACCAATGGCGACCTTCGTCCATATGTGCCTTTGATGGAATCCGACTCAGTGCATCAGTACTCCCGCCTTCTCGTCCCATCGGCCCAATGGTATCACGGCGTTCCAACAAAGGAACCTAGCCAATCCAACCTGCATCCGCAAACTATCCACAGGAAACCCATAGCTTGAAGCTGTGTACGGGTTCGCTATCATCCGCACAAGCGACTATTATGGGATTCGGCCAATTGATTGGCAAAAAAAGCTTTGACGCAAGGTTGGCGTCTCTGATATACCCATTCCGACCAACTCATAACACTCAGGGCAGGTGTTTGACCTTCGTCGCTGTTGCTCTCCGGTCCAGGTCAATCGTTGTTCTCCCAAAGGCATCCCACACTGGAAATCGGCAGTCCTTTCAGAAGCAGCTTCCACGCCGACTCCAACCGTGCCCGATAAGGGGATGGCGCCAAGATAGCCTCGCTCTGAGCATGACTATCCTTCAAGCGGTACTCGACTGAATCATGTCCACCGGACACGCCGTACTTATCCACGCACAAGATCACTCAATAACCCAACTCGACCAATCCCTCGTTCAGACGTCCTATCCGAGTTCTCGAGACTGAACGCTTTTCGATCCAGTGTTCTCGTGCTGTTGAGCTCGACCTGCTGGGGAAGTAATTGCCATCCAAACTTGGGACGTGAAGGATCGCACTCTCTTGGCTGGTACACGGCTTCCCCTCGACGCCTTGGCCTGCATTCCTGTAGATGCCGCTTGGCTTTGCTTTGGATCTGAGTACGTGTCTGCGTAAACCTCCACCTCTATTCAACCTGCTGACGGCTCGTGCAGGGAACGCGACATTCACATCGAAAGGCAAAAAGCTCTACCAATCTGGCGCTTGAATCTTGCCCACAGATACTGGCATGCCATCGGGAGAATATTTACCATAGCTTCGCCAGCATCAGAGATCTCCCAGGTAACGATTCATAAAGCGCCTCGCCGGAGTGTGCGCAGGGAAGCTCCTCTCCTCTGGAGGATATCATCAGCAGCGATCTCGTACCACCACCACTACTGGCCTTTGCCCGTCAGGGAGGAACTGGGTCTGGTGCATATTCGATTCTACTAGCATATCCCCCACGGCAGGGTCGGGCCCTGGCAGTGGGAGGGCAGTGGGAGGACTATCGTCTTAGCTGCTTACACCTACATCGTGCTGTCGACAAGTTCGAATCCAGACTAATTGATACATGATTCTGCCATCTGCGTTGATGGTGGTATAGCCATTTCTGTGGACAGGAGCCTCGTTCGTGGTCAACATGACTTGGATCAGTCATGCAGGTAATTGGCTGTCAGAGAACCACTCCTCTCCATCGCAGCTCGCCGACGACCTGGCATACAGGTCGATGATTTGTCTGGATCCAGGAGCGTGGTCAAAGCCGCCAGGCTGAGGATGTAAGTACTTGAGTATTGGTAGAGTAAATATGGGAATAGTACCACAGTGCAACGGAGAGGATCCTAACACAGAACACTGAGACCTAAAATAAGACGTACAGCAGCAAACTTTGTCTCCATATAGGCCATACACTTGCACCACACTAAGTACTGCCTTGGAAACAGTATCAAGAAGACGTGGAGTCCACGACCACAGGGAAGTAGACTTCAAATGATGGCAGCCTTCTCTGCCCTCAAGGTGAAAGGCTCTCACCTTTTTCGTCTCGCATTATGAGCGTGGACGAGGGGAGAGTCGCGTTGAGATTGAGGCAATATTCAAACAGGAGTGGCGATACAAGTAGGACCAGGATAACGGCTTGATGCTCGAGCGCGACCACAGCTGAAAATAGGTCTCCTATCGGTACTGAGGGGACGTGGACTGGGAATGAAAACAAAGGAGTCCGGCCATTGTTCTGCGCTTTTGGTGTAACACCTATATCAATGCTGTTTGACCTTCTTTCACCCAAGGGCTACCAAGTGATGTTCCATTGTAGCACAATATGCAGACATAGAGGAAGAGGACAAGCTCGGCCTCTCATTCCCGGCAATCAAAATTGCCATCAAGCGCATCACCAACTTGAAGGCAAGTCTTTCTCCTGGTGCTCCTCGTCCGCGACCATCTCAACCGCCAGAGATGCTTTCATCATTTGTCTCCCTTCTAAAGCCTCGAGTGAATGGTGACCCAATGTCCACCACCGATACGCGTTCAAAACCCCAGCCACCACGTTCACCTCAAGAGTGACGGGAGATGGGGAAGTCGGAAGGTTGAGGACATGTGCAAAGTGCTGCCAGGACATCTGTCCTCCAGCTAGTAGCCCGACTTGTGAGTATGTTTGCCGTCTGAGTACCCTCTGCCATTCGATTAGCCTCTGGTGTTCGCCGCCTCTGACATCCCCTCGATTCGCCTCTTTCCTTCCCTCAATCATCCTTCCTCCTTTCTCTCCTGTTGTGCATCTCTCATCCCCCACTACAGACAGGGCTCTCCCCCTAGCGGCATCCACTTCCCGCTCTCCTCTCACCAAGAAGTTCCACTGTCAAGAGTTCTGCGAACAGTAGATCGACAAGCTCCCTGTCGAAGGACAACGCATAATGCGTTGGAGGGATGGTGCATAGTGAGTATCGCGAGCCAAGCGACATCCCCACTTCTAAATCTAACGAGATCCCAAGCTTCTCTCAAGCTACACGGCTTTCGACATGGTCCAACAGGTTAAGAGCGAAGGAAGGAGTGGAACTGACGCAGGTACGCTTCAACTCATCCACCTAGACTCGTTCAGCTAACACACAGAATCAAGGCCCTTGGGCACTCCTCTCTACCATGCCCACGCGTGTTATCATAACCAGCATACGATGCTCTCAGACTGTGTTCTCCGACCCTATTGTTCGCCCTCGGCCTGCTCGTTTCGTGTCAGCCAATCGAGGACACCCCGACCCAACTACACCCTGACCCGCGAGAGATACTCTAGCCGCGTTGGTCAGGAGAGCCACTACGACGTTTGCACACCAACCGTGCATGCTCAGATCGCGCACAAGTTCTGTCATAGCCCAATCACGTCCATTACATCGGGTGAGCAAGCATCCACGAGGCGTGATCAGTGGCACTTGGGGAAGCTCCCTGTGGCGGAAGGTTAGTGCCCTCATTGATGAACCGTTCAGACTGGCTCATAGCCTTGTGTGCAGCTACTTGACGGCTTGACCCCCTTCGCCCCGCTATTCATTTCGCTGGCCCAATTGAACATCAAGCCCACGCCCATCCCAGCGGTCCTCGACACTGGAGTTTGGCAGAGATAACCCTCGTTCCTACATGTGGCCCTGGCCCGATCCGCCCTTTGACGAAAGAATGCTCGCCGAAAGTGAAACAACTCACGCATCCTGTGGGCAGACGACGTTCGAATCAGTCCTCTCTTCCCTCAGCCACTCCCACTCTTCCCGAGACCAAGCACGCATCGTCGCTCCCATCATCATCAAGCTGGGACAATTGGCGAGGGTGCCCATACCGATGAGCCTTTCGTTGCGCTCGGGATTGGTATGCAAGATCCTCGACCAACGTCGCTCCTTCTGCATGAGTGCCCTGTTATCCGGCGCGAACCACTTCACCAGGTTGTCGTGTCTCTCCAAGAGGGGCGAGGTTTCTTTTTTCAGGCACGTCTCATTGGATTTGGGATACAGGCAAGTATTCGTCTGGATCTCCATCTCGCCACGCCGTGCTAATGGCTTATGTTGACATACAGGGCTTCGAATTCGTTGTAGGATCGACGATCGACGCTCCGCCCAGTTTCCATTAGCACATTCAAGGCACCTCGTCTCGGAGCACGTACTCGCATCCCTTTCGCCGAAAGTAAGTTCGCCTTCTGCTGTCCATTTGCTACCCATTTGCATGCCGTCCTCAAAGAGGACAGGGGTATAAACACCGGCGATCCCGCACTACAACCCAGCTACAACTTGCTTCGTCGCAATCCGACGAGCTGAACCACAGACATTCAGACCGCAAACTTTGAAGGAATAGGGATCAATACTGGGATCGATCGTCTCAAGCTCTCGTCGGTGCTTTCAACTTCGGTGTTGGGACTTCCAACGGTAGTGATCGTTGGGAAGGATCGTCGCATTGATATTTGTTTTGTAGGCGAGCTTGTAAATAGGCTAGATAGTAGTGAATACACTTCAGCTATTGGCAATCTTGGGTGGAAATCCCCGACTCGGGAACTGAAGCAAAAGTGACGACTGTGTCGATTCGTATCCAGAATGTGGCAGAACCAGGTAATTGCTGAGCGGCTTGCCCTCGAAGAAACAAGGGGGAAACAAGTGTTATCTCGAATCATCAAGCCATCCTACATTCACCAATACTATCGAAGATCCAATCAAGATGTAGGTACCCTTTTGAAAAAGGTCACATATAGCCGTAATCGTCGTACCTGACGCGGATCACCTCCTCCACAGCTTATGTACCTTCTGAACAGCCGAGTCAAACACGGCAATGAGACCACGATCCGGCTCGGGCTGGATCGGCGAATGGGCGAGCAGGAGCTCGACAATCTCATTATGCCCTTTCTTTGACGCCCAGCCCAAAGGTGTCCGACCCTGGTTATCTGGCCGGTGGCTAGCCCCAATCTGTGGGTGCTCCAGGAGAAGGTTGACGACAACCTCGTGGCCTCGCTGTGATGCCCAGCTCAAAGCAGTCCGACCTTGGTTGTCTGCCAGGTTCACGTCGGTCTGGGGATGCGCGAGGAGCACCTGTACAGTTTCTGTGTCACGGTGGCCCCATAATGGATATTTTGTTACCCAAATCAATGGCGTCTGACCCTCTCTGTCAGGCAAATTGACCTTGATGTCAGGGTGAGCGAGAAGGAGCTTTACTCCCTCGAAGTTTCTGCGCCTGGCCGCCCAAATCAAAGCCGTCCGACCTTGGTTGTCCTGAAGATTGACGCCGATCTGGGGGATGAGTAAGTAAAGCCCTCATGGAGTCAACATTGCGGTACCAGGATGCCGTGATCAATGGTGTCCAACCTCTAGCATCTGCCAAATTGACATTGGTCAGAGGATTGGCAAGCAGGACCTTGACCACCCCTTCACAATGATCGTATTGCGATGCCTGGCTCAAGGGCGTACGACCTTTATTATCGACCTGGTTGATATCTGTCCCAGGGTAGGCGAGGAGGATCTTGACTGCTTCCTCGTTACCATTCGATGACGCCCAACTCAGGGGCGTACGACCGCCCTCGTCTGCCAAGTGGACGTCTCCTTGGGCAAGAGAAAGGATATGTCGGAAAGTGTCAAAGCATCTCGACGACGCCGCCCAGCTCAGAGGTGTACGTCCATTGCTGTCCGCCAAGCGAACCTCGGACTGGGAATGAGATAGAAGGAGCTTGACCATGGTGAAAGGGTCACGCTCGCATGCCCGAGACAACGCTGTTCGCCCCTCTCCATCGGTGGAATGAATCGCGGCCGGTGAATGGTTGAGCATGACTTTGACCAGAGCTTGATCCCCGTTCCTTGCCGCTAATGTAAACGCGGTGAGCCCATCCCCGTCCGTCAGGTTGAGCTTGATCTTTGGGTGATCAAGGAGAAGCTCGACTGCGCCTATGTTGCCGGAGTCTGCTGCCAAGATCAGAGGTGTCCGCTTCCTTTCTCCCTGTGCGTTCACATTGATGAGTGGTAAAGAAAGCAGCTCTCGGAGTGTCCTGAACTCGGAGGTCTGCATACACGCCAGGTGCAATGGTGTAAAGTTCCTCTTTGTGCGGCAGTTTGGGTCGAGAGTGTTGATCCAGTGGCTGCGGGCCAGAGAGATTGGGAGGTTGAAATAAGCGGCGACGTGGAGAGGTCCAAGCAAGTCCAGCCCGTACCAAACGCCCTTGTGCTCTACGGGAAAGGACCGGCATCCCCTCACGAATTCCTTCACTTTCGTGGCCATCAGGGGGTCATTCAACGAATTTTGAGCATGATTTGCCCATGCGTGGCAGGCATATGGCAAGAGGGGGTCTGCTATCATGAGGCTCTGAAGATTGTCCCTATTGTCGTCCTTCCAGTCTTGAAACCCATGGTGAATAAGGCGGCCTATGCAAAGCGCAGCCATGAGGGAGTGCAGGTGAGGGAACGTTTCGAGAACGAGATGCTCCAAAGTCTCTTTTGCCGTGTAATCTAAGAGGATGAAATGTGTTCAAGATATATTCATAGGCCGCATGGGATTTACTCACGGACAAGACGCACCACTCCCGTCTTCTCGTCGACGACTAGAAGCCCGCGACAGAGTGCTACAAGGGTATCTTCGTGAACGATCCTGTCAGGGTCAAACTTCTGGGTCTCGAGACAGACCGCCGCTGCATGCTGTAGTTCTTTCACTGTCATCGAATTTGGTGCGTTGAGCACCCAAATAATGCAGTTCTGTGCACGGGTGCCCTTGTTTGGCGCTTGTTTGACAATCCGTGTCCAGGTGTCATGATATACATCCTCAATCTTGGGTGGGAAGTTTGCCAGAGTCTCTTTCACGTCATGAACAGTTGCACAGTGCTGAAGAGCAGCCAACTGAAGCGAAGCATGAAGAAACCTATGAAGCATCAGCTTTCAGGTCTTGTCGAGGTGTAGATAGAAAGATGTCTCGTACATGCCACCGCACTTCTGCTTCACCGAGGCCACGATTTCATCTCGCAATCTCGCACCAGCCTGCTCTAGCACCTTGCTTAGCTCCTGGCTGCTATCCAACTTGCTGTTAATGTGAAGATCGAGATCAGATTCTTGGGCAGCGATCGTAAAGTGGTGGGTATTCGGGAAGCGCTCCTGCAATGCTTTTGATGGCCGAGACGTGATGAAGAGTTTGGCGTTGGTAGATAAGAGCTTCTCGACGAGGCCGATCTGGATGTCATGGGGTGCTTCGTCCAGGGCGTCGAGGAAGTAGAAGGCTTTCACAATGGCTGCGAAGGTTCTCAGCAATTTGAGGAGCTCCTCTTCAGTCGGACGTGTCTTGAGGCGGATGTGTTCTGCGTATACGCCCTCAGCCAGCTTGTGACAGCTAGGGTGCTTCTCGACGGTTTGTTTGACCAATATCTCCAAGCAATGACGAATTGTGAGGCCAGTGTTGTCACTATAGCGGATGTAGATGTATCCGATACATATTTCTTCGGCCATTTCATTTGCCCGCTTTTCAACGCCATTGATCACAATAGAACTAGGAAAAAACGGGTTAGCGGAGACTGAACCACAGAGCGCGAGAGTCTGAGACATACGTCAGGACAGTTTTACCAGCTCCCGCTACAGGGTCAGTTAATTAAGTGTTTCGTCTACATGTACGAGGGACATAGACTCACGAATTCCGGAGCCCCACATCGCTTTAACCTCCCCTTTGGGATCCCACCACTCAGGAAACTTCTCGTGTTCAAAGACCCACTCTCCTGTCTCTGGTGTCGCCTTGCTCAAAGTATCCTGCTGGATCCGTCGATGATTGTCGATCGACCCGAGAGCAGACGCAAGGTCAACCTTTGGTGCCTCTGGTTTCGTTGCGTGATGGATGTGAGTATGGTTGTGCACATCGCCGTTGGCAAAGGTCAGATTCCCTCCATTAACTTGCACGTTATGAGCGTGAAGGGCTCCAGACGGCCTTTGCAGTTCGCCAAAGCCTGCAAAGCAATTGGCCTAGTCAACGGGGTGCTTCAGGCAGATTGTTCAAAGCAGACACTGTACCCCGAGATGCAGTACTGACTAATTCCTGGGTCTCCTCGGCGCTCTGAATGTCAGGTAAGCCACGAGCAGTCAGGAGGTTGACAAACTAAATGCTCACCATTCTGGAGGGATACGGAAGGAGTGTGCTATGTTCCAATAGTAAGCTTAGAGGTAGATGGTCGTGGATGGGGATAAAGAGGCCCTACGCTTCGTGATACAGTTTCGGTAACTACAATGCGAGCGGCATGATGGAGCTGTTTTGGACGCAACCTATTTGAGTCATTTAGAAGAAGTAGACGAAGCCTCCTTTACCTTTGTAATAGTAGCCTTGACGCGCGAGGTGCAATGACTTTGCTAGCCTACACATATCAGGCAAACATCGACTTTCGACTCGGAGGATGATGTCATTTGGTGAGAATCTCGGCCATTTCACAATCAAAAATACCATCAGTTGCATGCTAGTCCTCTTCCTCTTCCCCCTCGTCCACACCCACACTTCGACCAGTTCTTCTCCAGCGGCCGCGTCCATCACATTTGCAAGATAAGTGCAACAAACACGAGTTTGACATCCATCCATCGCTCAACCTCTGTTGCCACATGCGAAGCCATGCATGGTTCAACCACTGCAAGCGGTTGTGTTACTTGTGCGAGGCTCGTCTCTCTGAGAAACCCCTTTCAAGTAACTCGTAACTCTCAAGCAGAGTGTCTTGAATTTGCTGCTGTGTCAATTGCCGATCTCTTTACATTCAAGACTGGGAATTACCAAGACGCTTTCACGCCCAGTCGTGTTGTGACCACTGTGTAGAGTCTGCTGCGACTCTGGCCTCGTTCTGAACGATGCGACCCCTTTAGGCAGTATTCAAACAATCTGGAACAACCCATCCTCAATTCCGACCAATATTCCACCCTCTGCCTCTTCCGAGTTATCTTGAAGGCTTTCCAGGCGGTTGCTCGAGACTAGGACGTGTCGAGCTGGAACTGCCAGGTATTTTCCATCCAGCTCTGAGCTCTCATGGGCTTGCGATTCTTCGGCGTGATATACAGCTGTGATTTGAGCCCAGTACATGTTGCGCTGCATTCTAGGCCTCAGATTATTGTCCCAACTAATTCATCGGGGTATCCCTGGGGGCATAGCGATTTCTTGCAGATCCTACTTCGCCCTCTTTTGAATGTGGTAGGTATCCGTCTAAACTTCCACCTTCGTTCGACCTTGTGATAGGCTGTGCAGGCAATATGTGGACGTTGGCGATGAAAGCTCTTCATCGCTGAAACTCGCCGACCTCAGATACTAGCACACCATCTACTTGCCAAGAAGGCAGTTACGGTATCCTCTCCAGTATCTGAAGACTTTGCATCCAAGCCACCAGCGAGCACCTCGCCAAAATGTGCAAGCAAAAGCTATCCCTCAGCTGTCAAATCCTCATCTGTGCCTTCGAGGATGAGGCTATGGTCAACGGCGACCTCGCATCGCCGCCAATGCGACCTAGACCTTGCCAGACGGAGGGAACAGAGTAAAGTGTAATCAATCATCGATTCTGCTTGCGCATTCCCTACGGCAAAGTTGCCTCTTGGGAAGAGATCGTTAGGGCGGGCCGGCACGTTAGTTGCTGAAAGACGTATTGCGTTCAACACAGACTAATGATACAACCCATTCCTGAACGACATGTCGTCGTCTTTGACATTGGACCAGTTATTGTCATGGAAGGAAGCGACGCAGCCTCCTAGCTAAAGGCGTATTGAGGGCTAAGATGATCCCGTATATTTATAATTCCGACCGCAATCCGTGCAGCATAGGATGATCTACAGAAGATGTAGTATCCTTCTTGAGCACAGGACATCACGGCGGGGTCCAGAGGCGCTTGGTCGTTGGGCTTCTGGACCCTTTCTTCGTTAGTAGTAGGAAGATTGTACATGGTAGCCGAAAATCCGCGTCTCCCTTGCCGCTGTGCGAAGACAATAAAGAGGGTATAATACGTAGCTATATGCCGTGACATATACACACATCACCTACAAGCAAAACTCTTCAGCCATGACCGCTTCACTGAACGTAGCCATTGTTGGGGGAGGACCAGGTGGTTTGACCCTAGCATGCATCCTTAATCAGTTTGCCACTTCGTCAACCAATTCCACCCGACTATCTTTCAAAGTCTTCGATCTGGATCTTTCAAGGATGACAGGTCCCAGGGAGGCATGCTCGACCTTCACCGATCCTCTGGTCAGCAAGCCATGAAACGCGCTGGATTAATTGAAGAGTTCAAGAAGCACATGAGGATCAACGCCACAGAGCTTTATATCCCCGACAATGCTAGTGTTGCTCACCTTCATCATTCTGAAGAAGAGCATGATGGACATGGGGAGAAGGGAGAGATTGTTGATGTTGAGAGGCCAGAGATCGACCGAAGGGTACTGCCGTCAATGCTTGTCTATGCGCTCCCGCAGGAGTCCATCTTGTGGGGGACGAAACTGGCGTCAATCTCAAAGTCCTCTGATGTTGGCAATCCCAAGTTCGATCTTCACTTTGCAGACGGAACCTCGGCCAAAGGGTTCGATGTTGTCGTCGGTGCAGATGGTACCTGGTCCAGGGTTAGATACCGTGCCGAGGCTCTCGCAGACTCTGCGACCAAGGCTCCTCCATCCACCCCACCCAACTCTGAATTGATCTGCATCGACGCTCTCACCTTTGACGCGCCAAAGCACCACCCAGAGCTTGCCGCTTTTGTTGGCAAGGGCTCGTGCTTTGCCACAAGCAGATCAACGGGCCTCTACTCGCAAATGAACGGAGATGGGTCTCTTCGAACGTACTGCATCTTCAACACAAACGAAGATTGGAGTCTCAAAGGATATACGGCAGAACGGGGGGGTCCCGGACAGTCCCAAAAGGGCCGTTTGTCAAGGAGTACCTTTTCGACTGGTGCAACATTTCGAAGGAGCTTGTTCTTAAGAGCAACACTGAGGATATCCCTATTCGTCCCTTGTACGAGTACCCTCCTGGATACACCTGGACGAGTCCTGTATCGGGGTACGTGTTTGGCCTTTCTCAAGCGTATCCTTGTACATATTGATCCATCTCAGGCTCACACCCCTCGGCGACGCGGCGCATGTCATAACGCCATTCACTGGCGTAGGTGTGAACTTGGCACTCATAGATGTCATGGACCTTTCTTTCGCTATTGAAGAGGTCATGCCAGGATCGGCCTCGATTACCGACGCGTTCAAGGCATACGAAATTAAAGTCCAGATGTACGCCCGGTGCTCAGCAAACGCCGTAGCAACCTTCCACAGCCGCGAGGTCTGGCTCGGGAAACGAGGTCCTGAAGGCACAGTTCTTGAGAAGGAAGGCATAGAGAATATTCTGAAGATGTTCACAGAGCACACGTACACACAACCTACAGTTGTGCCAGTCTCCTCGGCGCGTTCTGAGTAATCGGTAGTTTGCCTTGATGCGATAATACAGTCTAGTTGAAGCCAAGTTTTCCAACTGAAAGAGGAACCGAGCCTTGATGTAACTGGTCATACCAGTTGCGGCTACATCTGGCTCTTGAAACGGGAAAACGAGCAATATTTTTGATCAGCTCAACACACCGCCATTTTACGAGGGGTGCCAACAAGTGACTGTGATTGAATTAATTAAGGGTTGACAGAATAGAACCAATGATGAATTTGACAGAATCACTGTATTGAACCTTGTTGGGTATGTTTACCTACTCCAGATATCTCGCACCCTCTGGAAAGCTGACCCCAACCGTTGACCTAGACTGCGGTAGGGCCTGGCGGCTTGAACCTGCGGATGCCCTAGGAGGAGATTGACTACGTTGGGGTGACCTTGCGTTGACGCCCAGCTTAAAGCCGTCCGACCCCTGTTGTCCATTAGGCTCGCGTCAATCTCGGGGTGCGCGAGAAGTGCCTGGACGACCGCTTTGAATTCAGGTCGATTGTTGAAACCTCCATCCAATGTGAAGCGGTTATGCTTCATTGCCCACATCAATGGCGTTCGGCCCTCTCTGTCCGGCAAATTCACGTCAATGTGAGGGCATCCAAGAAGAAGGTTGATTGTTTCTTCATTTCCACTAGACGATGCCCAACTAAGCGCCGTCCGACCCGTCCTATCCGGGGTATTCACCTCGATGTGTGGGTGTGCAAGCAAAGGTTCAACCGCCTCTGCGCTCTGAACAGACGACGCCCAGCTCAAAGCTGATCGACCGCGTCGATCTACCAGATTGACATTGACCTGAGGGTGGGCGAGCAGGGCCTCCAGTATGCTTTTGGCTTGGCCCGCAGGTACGTCACGGCTCAGTCGTGGGTCCCGCTTTGCTGCCCACATCAATGGTGTCCAGCCCTCGTTATCTGCCTGGTTGACGCCAACTCTGGATTGAGCAAGGAGAACCTTGACTGTGGCATCACTCCCAGTTAATGCTGCCCAAATCAAAGGGGTGCGACCACCTCTGTCTGCGAGACTGAGCTCTTGCTCGGAGTAATGAGAAAGTAGAAGCCGGAATGTGTTGGCGCAATTCGATGACGAGGCCCAGCTCAAAGGCGTCCGACCAATCTTGTCAGCCAAATGGACCTCGGCGCGAGAGTAGGGAAGCAGGACCTTGATTATGGCTGCGTGGCCCTTTTGGGATGCCCATGCCAGAGGTGTTTTGCCCCACCGATCCACTGAATGAACTTCGCCCTGAGAATACAGAAGGAGGAGTTTGACCATGCCTTCGTGGCCATCCTCGCAAGCATAACTCAATGCTGTCTTGCCTAAACCATCACGGCAACGGATCGCCGCAGGGGAGTGGTTGTACACAAGTTTGGCTGCGCCTTCATTACCGCGCCTCGACGCCCACATCAGGACCGTCAAGTCCCCCTTGCTCGTCCCGTCAACCCTGATCTTGGGTTCAGCGAGAAGAAGTTTGACCGTGTCAACATCTCCAGACATCACCGCATAAACCAAAGGTGTATCCCTGTTCGCGTCGGTTGCATTCACGAGAATCCGTGGCACAGTGAGGAGCTCTCTGGTTGTTCTGCGTGATTTGCGCAGGCATGCCAGATGTAGTGGTGTTTGCTTTCGTGTCGTCCGAGGATTAGGGTCAGAGATATTTTGGGGATCGGTGACTGCCAAGGATATCGGCAGGTCGTAGAAGGAGACAAGGTGGAGAGGACCAAGGAGAGCAAGGTCGAACCAATTTCCTGTATCGACGGGAAATGCACGACACCCTCTGACGAAATCCTTCACCTGAGTTGCGATGGCTATATCTCCTAGGGAATGTCGAGCATAGAGTGACCATGCATAGTAGGAAAATGGCAGGAGGGGGTCGGCCTTCAGCGCTTTGTGAAGAGAACGCAGAGAGCGACCACCTTCCCAACACTGAAAACCATGGTTAATCAGGCGGGACATGCAAAGCAACGTCATAAGTGAGTAGAGGTGGTGGGAGGTTTCAACAATGAGACTGGGTAGAATGTCTTTGGCAGTGTAGTCTGCGGTCACGATATTAAAACTTGCATTTTCGGGGTTTGCAACCAATGAATGACTCACGAACAAGGCGCACAAGCATCGTCTCTTCATCGACGACCAAGAGCCCCCGACAGAGAGCTACAAGTGTGTCTTGGTGAACAATCTTGTGGGGATCGTGCTGGTGAGTGTCGAGGGAGGTCGCTGCTGCATACTGGAGCTCAGGCACTGTCATCGAGGTGGGAGCGTGGAGCACCCAGATTATACAGGTCTGTGCAAGGAAACCGCTGCTTGAGGTTTGGTCGACAATGCGCCTCCAAGTGTTGCGGTAGACGTCCTCTATTCTAGGAGGAAAGTTGGCAAGAGTCTCCATCACGTCGCCGATACTTGCACACTGCTGAAGGGCAGCCAACTGGAGTGAGGCGTGAAGAAACCTGACCCAACATCAGCCTCATAGCGTGACACGAAGTAAGGGAATAGCTCACATGCCGCCGCACGCCTTCTTGACCGAAGCTACAATGTCTGCCCGCAATTCCTGACCCCCTTCCTCCAACACTTTCCAAAGCTCCTGGGACGCGTCCAGCTTGCTCTCGATGTGAAGATCGAGATCACAATCCTGAGCCGTGATATCAAAGTGGTGTGCGTCCGGGAAGCGCTCCTGCAACAGCTTCAGTGGCCGAGAGGTGATAAAGAGTTTTGCTTTGAGAGTTCTAAGCTTGGTGACGAGGTCAAGTTGGATTTCGGTGGGGGCCTCATCCAATGCGTCGAGGAAGTAGAACGTGCCCTTAGCCTTATCTGTAAAGCGCTGCAACAAGCAGAGAAGCTCTGCGTCTGTGGGCCGCGTCTGAAGCTGGACGTGGCGAGCATATACCTCCTCTGCAAGTTGAAGATAGTCGGAATTTTGCTCTACACTTTGTTTAACCAAGATTTCCAAGCAGTCCCGAACTGTAAGGCCCATATTGTCGCTGTACCGGATGTAGATATACCCAACACAGATAGGAGAGGCCGCCTCTGATGCCCACCTTTGGAAGTTGTTGATGACAATGGACCTAACGAAAGCGACGTGAGCAGAATTTGCATGCGAGATGCAAGAAGGCGAATCGTACAATAGGACCGATTTACCCGCGCCCGCTGTAGACCATTATTCACAGTGTGCGGAAGTAGTAAGGTCACTGACTCACGTATTCCAGACCCCCACATTGTTTCGAGAGCCCCCTCTGGATCCCTCCAAATGGGAAACGGCCCATGTTCAAAAATCCACTCCCCTGTCTTCAACGTGGCCTTGCTGACTGTGTCCTGCTGGATTTGTCGATGATTCGATACTGTGCTTAAAGCAGCCCAAATATCGACTTTCGGAGCGCGCTCCTGCGTGCGAATATGCACATCTCCGCTCACAAAGGTGTTGTGTCCTCCCAGAATCTGCAGGTTGCGCACAGCTGAGAGGAAGCCTGGCTTCTCCTCCATTACTTCGTTATCTGCGCCGTGACGAGGTGTCTCGTGAGCGCAAAGTAGGTCTGTCTGAAAATAAGCCATACCAGTGGCCATACCACTCGAGCCCGAACTTTTTCTATCCTATGGGTTTAGTCAGTGGCGTCCTTGCAGAGCGAAACCACCAACACCTACCATCTTGAGGGAATGGCGCTGTACGACAATGACAACGGGATCCGTGTGAACACAAAGAAGTTGTCGCATATGCACTGCCTTCTGTTGGGCAAGCAATATCAGTGATTCCTTCCCGTGGAAGAGAGAGGCTGTTAGCGGTGGTTCTAAGTAGCTCCTGGAGCTCCTTCGCTCCTAAAAATAACGCTCCCGACATGGTTTAGGCGACCATCTAGAATTGGAAGGAAGTTGGAGAAGCTTCGCTTTCTAGATGGCGGGGGTAAAACCGGGAATGCGTGGCGTTTAAGCCTTTGAAACCTCCAAACCCAAAGGCCAGGGAAGGCGACAAAGGTTGTCTCAGGCTAGAATTTTCTAACATTGTCCCCATCAGTTCCCACGGGCCAATCTTCCCCTCTCCATCAGGTCGCTTTCCAAGTAGGCTCGAAACCCGCCGTTACAGAAAACGCAATGGCCCCCCTCCCCTTCTCTGTCTGATATAAACATCCATTTATCGCAGTACACATTAACCACCGACTGTTCTGAGTGCGCCGAGGAGCCTGGGCCGAGTCTGCTTTCCAAGTGGTGGGGAGTTAAAACTCGTGGATATCGTCCGACCTCAATGATTGCTCAGGAGTTTTAACATAGCCTATACGGGGTGTCTGGGTGTGAAAGACGTAGAACGACCACAAGATATGTGGATCGTGGAGCCTGTGGTCCAAGTCGATGAAAATCCCGGAGGTCAGTTTACACTTGAAATAAGTGCCCATGGGGAAGAAACGTCGTACGCTCGTGCTATTGTTTCAATGGCGGTGGACGATTGTACGGGTTAATCCCTTAATGCTTTAACTCGCATTAGAAATAGTAGGAGACCTATTGGGGGTTTAGGGAGCAAGTTGTCCGTGTGCAACTTCAGTTGAGCCTGTGTTGGTACGTACATGAATTCGACTGTGCCCTCGTTTCAACAGAGGCTCGTATGTAAGATGTGAGACATGCTCAAGGTCAAGAACATGCATGATCTAGGCTTGGGTTAAGCTGTTACTCCCCATTAGCCCTTCCTCCGTGAGCTTCCAGCTCGAATAGATCTTTGGTGAGGCGGAGCTAGTCAAATGTTAGAGGGTGAGAGTCTCATAGCCTTTGGAAAGAAAGAAAGATTAACGCATTCGTAGAGAAAACAGACGATCTCTTTGGAGGCTCCAGAATTTTCGTAGCGATTCAGCTCCCATGTAACGGGCGTGTGATACTAGATAGACCACAATGCCGTTGGCAATAGTCAAGACAAAGAATTTCCGATATGTACTGCTTGAGATACAAAACGAGACTTTTGAATGGCTGGACATGAGTGATTCGATGCACGTTTAACTACGAACAAGGCATACGCCCGGACAAATTTGCAAGGGCGAGGGCCTGCCCAACGGCCTCTGGAATCGAGAAGGTCTCGGCCTGTGTCTCGAGGATAGTAGCCATAAGCAGGAGAAACATCCCGGGTGAAACGCTGAGAGCATCAGTCAGTGGGGGGATACTTGCATCAAGAAGACGACCTGAGAAAGAGTACGTCTGTCAGGAATACACAAACGGTGGATGTTGCAGTCATTCGCTCCAAATCTGTTGTATCTTATCATCCAGATACTCAAACATGACATAGTCAGCAGCCCCCGTCAGAGATAGCCCGTAGCCTGTTACCGGGTTGCTGATCGGAACCCCGTCAGAGAGACCGATCTTTACGTTTGGGAGAATTGCAATATCAGTTTGATTAGCTCTGCCATAACATTGAGGCCAAAATGCAAGACACTACATAACGTTACAACACAAAGGTCCTTGGGTATTATAAGTATAAGTACAACAAGTAGCCAAGAAAAAGTCCAAAAGTCAAAGTGTCAGTTTAGAAAGAGGCGAGAAGGGCGGAACCAGCAACAGCAAGCGCGCCAAACAAACTGGCTTTGAGACCGCGGGCAGCACCCTCCTCACCCTCTGCGGGCTCATTGCTCTGCTCAGCACCAGCACCGGCGGTTGTACCAGTAGGATCAGTCGGTCTCCTGGTTGTGCTCGAGGCACCACCAGCACCTGATGAACCTGAGCCACTGGGAGATGCGCCATCGGTGGGAGGAGTAAGGACCTAAAAGCAAGCGTTAGCGTCCGTCGGGTGGCTTTGCATAGTTTAGGATAGCACGTACCCCGTTGATGACATGTACGACACCATTGCTCAGGATAACATTGCCTTGAACAACCTCGGCGTCGTTGACAAATACCTTGCCATCGCGCTTTGTGATCCTCACGCTCTGTCCAGAGAGTGTCTCAACTTCCTGCTCCTCTTCCAGGACGCTCGAGTATCCAACGGTACCAGCGATAACGTGGTACTTGAGGATCTCGCCGAGGTCGGTGGGTGAGAGGGTGGAGAGATCAACACCGAGAGCGTCGAAAGCCTCGTTGGTAGGCGCAAAGATGGTGACAGAGGGGGTGGTGTCGACAGCCTCAACAAGTTCAGCAGTTGAAAGCGCCGAGACAAGAGCGGTAAGGCCAGCTGTTTGAGCGGTGGTCGAGGCATTCTGGGGCAGGTTGAGAACCCTAGAACGGTGTCAGCTCGTCGGCAAGCTCAAAGAAAACAGGGGCCAGACGCACGAGTTGATGACATGCACAACACCACCATCATATCCAAGGTTGGAAGCACCGACATCGGCAGGCTCACCCACGCCAGAATAGATCCTCAAAGGACCTGCCTCGCTCCCTTCCAAACCAGTGCTTCCATAGGCTGAGGCAAAGACGACATTAGCCTTGTCTCCCAAATTGGCGAACGACTCTGGGCCGCTGAGAGAGGTCTCGGCAATACCTCCTCCCCTGGCAGCAAGTGCGTCGCGGTTGAGGGTTTCGGGGAGAACGTGGTAGGTGAGGAGGGCACGAATGGTATCGTTTGAGACACCCTGGAGCCCTTGAGGACCGAGCTTGCCAATGAAGGCAGTCAGAGCAGAGTTTGAGGGTGCAAGAATGGTGCCTCCCGACGATGAGACGGACTGAACGAGGTCGGGGTATTGAGAAACAAGTCCCACGAAGGAGGTGAGCTCGCTGCGGGTTGCAAGGGTCTCGGTGAGGGTACGGTGCGCAAAGGCACAGCTGGTCAAGGCGAGGAGGGAGACAAAGGTGGGAGTGGCGAAGCGGACCATTGCAGATGGGATGAGGGTGGGTGAGTTCTGAAGAGCCTATTGTGGAAACATCCATCCTCTTTATAGGCCATTCCCAGCACCGATCCCAACCCTCGTGTCCAAAAAGACATCGATGCGAAGAGAAAACCGACAAACCCACGAGAGCCCCACGAAGAACACACAGTCCCCGAGCAGCCTCTATGTCATCGGCCCCCAGGGTTGGCTAGACCTGGGCTGCTGCATGGCTATGCAGGGTATGTACAAGGAAAGGAAATAGACGCTCGAAATTGCTGATCACAATGACGACAGTGCAGAAAGAATTACGCTTCCAAGACTGGCTTTTGGCAGCGTGGCGATTTGTGGCGCCTGAGGGGAGAAAATCGCCTTCCAATGTCAAAGAACGCGATCCGCGCTTCTAGCAAGGAAGCGATCGAATGGGCGTTAAAGCGGCGCTAGTACTTGGAAGGGCTGGGCGCTAATCCGTGTAGAGTACATCCCGCCGCGAGCAGCACGAGTGCCACACTTACATAGGCCGTGGATGGCTGAAGCAAGTCGAGAGCACCCTCCGAGGGCAACGAGGTTGGTGGCGACAGTGATGGTGGATTGGGAGCAAGAAATGCAAAGCACCCGAGCTTAATTTGTTCCGTGGGCAATTTGAGCCTCGAGGACTCTTGATCGAACCTTGCTGGTGACGTGTGAATAAATCGAACCCATAAATCACCAACGTTCTAGGCAAGAAGAATGCAATGCTTAATTTCTATGCATGTATCGGGGGCAATGTGCACCTTGGCGCACCCTTCCGACTTGGACGAAGTACAGTTCTCTTCATTGAGACCTTGATTAGGGTGCAAATGAAAAACTCTAAGCTTGTTGGTGGGATAATGATACAGTTAAAGTTGGGAATGCAGATCAATCGTCCTCGTCCCAGTTTCCAGCCTGCTGAGGGATCTTGGGTCCTCCTGCCGGCCTACTCATGATCAGGCTGTCAACGTTCAAGACGGAGGTAGCAGCCTCGGTTGCGAGCTTGATGGCCCACGACTTGGCTGCAAGCGAGTCGAGAATCTTGTGTTCGTTGGCGTTCAGTGTACCATCGGTCTCGGACTTTACATCGACCACGTTAGCTTGGTCACTGGATAAAAGGTGGATGCAGCTCACCTCGACATCAACACCCCATGCCTCTCCACCACTCTGATCGTGCTTCGCCCATAGCCGACTGACAACCTCGTTACCCACCGCACCACCCAATGCGTTCTCAGCCAGCGTTCTCGGTACGACCTCCAGTGCGCTCGCAAACTTCTTGACACCGTGCTGCGAGAGACCCTTCAACGTGCTTCCATATGCATCCACGCGCTTCGCCAGTTCCATCTCCGTAGCACCAGCCCCAGGAACCAACCGTGCATCTTTGAGAAGACTCTTGATGACATTGACGCCATCGTCGATAGCTCGTTCGAGGTCGTCCAGCCGGTTGGCGGTAGCGCCACGCAGGACGATGGTAGCCGTCCTGTTCTTCTCTCCAGGTGACTGGGGGTTGAAGCCAGGCTCACCAGGTGAAAGTTGACGAACGACCGTTACACGATCCCCACCGATCTCGGTCGTCTCAAACACATCTACCCATCCTGCCTCTTCCGGTGTCGGCGCTCCTACACGGGCCAAAGGCGTCGCGTTCACCACTCGACACAACCTCCTCAGGTCGAATTTCGAGAGGACCTTGATGACCGCGATCCCGAATCGGTTGAGGAAGTGCAATGCGAGCTCGCCCACTGTCGCGCCAGCTACGATGACCTTGACACCAGAATCCGCGATCTCCTTGAAGATCATCTCCAAATGCTTCTCCTCTCCACTCGTAAAGTTGAGCATCTCATCTGCGTTGCGCAACAGCACCGTGCCTTTGGTCTCGGTCTGAGCAACATCCAAAGCGCAGGTGAAGACGGCGACTTTGCCGGCAGAGATCTTTTTGATGGTTCCTTCGGGTTCGCGGCCAAAGACCATGCCTTGGACGACGCGGGAGCCTTGCAGGCTTCCACCCATGATTTTCACGACGCGGACGTTGTCGACGTTGAAGTTTTTTGGGTTCTTGGGCATGATGGAGAGGGCTGCTTCTGCGACGAGTTCTGCGAGGATGTCTTCTGAACCGTATTGCTTTGAGGCGATGGCTGGTCTCAGAGCAGATGAAAGGGATGATTTTGTCAGAGGTGAAGGGAGGCTGAATGTAGAAAGTTCTGGAGATACAGTCAATTCGTGTAAGCCTTCGATATGAAAGCAATACGCACTTTGCAGCTCCTCTTCCGCTTTTTGAGCACCCAATTCGTAGCCCTTGATCACTTCACTGGGGTGCAAACCCATGATCAGGAGATGTTCAGCTTTGTTGAGCATTTCACCAGCCAGGATGAAGACCAGGTTGGTAGCGTCGCCCATCTACCCATCCATAAGTCTTTTTCGATCACCTTTGAGCGACACAAGCACGTACCTCGGCCTCTTGGGCTTGCGATGACATAACCAGTAGTTTTGCCGCCGGATGCACGACCTCAAGCTCACGGATGATAGTCGCAGCATCCGATGTCACGAATAACCGACCAAGATGGTTGATGATGAGCTTATTACGACCTGGAGACCCATAAGTAATCCATAGGGCAATGGAAGACACGAAAGGGACGCGCCATTGGGTCCAAAACTCGTCCGCAGAGCTTCAGTCAGCTCTTTTATCTCTGTGATATTGCGCAGCACGGCATCTTCAAGGCCCTGACGATGCTGATGTTATACGTGGTTTGATCAGTTTGACCTTATCTATTGTAGATATCATGTACCTTGGATCCATCTTTGAACAGCTGGATGTTATTGGCTTTCGGTACTTTGAGCGACATCGCGGTTTGGGAGGAAGACGCGAATCGGCATAGCCACCAATTTATCTTTGATATCAACTGTGACGATGATAAGATGGACATCAAAATGGCTTTTAGATTGTTTACTTTACACAGGAAGGAGTACAACAAGAATGTGGTGGCATAGAAATACATAGAGGTTGTTGGAAAAGTAAATGTACAAAGATGTGGAGTCAATCCACGCTCCAAAAGGCAAATTGGGCAAAGAGGCAGTCCGTTCAGTTAAGTGTCGACTGTCGATACCTGTTCGCAGGATCGTAAACAATCCTAGCAGGCGTTCTATAATCGGTGGTAAGTCCGATTCTCTCCCAGAAGGCGTGAATCTCAAACCCACCTTTTTTTCGGCCCCACGTTCCTTCCATGCCAACTGGGCCTTGAGCTCCGTCAGACCAAACAGGAGGATTATATCAAAGTCCGCCTTGTAATAGACATGGCCCCCATTGCCCTTATACGGTCCAAGAGCTTTACCCATCTGCGATAGATCAACTTCGATAGTGCATAGCGTGGAGTAGTTGCCTATAAGACATCACATCAGGAATCGAGGATGGGAAGGAGGATGACGAAGGGCTGGCGTACCTGCATCAACGTCCGTCCATTTAGGAGTCTCCACCTTGCCACGATAACAATCCAGAGCAACAGAGACGCAATTGAAGTTGGAAAGGTAGTCTGATTCCTCAAAGTATGATCTTCTGAATTCTTTCGTTTCTTGGACTTGGGTGTTCTAATACGTAGAAAAAGAGAATCAGCATATGGTTCCATAGAATTTGGGCATACGTTGCGTAAAATACAGTAAGGGTGGGTGCATAGGGATGCACAAGGAGGGAGAGGCAAGAAAGGAGGCAGATTTTAGGGCAGGCCAAAGAAATGTCTAATCACCTTTGGAAGAATGACGCTGAAGAAACCTGGCAGGCGACGGTTTCCAGAGGGCGAGAACCAGGAAGCGATAGATCGGATCTGGTGTTCCTCGTCTTGGGGGTTGTAGGGAACGTGGCAGTTGACTCCGTAGGTGAATCGAGAGACACGAGAGACCACACGGTGGTCGAGGTAGTATGAGAGGGCACCATCTGCCACGGCTTTGTTTCTGTTCGAAGATCCCAGTTAGATACTATCCGATAGATAGAGGGAGGAGCAGCGTACACATGGCTGTCGGGGCGCAGGATGCTGACGCCCATAGACGAAAGCTCATCTTTAAGGTGGGAGAAGAGGTAGTCGCTTGCTGCGAAACCGCCCACGAGGAAGATGGACTATGGGCTCGTCAGCTGGCAATGCATGGCCTGGTGAAGAGAAGATACTAACATGGATTGGTCGGTGGGCAGATTCGATTTGCTCCTTGACCGAGGCAATGATGGTATTGACTGGGGAATCAAAGAAGGACGCAACCTCTGATCTGGAGGAAAGAGTCAATCACTGCTTCGAGAGGTTGAACGGGCGGTTGGGACATACCCTTCAAGCCTGAGTTGACCCGATCGAATTCCAAAGGCAAGATCCTTGTCCCTCACACCGCCAAAACGGATATACTGGGGATCAGCCTTGCTGCGGAACCTCAGCTTCGTCGTCTTGTCGAAGCATTCCGTGATATAAGGCACGTCTTCAGCAAACTTTGAATCGCGAAGGCGTCTTTCCAGGAAGTCTCGTGCGGCAAAGGTGACAAAGATGGAGCCCTTGAAATGGCACTGGGGAGCTGCGATCTCCTCGAACCAATCTTCGGAATCCGCGCGTGCGTAAGCGCTGATGTCGATTGTTCCTCCTCCTGCATCGACAATGAGGACGCCACTGCCGTCCTATAAACACATGCAGGGTTAGCTTGGTCCCAGATCGATCATGGGGGGCGCTTACCTTCATCACGTCTGAAGGAAGGCCACTATGGAGGCAGAAGTGAAGACTGGCTTCACCTTCGGTTACAAATGAGATCCGGCTCTCAGCGTCAGATTGGGTGTTGACGAGCCCGGCGAGGACAGCTGCTTGACGCATCTGCTCCTGCTGCGCACCCTCCCATCCATTGGGATGAGAAAGTACAAAGTCGATGTTGCCATCGACAGATGACCACCAATTGGCACCGATCCCGTGTGTCTCTTCGATATATGTCCTGGAACATTCGTAGAGATATCCCAGGAAATCAGCGAATACTTGGACTGCTGTTTTGTTGGGCGGTAGAGGAGGAATCTGGGCGGCAAACTCGGTGTTGGCCGCTGATTTGGGCCGGAGATGCAGCTTGAACCTATGAAACGCCACGGAGATATAAGTAATTCATCGGGCTTCAAGAGAACCCAAATATGTACCATGGTGCTTTGATCCATTCTTCGTCGTCTCTCTGTGCTGCGATATCCTCTCGCATTGCTTCGGCCCCGACGGCCTTGACGGCTCCTTGTTGGTCATAATACAGGAATGAAGGGATCTTGCAATCTCCTCCTACGTGCTCTTGCGCAGGGAATCTAATTTCGGTCAGCATAAGCTCCGCGGTAGCTCCAGCGCTAGAGAACCAACTCACCGGGTGATACCCCGAATTTCAGGGACTTGACCAGGGTCCAAGATACTGGGTGAGTCAGATGAGCTCTCTTATACAGAAAGAAGGCCGAAGCACAGATTCCCCAGCATACCTGTACGAAGCACCACTGTAGGTAGTGCCGACATCGAATGCAAGAACCAGCTTGCGGCGTGAACCAGAGTAGGGTGAACGAACAGATGGCATCGTAGAGACCGCAGAAACAGACAAGAGAAAGAGATAGTGGAGGGAGAGAAGAGAGAAGTGCTGCGCTTAAGTTCTCCCTGTCGACTCTTACAACATGATATGCAGGCGTTTCGGGTGCATGCACCATACACGTTGCATGCGCGATGAGTGATAGGGGCAGCAGGCCCATGCCTGACTCTCGTGTCGGCCACAATGATGACTGCATGGGTTAGATATGGATATGGTCATGACGTGCTCGCTAGTCGAGGGTGCCGGTGCCATTTCCTGCTGAGCCGGGTCCTTGAGGGCGCCCTTTTACCACCCGAGATTAACAAAGATGTCCAAGACCCAGAATCTGGGGTTTGGAGAGTAGATGAGTCATTTGGAGAATGTATAGGATTCCTCGTTACGATTCGACAAGGATACAACAGTCGGGTAATGGGTGGTGGAAAGAGCCAGTGAGAGGTTCCACGGAGATGGTGTTGACAGGTGTTTATCAATTATCCGGCAACCCCCGCAAGCCGGCGCTAGGGGTTTTCCGCACTAGATTGGTCAGAGCTTTGCGAGACGGAATGCCCTATCGATTATCCTTCGCCCATAGTTTGATAATAGACTGAGCTCTAGTGAAGCCTAGAAAACGGCTCCAGGTTGCATGTGCCTTGCGATATCGCGCGTGAGGTCTCCCCACAGGTTGGTGTAACCAGTCTGTCATGAGTTGTTCATGGCGGCAACAAAACAAGATTAAAGGATACCGATCTGAGCTGCGCCCATGAATGTAGAAGGAGTTGGTCTATACCCATATATAAACGGGTCCGTGCCAGTGAGTGGGCAGGCGCTCACGTTTTCTTCCGCCTTTCGCCAGCTCTTGTGAGTGCTCAAGGTGCGGCGGCGAACCTAGGTATATAGTAAAGCTTCGCGGCAAACGTGATGCTAGTACAAATTTGGGGGGGCCCCTCGGCTGGCTTAGAGCCTTGTGTTCAAAGGCCTTCAGCTCATATTGAGTTATTAACTCCACCGATGTATTGGGAAGGAGATCACCTAATGAGATATGATGAAATTCGAACGAAGCTTATCATCGTACTCTTTTACTCTGAGTTTCTTGGTGCTTACCATGGAAAGGAGTCACGGTGGAAGCCCATTTGAAGTTAGACCTCGGCAGTAGTTGGGGGTTGTCGGTATATCGTGCTGCCATGCTCAGAGAAAGCCCGTAGCGGCAGAGATATCAAGAGATTCTCAGTACACAGTGATCTGCTCCAAACCGTATCCTTTCTCCCATGTGAACAGGGGACGGGTTGAGCGACTCGTGTCCATGTTCAAAACAAACCTGGACGCGGGAAATCCAAGCCACGGCAAACATTCAACGGAAACGAGAGCCTCTGAGTGATCTCTGACATACTTGAATGCTTCTTGAAATCTCGACGGGTGAAGGACTCCAGAACGTCGACCAGAAACTCAGAGACAGCTTGCGCTTAATTCCGACCAGATCTCCCACGGTGGCAGCATAGGAGGTTCGGGACACCGCTGATCTTGTCAACATCCGTCAGTATTCTCTACTCACCATACCCTTGGAAGTCCTTGCTGCAGGTGCTTGTCGCTCCTCAAGCTTCTCCTCGATCAACGCCTCGCTGTAACTTAAGTTCGATCGAGAAGAGAAGATTGCCATGTGGTGATCAATATCCTAGTGACGGCATTCTGCGCTGGCTTTCAAGGACGTCCTCCTTCTCTCTGGCGACAGGTTCTACCGGTGATGGCTCTATTCACTCCACGGAACTCTCGAGCGCTGGGTCCGACTTGGGTCCGACCGGAATGGGCTTGTTCAGATGGCTGTCAAGGTATCCCTGGTGAACGTACTGGAAACACCACGTTCCTCGAGACATCGAGCTTCAACTTAGGCTTAATTCAAAAGTGGCAAACGCCTCACAATTTGAAGCTGGCAAGGTATTACCGAATGATGATTGGCATCTGCATGTTTTGAATTGGGACCTGAACACGAGGCAAGCTGTGCAGCTCCGAAAATAGGCAACGGCGTCCCGAGGCCCTGGTGGAAACCGTCACATGCGGCTTGTTTCTGCTCATAACACGCCTTGTAAGTGAATCAACACGAGGAATCAACGAGCCTTCGTCCGATTCAATCAAAACAAGTCGAACAAAGGTCAGCTCTACCATCAATCAGCTCGCGGTTTCCACCTGTCCTCCGCTAGGTTTCCTCTTACTTTGACGTTCAGGGCTGCCCCGGATACTTGAACCATCGGCCCACGCCTCAGGCCTCATGGTCGGTAACTTCCAAGAAGAGTCAACAGAATCATCCAAAACAAATCAAAATGCTCGCTGCGGGTTCACTTGAATAGTCCAACCCTTTGCGTTTCATCTACCAATTCTACAACAACTTACTACGTCTAGACGACGTTCATTCTTCGAGCTCGTACTGTTCGAGACTCCGACCTAGATAACTCCCTCAATGGAGGCATCATCGGCACCCTTCTCCTCGTTTTTCCGAATACCATCGAACCCTGCATCATCATCCTCTTTCACGATGCCCTACGTTGGTATCGCGAGCCTTACTCTCGTGGCCTCCCTCAGCTTTGGCGCCTGCAAGTTCATTTCGCTATGGGAACGCGTCAGGGAATGCGAACTTGCCAAGGAACGCCTCTCATCCGACCTCCGCCACACTAAACAAGAGCTGTCCAAGCGAAATGCGGAGCTCAAACTCAAGGAGGACTCGGTTTCTGCTCTGAAGCACGAAACAGAGAAATCCAAAGCCCACATCACTACCCTTGCCAATGCTCTGCAATCTTCAGAGCGCACGAATCACGAGCTCGACAGGACTTCGAAGGAGTTGGGTGGGCAGCTCTCCAGAGTAACGGAGGAGCTGCAGGGGCTGAGAAGGCAGCACCATGACGCGCAAGAGCTGCTGGGTCAGAGGGCACAAGAGCTCGCCGGTGCTCAGACGTTTCTCACCACAGCCGACACTGTATCCTGCGGAGACATCATCAGTATGATCCAAGGCATGAACGCCGACATCATGCAAGTCTCTGCACATATGGCCGAGACCTTTACTCCTCTCTTCGCCACTCGAGGTCGGAAACCCTCCCCACTTCTCCCTGCCCTAGAAGACCTCGCGGTTATCAAAAGCTCTGGAGAGGACTTTACTCGTTCAGAGTCATCTTCACATTCATTAGAGTCGGAGGCGGACGCCAGGGACGCTCTTGCACAGGCTGTCGAAGTCTATGGAGCAACCATGGTTGAACACCTCCAAAAAACGGACCCGGTCAAGAACCCGATCCTTCTCCAACTCGCGTTTCAGGCTGGCCTAAGCGCATATACACATTGGATCATCACGTCATGGTTCTTTGAGGACCCGGAGGACGAGATCTTGTTCTCTGAGACGTATGCCCGGGTTCGAGAAGCAGGTGAGCACTGTGATTCATTCATATATCGAGTGGAGCTGATGGACTTTGGTAGAGGAACAGTCGATCTCTGGGCAATGGCGAGCTCTGACGCGCAAACATGCTCAACGGATGATGACTTCGACGAATAGCCGTTCCCCATCTCGGTCTCCACAGATGCCTCCTAATGCAGACGAGCTGATCGTCTACATGGTCGACACCCTCGTCAACGTCCTTCTCGTCTCTGGGCTAAATGAAGCACCAACAATTCATACACACAATCAGCTCCACTCTCAGATCATGGCTGCCTTCTCCAGCCAACTCAACGTCATCCTCTCGCAAGCCAAGAGGCTCAATAAGGCTGTGGGTGAAGGAGTAGTTTCATGCGACCTAGAGGCACTGTATGTTGCCCCGGACGCAGGTTATATGCCGGAAACGATGGAGGCTTCGACTATGGTGGAATCGTCAGGCTCGAGACCTCCAGAGCGGGTGCTTTGTACCACAGACTTGGGACTAGCAAGGGCAATCAAGGTGCCTGGGACGAGAGGAGAGTGGGAGGAGTCGGTTTTGCTGAAGCCAAAAGTCATCTTGGTTGCCGAGCTGCATGAGATCCTTGATATTGAGTCGTAATTTTCTTTTTCTTTTTCTTTTCCTTTTCCTTTTCCTTCGTTTGTCACGATATTTACACCGATCCTACACGTTCACTATCCCTTGTCTCATCTCTGTTTGTTGTATCATATTACTCCCTCACCTGTATTATATCCCATGTCTCTCTGTTATGTACATTAGATCTTCTACGTGCCGCATGTTGCATGTACATTACTAGCCCATGAATACAGTGTTATCGTTTAGGAACGTTAAACACCTGCACCTGAGCAAGAGGGTGCGCATGCTTTACCCGGAAGATAGTCTCGTGGAACTATTATCGTGCCAACAAGCGCCCGCCTCAGCAAGATAAGATAAGAGTATTGATGCCGATGAGATCATCCGAGTCCTTGTCACCTCGTGCCAGCCTGAGCTTCTTTCTTCCTGATCACCACCTGCACTCTTGTGCTCTGCAGCCAGGCGATCAGGTCGTGCCGTATAACACTCAAAAAGTTACCAATATACACTTTTCTGCATCCTAGCAGCCTCTAACGCAGCGTGTTTGCTTGGTCCTGATCATTGCTTGCCCTCGGAGGCGTGTCGTTGATTTCGTTCCGTCGTACCGAGAACAGTCAGGAAGAATCTAGAGCCGAAGTTCTAGCGACATGGGGAAAGGAGGAAAGGGTAAACTCAAGGTGAGTTTCATGAACAGTACTGTGTTGTTTGGACTTACGTTCAGTCTTCCGTAGACTTACAAACCTCCCCCGGAGAAATTCGTTGTCGTATACAAAGCATGGGGAGTAAATCCAAGCAATGCAAAAGTGACATGTAACCAAATCGCCGCCTGGTTTGAGGTAATGCTCAGGGAAAGGTATCCGGACACTCGACCATACAGCATTTACTACCAACCCAAGAAGGTTCGTGATTGACCCTGTCTCTGAAAGGAAGGTACTAACGCCTTCCTTTCAGCTTCACTATTTCATTGTCGAGCTTCCCTCGAATGTGGACATCAATCCATACCTAGGAACCCATAGCTATGATTCCTTTCTGAAAGGTATTCAGACGTCACCGAACGATGTCGCATGCCTGTATGAATACAACTACAAGAGCTTCGGTGATCCTTCAAAAGGTACGTTTCCTCTAAGATTCGAAGAACTATGCATCATGCGTTGTATAGTTTGGAACCAAGGATTCGCGGAATATACCAAGATACCAGAGGGCTTCCCAGTCCGTTCCCCATACCCCATACCCGGACCTGCAGTTCCCCCACCAGGAGACTTGCCTTCTGCTATATACCCTCCTAGAATGCCTGCTCTACCTCCTCAGATACCCGCGAATCCTCCACCAGTCGCAGAGTCCCCATCAGGAATTCTTGATTCATCAGCAGCATCCTCGTCAAGGAACCCACAGGCACCAGAAACACCCTCAATACCTCAAGCAGTCGAGCCTGATCGCCAGAGAAGCCCAACTTCTAGCCTTACTCCTCCTCTTGCCCCAGAGGAGGAGCGCGAACAAGCTCCACCAACTGAAGTCTCAACGTTCCAGCCTTATGAACCACCCAATCACTATCAGAAGCCAACTTCACCGTCCCCAACTCCAACTCCTGGCTCACCCATCCCGTCGTCCTCTGAGGTCACGCCCGGGCTGAGCACCAAGCTTCAGAAGTGGGACCCATATGAAGAAGGTAAGGTTTCAAGGTTACTTTTAAAAGGTAACGAGATTAACATGATGTTGTAGAGGAAGCTGCAGAAGCCTTGCTGCGAGCCTCCATGCCCAACAATGACGAAGTCACGAACGACGACGATATCAAACCCTCCATCAAGGATGAGCCCGACAATGATATCGACAGCCTTGTTGACTATGATGAGCCTGAGCCTGCAAGCGATCACACTACGAGCACCATGGCATCTGGGCTCCACCCGAGGCAGGAGGATGATGAACGAGCCTTGGACTTCCTACAGTCCACCATACCTTTGGTCAAGTCTGAGCCTGTCGAGTCCTTCTTACCCCCCGCCGCCGATGGCCTATCAAGAAGCGCGACTCTCGATAGCAGTATGGATGAAGACGAGGATGAGGATGACGACTACGTTCCAAGTGCAGAGCTTGCTGCTGCCTTTGCTGCTATGGCCAATGGGGCGATGGTCACCACTTCAGTTCCAATGTTGGCCGTAAAATCAGAACCAAATGAGACTAGCACTATCCCTCACATCAAGCCAGAGCCTCAAGATGTTGACATGGGTATGTCTTTCGCCACTTTTCGATCCTATGAGGCCACTAACGCGCGCAAAGGGTCTCTCTCCGCTGATTCACGCGGTCGTACGTCGAGCACGATGACCACTTCGAGATCGTCGACACTCGGTACGGAGCCCTCAGTCCCCCCTTCACAGACAACCTCAACTTCAAGAAGCGCGACTGTCAAAAGCGAGGATACGGAAACTCGGCGTCCTTCCCTCTTTTCGACACCCCCTCTTGTCAAGCCAGAGCCAATCGAAGCGGTGCTTCCTCCACCACCAAGCGGTGTGAAAAGACCACCACAAGCGAACGAGTCTTCCACAGGTGTGTCTTCATTTGTGAAAACCGACCCTTGTACGCGACTGAATACTTTGGTGTAATAGGCCAACTACGATTCAAGAAAGTCAAGAGAGAAATGTAATAACTCGGCTACATCACATTCGAAATCCAGTTACAGCCCTGGCGCTAAAAAGCACTGCAGCTCTGAAAACGTTTCCTACTGAGTGTCCGTGTCGTCTTGAGCGAGCAGCGTAACCCATTGCAATTTCACCCACTGTCCACGGCTAGCGTCAAGACTTGAGTGATCCCCGTGCTCCTCACCTCGTGATGGCAGCTTTTCCCGCTATGCTTCGAGAGTCTCAAGGCTGTCTGTGCCACTCACAGTAGGGCTTCCCGCAGTAGTTCTCCTGGCCTTATTCGACGACACCTTTCCCTTCTCATGTCTTCTCGCTCCAGGCTCTGGGGTTGCTGTCCTGGACCACAATACGAAACTGCCGTGTAGGTATTCGCAAACACACTGGCACTCTGGGCGTACGATGTCGTGGCTGAAGTCATCGCCTCCGTAGAGGATGAGTTCATTTCTTCCTGAGCATTTTCTGGACCAGTGTAACTGTTTCCCTGCTCCATCTGTTTGAGCGCTACTGCATTTTGGATCCAAACGTGCCTGGTTCTTTGTTTGGCTTGGAAATTGCAAACAAACGGTCGGACCTTGTAACTTCCATGGCTGCGCAGGGTATGACGTCGATCACAACCTCACAACCATGTTCCTTGGTCGTTCTCACTTTGGAGCAAGTTATTAGATGACGATTGTACGTTCCCGAAATGAAGTATAAAGCAAGGTACCGGAGTTCACCCATCCCCCATCTTCGGTTCCTGACCAGTAGCTCGAACACAGCTGAAGATATGGCAGCTCCGCACACGACCACAAACCAGGCAACAGCTAATACAACTTTTGGGAATGACCCAGCCCGAAATAGTATGGCTACAGCCAGAACCGACAATACCCATGTCGCCAACCACACGGCCGCCACCCACAGCAGTCGACCGCCTTTCACCATGGGTTCTTGGTTCAAGCGCCATGGCTTCGACATCCTGAGCCTGGCTGTAATGGGCGCTATCGCTTTGGGTGTACATTTTGCCGGTGAGTTGCCTTGAGAATACACTACTATGCCATCTGCTAACGCGCCGCGCAGGCCCTGCTCCCTCGCGGTCCTTTTCTATCTACAACCTCGACGGCGGCCTCTTCGACAGGGACATCTCCTGGCCATACCGGAAGAACATCATCCCCCTCTACGCCGCGGTCCTTCTCTCCGTCTTTGTCCCCATCCTCTTCTTCGCCCTCTTCCAGATTCGTCGCAAGAGTATAGACGACTTTATGACCACCACCCTTGGCCTCATGCGCGGCATCATCACTGCTGCCCTCTTCCAGGTCTTCGTCAAGTGGCTCATCGGAGGTCTCCGACCCCACTTCCTTGCAGTTTGCCAACCCAACATCCCTGTCGGCGCAGTCGAGGGCGGAGGTTTCAGTGGCGTCATGTACGACCGTTCCATCTGCACTGGCGATCCAGCTCGCATTGACGAGGCCATGCAATCCATGCCCTCTGGTCACGCCACAGCTGCATGGGCTGGCTTCACCTACCTCGCCCTCTACTTCAATGCTCAACTCAAGGTTATGGCAGCTCACAACCCCGCCTACTGGAAGATGATCATGTTCTTCGCTCCTCTCCTTGGTGCTTTCTTGGTCTCTGCTACCTTGACCATCGATAAACGTGAGTCTTTTTAATCTGAGACTACTACACAACACTCATTCCTTTACTCCCAGATCACCACTGGTACGATCTCATTGTTGGTGGCCTCATTGGCACCGCTTGCGCTTTCATCGCCTTCCGCCAAACCTTTGCCGCCATCTGGGACTACCGCTTCAACCACATCCTTGTCCCCAAGACCTCTTCACTCTTTGCTCGCAAGGCCGCTCTCCACTTTGATGCTCCCTACTTTACATACCAGCCCAGCTACGACGGCCACTCACAGGACCTTCCCTTCTCCAGGGAGGGTGGCTGGAATGACGCATCTGCAGGGGCCAATGGTGCACCTGGTGACGCTACCGCCCTCGCCAGCGCGTTCAGTGGACATGGACTTGGAAGCACCATGGGCAACAGGCATCACGCCTTTGGTGCTGCGAAGGATACCTTCGGAACTGGCACCACCTCTTCCGACCCCAGAACCTCCAACGTCGGCCATGTCCCCTTCGGCAACGCTGGTACGACCACACACCATTCGCCCCTGGGCAATGGTGGTGTTACTGGCACAACTGCCAACCACCACCAGGCCCCTCTCACTGGGTTGCATGGTACAACCGGCACAACGACGTCTGGTAACCATGTTGTTTAAACCCTTCATCTAGAATACCCCTCCATGAAACGATAATCTCCACGATCCCCATTTATCATTCAACTAATACCCTGCGAATACCCATACCAGTCTGCCTCGTGGGCTAATCTTGTAGCTTATATCCCTTTCCTTTGCGTTTTTGGGAGCCTGTACGAATACAACGAACCGTGTAACATTAGTACTACGAATTGAACGTCTTCGTCATTACAATCAAGCAACAGTCCTTTCGCCATGTCTAGGGTGCGGAGATTTGTGGATGCTGGTTCGAGCAGAGGTTGTTGTGGGAGCGTCTGACGCAGTGTGGAAGTGCCCAGAAGCGTCCTGGTCGTAATCGCGTCTTCTGAAGGCATCATCGATCTCTCTCTCTCTTGGGTCAGCTTTGGGGGGTTTTCTAAACTCTGACCCATCTCCAAGAGGGCCGGCGTCAGTCATGCAGCCTAGGAACGATTCGGAAAGGCTGAGTGAGGGTATTGGTTGGGGCTGAGAACAAGGAGGCTCACAGCAACACAAGGAGCCCGCGATCAAGGCTAGTCGACCCATTCAGCTAAGCTAATAAGCCGATAGTGGTGAATTGACAAGAACGGGGACAGTAATGTGTAGGCTATCCGGAACCCAGTTCGTCACTTATATAACGCTCTGGGATTATAGATGGCTTGGCTGCCTTGCCGCCAATGATGTCAGGGCCAGCAGTTCTGTTCCACAGGGCTATCTTGGGATGGAAGCTGATGCGTCGCCGCAAAATTCTGGATGTCTGAGTCAGGCTGTGGTTTAACAAGGTGCGTGCCTAGGCAATCGGACTTTCTTCTAGCGAAATAGCTCCAGGTCTTTGTGTAATGAAAACTATCAGTTCATATCATGGTCTACAAACTTGCTAGTCCTTGGTGGACGTAGCATCACTGAGCTGCTGTTTGGTAAGGGCGAGCTCCGAAGCCATCGACTTTCGCTCATGTTCCATCAGCTCGACTCTCCTCTGTAACGCACCACACTCCATGTAGAACTTGTAGCCCTGACCATGCCACTCTTGAGCCTGCTTTTCCTTGAGATGCCGTTGCTGTTCAGAGTTGGTGTAAGCTTCAGCTAGCTTCTTGTAGTTTTTCTTCAACTGGTGCAATTCCGCTTTAAGCCTCTCCTCATTGGTCATGGGTGGGCTCGCGTTGCTGGCCACGATCGAATAAAGACGCTGTGTGATGCTTGGGGGCCCTGCGGTTTGGGCTCTCACAACCGATTCGTCGGATTCGGAGCCTGAATCAGAGTCTGACTCTTCGTCATGGCGATTGTCTGTCCTGCTCTTCTCGATCTCCTCCTGCTGCACAGCCATGGCGAGTTCCAGATCCTTTTGTGTTTGCTCTTTGTCGCTGAGAGCGTCTCCCACTGTGAATTCTTCGACGTGTGCTCCTGTATTCTCTGCAGGCCTCTTGTTGGGAGTGTTCTTTAATGCTGGGATGGGTCTCAGCTCGCGCCTGCTTATCGGTGGCCCAGGTTGGGTCGACAGCTCAAGGTCCTTGGAGCGGAGTGCATGGAGTGAGCTAATAAGCTCTTTATTCTCCTTAGATAGGGTTTCTATCTGCGCCTTCAGAGACAATATCTCTTCGTCGCGGGCCTTCGTGTCAGCGTCGAACTTGATAATAACGTCAGCTGCTTGATTCAGTAACAGTCGGCTCTCTGCTGCTTCCCGCTTCCGCTCCTCTTCCAAAGCTTTTCTCTGAATCTCGTGGTTGGTCAAGAGCCGTAAAAGGACTTCCTCGCTGCGTTCGTCTTCCGTTGATTTCTGAATTCAGGGTTATTGGAGAGTCCTCGCGCGAAGATAGTCCAGATGACTGACCGTTCTTAGCTTAGCAGCGAGGTTTATTCCCTCCATTGTGATTTAAAACCGACCACAACCTAGGTAGAGGAGGAAGAAACGAGCAGGGGAGGTTGTGCGGCGTTGGAATGCTGAGTCCTGTCAATTATTGGCTTAGTAAGCCGGCGCTTAAATTCGATAAAGTGCCCAGCATCGAGGATTCAAGCTCAAGGCGCCACTTGAAGGGACTTTATTGAATTTGACACCTATATCGGTGCACATAAATAAACACCAATATCTGTAAAGTTTGTTTCAATACGCCAATGAGCAAAAGTGACAATAGGACATTGTCCCTGACGACTTTCCAGCTTCGCAGCCATGTCAAACGACACGGGATGTCGATAGAGCGCGTAGAATCATGGAGGGGAATGTGATAAATGCCATATTTACTTATTTATCTACTAATACTACAAGTCGTTCTAGCTTAACGCTTGTCCGTTGTTGGATTCTAGTACTAATTACGGTACTGCGCCGGCCAGATCGTCTTGGTAAGCTTCTGCCCTATCAGCACCGTAACAAGCTTTCGCTTGCCCCGTGCCTAAAGGCACGGGGTACATGTGTTATGGTCGGCGCTTCGCGCCTCCACTCAGATAACCCGTGAAAACAAATATCTGGACTCTCCTGAATTGAGAGCTTGAGCCTGCGGAAGCACCCAAGGTCCCACCCGATTGCGATGAAGTACATTTAAACGCAGATATTCAGCCTGGGCTACTACTGGTTACGCGCCAGTGCAGACATCGCCTGGTTGGAACATAGACATTATTGTGACAGAGAAAGACACAAAAATAAAATAAATGGTCTCAACACAACTACTAATTCTCAACTCTTTTTGTTTTCAACATGGGACTGTTCTTGAAGAACCCGAAAGTACTAATCATTCTCTCGGGGTTCTGTCATCTCCTACAACAGCTTCTTCAACGGTCTTGTTATTAAATATACCTTCCTACATCTACTTTACTCGAACCCTTGCTACTATCTGGAATGTGCCGTCGCGTCGATCCATTGGCGCTCAATAGGGGTGAGCTGGGACCTGAACGCGACCTCCGCCATGTACATAACCATATCCTACTGTACATCACTCATTTGACCCCTTTTGGTGCTGAATTTGCATTGGCTTTCCAGGGAGTTTCATACGCAGCACGACACCAACACAGGCATTGGGAAACCTGGTAAGTAGAATGCCATGTACAATTAATAAATAGGCTTGCAAACCTCCGCTCTTTTATTCATAAGCGTTGTTTTCAAATCCACATCGGAGAGGTTAACAGGGGGAAGATGGCATACATCTCATTGTTGTCCTGTCGGAGGCTCCACTCTAATTCTATATAAATTGAAAAGGGCGGCGATGGGCAAGCGATGGGCGCTTCGGCGGGGTTCAAAATGTCAATCCTGCAACTGAAACTGATCAACCCTCAATTATCCCATGGGACACCCAGGTTCAAGCCATAAACTACTACTCGCACGCTGTATAATCGCAAATAAGGCATAAGCAAAGTAAAGACAGGCGAAGGGGACATTGGCAGCAACCAAGCGAGGTTAGCTTGTCGACGCACGGCCCGTCGTTGCCGCTTCTCCGTCACTCTCGGACTTTTCCATCATTCGAGCTTGCTTATGTAAATAATCAAACGCCAAGCCCAAGGTTTGTCTTAATGTATTAGATATATACCTCTTCCGCTCTTTTTAGCTACGCAGGCATATTGGGGAGGCGTCACCGCCTCTTTAACTATATTTTCGAAGACGGCGTTGGGCAAACTCAAGTACTCCAGCCTCCCGCTTTCCCAGGGGTATCTTTGCCGAGCCCAAACTTGAACACAAACAGTACAATCACCTTCTCCTTCTCACCATCGCTCGAAGATGCACCCGAGTGATAATTGACATACGGGTCCATCAGTCCCGACCGGTAACTATCCGCTTGATGAGCTGCAAATGCAATGACTTCAAGGTCAGCAGAGTTCACGTTTTCGCTGGTGGTCTTTTTTGAAGTGCTTTGAAGATAGAGGCAATTCTCTTCTTGAATTGCGCAAGGCCATTAGCCGCTTGGGTAGTCAATCCTGCCAGACCGATGATACAGTTGATAACCCGCATGGCGTCCTCAGCCCACGCATCGGGGGAGATGTCCTGAGGTGAACACGAGTAAGTGATCGCCATCTCCTAGTGGCAGCCCGAATCTTCGAACGTGGTCAGCACATCTTTTCCTTCCCGAGTAGGGATAAGTGGACTGGTTCGCATCCTTGTTGTCAGGAATCCACCCTCGACACGCAGCAAAGCACCACCGGTTGAGCGTAACAACCATCACTACCGGAGCAAGCAGCTGTTTAAACGGGACCTTCTGATGTCAAAACGTTCAACATCGAACTGCAAACAGCGGGAATTTTGAACGGTACACACACATTCAATTTATAGTTTGCTAATTTTGGATTATGTGGCGCTGAACAGCTCCTTGATTTGCGCCAACTCAACGACCATCCGCTTCTGCACTCCCTTACCCCAGCTCCCCCGCCTCCCCCGCTTCGGCCGTAAAAGAAAGCCCGAACTCTTCATGGCATCCTAAGACAACCCGAGCATGCCCATGAGACCACCCCCACCATACACACCCTTGTCCTTATTCTTTCTCGGCTTCGGAGGAGGGGGAGGTTCAATTGCCTCTTTGACAGTCTTCTCAAGAACGACCTTGGGAAAACTCAAATATTCCAACCTCCGCTCAAGCCCGGTTGCCGTTTCCACAATGTTCACCTTTCTCAACCCAAGCCCAGACGGACCAACCACCTTTTCCTTCTCACCATCGCTTGTCAAGGCACCAACGCAATCGTCGCCATACGAATCTTCCATCAATCCCGGATGGTAGTCGTCCCCTCGATAGACTACAAAGACCTCAAGGTCGGCAGAGGTTACGTCCTCGCCTGTCGCCTTGCGGGCTTCACAGAGGGCTTTGACAATTGACTCGAGCCGTCTCTCGAATTGGGTGAGGTCGTCAGGCATTTGGGTATTCCATCCCGCGAGACCCATGATACAGGTAATAACGCGCATGGCATCCTTGGTCCACTCGGCTGTGGAGATGCTCAGGTGAGCGCGAGTGAGGGAACGCCACCTCCCGGCAACAGCTTGATCCTCTGCAAGCAGTCAGTACGCCCCCCCTGCTCAGAAAAGGGGATAACGTACCAGCCCTTCGAATGTCATCATATAGCTCTTCCAAGAACGCATTCGTCTCCTTGTCGTCGGGAATCCATCCTCGACAGATGGAAGAGCACCATCGGGTGAGCGCGATGAGCAGGACAATCTGGGCGAGCAGCTGGTTGACTGGGCCTTCCTGAGGCTTCATGCTTTCTCTTGCAAGCAAATCCGTTAGGGCAGTTCCGAGAATCTTGTAAGCAGTATCCTTGGCGATGATTTCCTGACGACGCAGGGTGTTCTCTTCAACGGACTCGAGGGCAGGCTCGTAGAACAGAGTCTCTGCGAGGAGTGCGCCAGCCTGGAAGATCTCTTCGTTAAGGGCGGCAACCTTCTGGACGACGTCGCTAACGGAGAGAGTGTCTGTGCCGCTGGGTTGCTGCATCGCTGTGGATAAAGGTGGACCAGGCTGCCTCGATTGTTCAAGTGCTCTGGCACGAATCTGAGCACAGGAAGCCTCGCATCCTTGCATGTGAGCTCTCTTCTCTTCTCGCAAAGCCAAAATCTCTTGATCCCGCTCCATTATTCTGGCCTCCAAGTTCAGAATCTTATCGGCGGCCAGATCCAACAGTTTGCGATTCGCGCTCGCTGCCCTTTCACGTTCATCTTCCAGGGCCTTCTTCTGACGTTCATGCTCTGAAATGAGTCGTGAAATGACTTCCTGGTTGCCCGCGTCTTCCGAAGATTTCTGAGCTCAGGGCTGTTGGACAGATGTTGACGTCAAAGACTAAGGACCTGACCTTCTTCAATTCGTGGGCGAAGGTAGCGTCTTCCGAGAGCATCAGAGCGGATGAGCTACGGACTAGGTTCTCGGTAGAGGACAGAGTCAACCGTACTTGGCATCGGAGTCTTTCGCAAGGCCTTGTGGCGCGATAGTTCGGCCACGCAGTCATTATATAAGCAGGCGCTTAAGCCATTCAGGGCTTTAGCGCGCCCTACAGCAACTGAGCCTACTTTTACCTGTTCGAGGGCCTGGTGTCGCGCAGTCGTAGGTTCGGGAACCTCCCTGGCCCTATTCTCTAGACAAAAACCCATTACACCTTAACTAAGATGTCTTCAGGAATTAGAGAGCCATATAGTCGTCGCATATATCTTCCGTCGAATGAGAAATACATTTCCAGAGGGTTTGAAGCTGTCATAAAAGTACATCATATGTTTATACATGTTTCTTGTTTCAGGAAATAACCCGAGTACTCAGGGGCATCCATTCAGCATCCAACCATTGAAAGTATCGCACATCTCCTTCGTCCAAAGCGGATGCTTTGGGTCAGGGTTCTTCTGTGTGAAGGGCGTCATCTGAAGGGGCATACTCCCACTACTGACCGCCTGATAGATATCCTTCGCATGTTTCTTCACATCCGCATGATCAGCCAGATTCATGCCCGACGACATGCAAGCCACATCGCTCGGCAAGAAGTAGCCCTTGATAGGGTCGTCCCAGGTGGCCTTGGACGGGGGAGGTGGTGGCGGTGGTGGGTTGGGATCTTTACCCTTGGGACAACCGTTGAACATCCATATCTTGAAGTTGTCGCACATTTGTTGAGACCACATGGGATGATCGGGATCAGGATTGTCCTGGGTGAAGGGAGGCATCTGGAGCGGCATGCGTTTGTTGGAACAGGCGTCGTAGATGGCTCCAGAGTGAAGCATCACGTCGTCATAGTCGGAGAGGTCGTAGCCGTATTCGAATTTCATGCAAGTGACGTCGCCAGGGAGGAAGTACTTTTGGATAGTATCGTACCAGGTGATGTTGCCGACGGGGACAGGTGGAGGGTCGATTTCGGAGCTGAGGAAGGGTTTGGTGCTGCGATAGATGTCGAACTCGGTCGTGGTGAGGAATGGGTAGGTAGCCGAGTCGGTGATGATATCGCTGAGCTTTGCGTTGCGACCGTCCTTGTCAGGTTGAATGTGCTGAGTCCACACCTGGTTAAAAGGGTAACCCATGCCGCGAGGGTCGGGGTACTTCCTCTCGGAATTCATAGCGCCACAGTAGCTGAGGGCAGGGGCCTTGACGTCGTCTGAAACGGCGTCGTTGGTGGCGATACAGAAAGCGACAAAGGTCATCCCTTCGGGCTTTCCAACGGGAAGCATCATGTTCTGAGGCCATCCGCAGCGACACCAAGCAGAGGCAAAGTCAGGGTCCAGTTCGCTGTAGTTGCCCATCTTGCGTGCCACCGAAGAGTCCTTGTCGAATCGAATGTTAAACTTGACCTCGCCACTGGTGAGCGTGATTGACACTTTGTCCATCTCGATCCAGTTGTGGTAGTCCTCCATAAGCTGCTTCGCAGCAATGAAGAAACGGAGTGTGACGACCTGAGGCTTCTTGGGAGTAGGACGAGGGGAAAGGGTGCTAACGACGTTGACCGACCAGAGGTAGGGAGCGTGGTCAAGCTTGGCCAAGCTCTCCATCAAGTTGGAGGCGGGAGGGCCAAGGAAGGTGTTCAGGCCACCGCGACGCGTATCCGCTTGCATCCTGATGTCGAGCTCTGAGAGAGTGACAGCAGCCTTGTGCGCCGTCAAGTCCTGAGGGAACCTGGCAGCGGCCAATCGTCCAAAGTACTGAACGTGCTTGTGCCAGGGCCAGAAGGCCGTGTCACGGGGAGAGCCAAAGTTAGAGATCATGAGGCCATACTGGGAGCTGGGTGACAGATATTCGTGGAAGCTTATCTCCGCAAATTTGTCGTGACCGAAGTTGTGGAGGTTTCCGTAGATCTCATCGTCCAGCGAATACCCATCCTCAAGCTTGAGAAGAGGAGCGGACTCGGCCTCGATGACGACGCCAACGAGATTGGCACAGTTCTCGGGGGTCAGTTTGTACTGCCTCCGGTCACCCCCCTCGTTCTTGGTCCAGAAGGCACCGTCCTTGATGGCCTGGTAGATGTTATCGCGCCACATTTCCAGCGTAGCCCTTGGAACAGGGCCATCGGCAGCGCCTGGAGGAATGTTTGGGTTCCTGACAGCGTACCAGCTGGAGAATGGAGGGTAGCCACCGTAAGAGGTGACAAAGCCCGGCATGGGAACGTATCCGTACTCCAAAACGTCGTCGTACTGGTTCCAAGGACGGACGAGGGGTAGGTTCCAGCAGATGCCCTCAGTCTCGTACCTGGCGACCATCTGGGAGTGCATGTAGAGGAATAGCTCTCCCTGACGATCGATCACGGGGACGTTCTTTCCGTCGACGATGACGCCGGTACCAGGGAAGACGGTGTGCCAATGGATGTGATGGTCGTTGTAATCGTAGTCCTCACGCCAATAGGCGAGGATGGCAGGGCCTTGTTGGGTATCAGGGGTGACCACCTGGCCACCCACAACGCTCAACGTGTTGGCACTGGCAGCTGCCGCGATCTGGCGCATGGCGGCGTGCTCCTTGAGGGAAGGTACGACGATGCGGCGTTTTTGGGCGTCGCGGGAGTGGGTGAGGTAGATGCCGAGTGCGTGGCGAAGCATGTCAGGGTTGACACCATCTTTGAGTAGCTGCTTCGCCTTGACGATACCGTGCTCGACGCTGGAGCCACCCGCCTCTAGAGTGAGGGCACGAAGGACAGAGTTCATCTGCTTCAAGTGGGCAGGCTTGAGGTCGTAATATGGATCGTGATGGGACTGGACAGGTTGGGCGTAGAGGACTTGAATGTCATGGGGGATGCGGACAAGGTCTCTCAGATCGCGAGAGCGAGGAGCTTCAGCGCCATCGCCAGCCCGAGCAGCCGAACGCATCGGGCATTGGGGCGCCTCTTGGGGTGGGCTTACGACGTCGGTCACGTTCTCAGTCGCATCTGAGTAAACGCCCTCGCCCGGGTCCTGAGTGTCCTGAAAAACTAATGAGCACGGGGTTTCAACAACTGTTGTGGCAAACGTACGCAAGGGCAATCAGACATGGTGGTAGATATTCGGAGAAGAGACTGCTGAAGCTTTACCTCCTCTGAAGACGGGGAGGCTTGGGACATCCAGTGAGCTGCACGTTCGCGTTTTAACGCTCAGAATCCTCAGCTTGCCAGATCATGGTTAAAAATAGCTTCCGGGATTGGTAGAACGCCTGCAGCCAACTTGGGTCATTGGCGGGGGGTTGGAAGTCTGATATCTGTGTGGAGCCATGTCAAATTACAAAGGTGGAGAGGGGAAGAGTCTAGCTGATCCCGGAGTCGACGTTGTCCGTGAAGCAGTACTGTTGATGCCGTGTTAGAAGAATAGACAGCGCCATCATATCCGCCACGTTCGAGGCATTTTGTATTGCCAGACGACGACGGACCAATTGGAAGGCAGCGATTGGTTGACATTCGATGGGAGTTTAGAAGGGAAAATTCAATATGGCCATGAAACAAGGTCATATGAGTAGAGGAGTGAACACCGCTTGGAATGGGATAAGGCAGGATGAGGCCAAATAACGGGCCCGTTTGATGTTGCGCATTCATTTGGGCGTTCCAGAAGGTGGCCAGACTTGATATGAATGTGATACGGAGGGGCTTCTTATCCTTTCGGATATCCTGGAGCCAGGCTGTTGGTTGTTCGAACGGTCAAGCTCAGGAGAGGTGGTGGTGCCGCGTAGAGTTGACACTGTGGGAGTTTTCCCTTCACTTGCTATTGCTTTATCCAGGGGACACCGTGCGAAGGAGTACGCCGATATTTTCATAAACGCACCTGAGGCGCATATTCATTCCTGGCACTCTTGGGGAATGGACGACTGTGTTAGAAATAGGAGCGAGATAATTTTGACCATTTGGCCAGTTGAGCACTGCAGGACTACGATACAATACAATGCATCATCCCAGAGATTTCTTTCATCGTTTTCAAGCAACGGGTCCGATCTGGGCGAGGAAATTGTCGGTGGAGGTAGCTATTGCAACGGGAGTTAGAGCCAAGATTTGTATCCAACCTTTACACTTACGAATACTGGAAAGAGCACCCTTTACGGAGAGAGATCTAATTTTCTCTGAAAGCTCAGCGGGCGAAGCATTTCCATCCTTGGCAATCAAGTATGCGACCAAGCCAGCAACATGTGGGGTAGCCATGGAGGTTCCCGAGATGCTGTTGGTAGCCTGAAATAAAGAATGATCGTAAGGCCGCCGCTAGCGCTGACAAGATCATGACCACTTACAGTGTTGCTGCTGCCAATCCATGTACTGATGACGTTCTGCCCAGGAGCAAAGATATCGACGAGGCGTCCATAGTTAGAGAAGGAGGCACGTTGGTCAAGGATGTTGCTAGCGCCAACGGTGATAACAGTGGGCTCGCGAGCAGGTGAAGTGGTCGAAGCATCGGTGTTCGAATTACCCCGCTGCGACCTAGAAAGCGAAGATCACAGTGAGACAGGCTTCACCCCTCTGAAATTGGTGAAGGACACATACAACAACGTGAATGCCAGCAGAGACGAGCTATGGGTGAACCAAGTATCAGAGACAGGAGCGGTGTCTGGTTCAGCATCACTTACGCTTGCAACACCAGCGTCGAGAGCAGTGGATCCAGAGCCGCCAAGGGACATGGAAACGATTGAGGGTCGACCCGATGCCGCCACTTGGCCCTTGATCCAATCCAGACCGGTCACACTGGACGACTCTCAGCGGAAACTCGAAGAGCCAAGGTAAGCGACTCACATTCCCGAAACGCTACCAGAGCTAAAGCCAACGATTGTGAGCAATTCACCCCTGGGACACCTGATGATGCTAATCTTACCCTCCATCTGAAAGGATCTTAACCGCAATCAAGGTAGCGTTCTTCGCTACACCATAGCGACCTCCCGCAGCGGTACCACTGTAATGGTTATGAGCACACAATTGTACGAGATGAAGTGAAAAGCAACTGACGCGCAGTGTGTTCCGTGACCGTGACCATCAGCAGTGCTAGCGTTCCATTAGGTCTGAATGGAATCAATGAAACCTTTGCGAATGGGCGTACCCAACAGTGCCAAAGGTTCCACCCCATCGAGCCCGTCCACCAAAATCAGTCTTCGGAAATATGAATTGCTGCTTCAGGACGGGAGAACGGATTATCAACTCACGTGAGCGACATGAATACCTTTATTTGCGAAGCATAAGCCTCTCTTCGATTCTGGTACCAAGATAGCGAAAGAACCCACCAGTGTCTAAGCGCAGAAGTCTTCGTCAGCGGAAAGTCAAGACGATAGCGGTTCCGGTGACATACCAGCAATATAGATATCAACTCCGGTACCGGCAGATTCGTCGTAGGTGTAGGTGAAGTCGAGCGAAGCGCTGGGATGAGCGTTTGATTAGCACAGGAGGTCATAGTCACCCGCTGGAGGGACTTACGCGTCGGTGTTGGTCAAGGCTCCGGCTTGGGTGATCCGTTGAAGACCCCATGGGGCGTCGGTCCTAGCAAACATCAGTACAGAGGATATTTCCCCTGGAAAAAGACATACTGTGCAATGCTAGCCATGGTGTGCATGAGACCATCCTCAGAGAGTGACTCGACATCGTCAGAAGCCCTGAGAGCATTCAAAGTCTCGTCATCGAGGGCGGCTAAATGGATGTAAGGACCATTGATTTAGGTGCAGTGAATAGATGACGAACCAGAGAAGCCGTTGATGAGATCCCAGTTGACCGTATTGGAAGGAAGATTGAGCTTGCGAATGAACTGCTTCCTGGAAACGCCAGGTTTGAGCTTCACAATATGGTTTCCAGTCTTGGCACCAGCATAGCGCTCCACCGACTTGAGTGGTGATGGTGCAGCCAAGATAGCAGGAGCCAAGAGGACGGCGAGAGTAGCGAAGACAGTGGTGAAGCGCATAGTTGCAGAGGTGCTGAGAAAGCAGGGGGCACTCGAGTGTTCAAGTGTAGGGATTCACTGAGAGATGGACAGAGCTTTTATACTGGAACTAGATAGCAGCTCGCCTACATCCTCTGTAAGGCGTAATCTAGTGAAATGGTGATTTGTCGAAAGGATGCTCTATCGTGTGCACCACATGAGCTGCTTAGCTAGCTGGAGACCACAGTGAGGCAAATATCTCATCGCACCTTGTCCCCACCAGCAATGTGGCCCATCCCGCTTCTTCGATGCCCGAATATATTGCCTTATGAAACTGCCTGCAGGGTTTCTGCTGTGTACTTCTGTCCGTAGCGGCAGAAACTAAGATATGTTAAGAAAGAAGGTGGCGACATTTATCAAGCGCTAACATAGAAGGTCAGAAAGCGCATGTATAAAAATAGGAGTCAAATGTACCTTGGGGCTATTGAGAAGCTTCTTACACTCCCAGTTAAGCCCTGCTGGGACTCGTGCTCGGCGGACCAAGTGTTCTTGCGAAAGCCCTCCAAGCGCGGCTAGTATTCGATAGAGTCACGGATAGAGTCGAGCGGGATAGGGCTTTACTCGGCAGGCCAAGAAGACTGTCGGGGGATATAGTAAGAAGAGATAGCATGGGCAGTACGAAACCGCCTTTGGAAAGTAGACACTTACTTTCAGTCACAAGAGAAGCTCAGGAAAAGACATGTGTTGAGCCTTCTTTTCCAGAGTTGACAAACCAGGAAGTTTGATAGCCTCCAACCTCAGCAGGGACGATCATCGAAGCAACAGTCTCCTTCGCATGATAGGCTCTAGGATAGTCTTATCGATGCAATTGGTCTTCTTTCATCGATCTCGAACTATTCGCAGCCAAAAGTACGAAAGGCTGGTTCCAGATATGGCGTAAAAGCGGCTTTGGATTGCGAGAACAGCCGGATTGAGACATCTCATTGTCGGCAGACTTGTGTCCTGCATTACGAGATCCAGGAGTTCGTATCAACAAGAAGCACAACGCTCGCAAGACCAGAAAAGAATAACCAAGCCCCGAATACGACGATATAGTTGCGACTGGAACCCGCAGAGACGTAAGATCGCTGTGCTTGCGTAGTGCCCTCGAAACTACACATTGCAAATGTGGGGGGTCGACGGAAGCTCAGTAGGTTGACAGCTAAACTTCAGGTTCAGGTGCCTTCAGCGGTGACGATACCAGGAGCATTTCGTATGTACCGCAGCGGAGGTCAAGAATATGGGGTACAGGGCAGCGGGTGCAAGACTCACTGGCAAATTTGTGCGCGGGAAACGCCGGTATGATTGATTGACACATGTACAAGCGCCCGCTGAGCGTACCGCACGGTCCGCACCGTCATCTCCTGCTCTAGGACTGCTCAATGAATCTGGACACCTAGCAAATGACTGCCCAATGGACCGCATCGTGGCCTACACCTGCTCGTGGCACGACTGCTCTGGGGTTGGCTGTGTACTTCTTCAACAGCTTTTTGCCTTCTCATGACTGCACGGCCATTGATGTCCGCTTCTTCCAACTGCGATCTTGCTGCGGTCTGCCTTTGGTGTTTCCGGACACCCCGGGGACTCTCAGGGGAATGATCTATATGCTCTGGGGCACGCCTGCGGATGTCAATCAACTCTGTTCTCCTCCAAACCAACACCCAACCCTCCCTTAGCCCTTGCTTGTTCCATCTTTCACCACATATCGCCATGCTTGACATCTCATCGTTCAAGAGGGACTCGCCACCGGCATCTCCAACTCGACGACTGCAGCAAGACCCTTTTGGTGACCCTTCGCACCGCCGGGAGAGCGCACCCCCTCCATTCACTGAGAACCAGCCACTCATCATCTACGATGATAAAACCAGTACGTTGTAGTCACATATTCGCTGCAAACAGCTTCTTATCCTTCCTAGCCCTCGATGGACCTGCATCAGTAAGCGTCAGCGACAACAGCACCCTTCCCACGTCCACCGACGGTCAATCGTTCATCCCCCCAACCCCTATAATGGTCGACAACGAAGCAGTCGCCATGGAACGAGCCGCGCAGAGTCTCGAAGAGGCCGCCGCACAACAAACGAACGAGAAGATCCAAAAGATGTTGCTCAGGAAGGCTAAGAAGATGAGAAGAAAGGCCGCCAAACAACGAGGGGAGCACAAAGCCACAGTTGGAAAGGGCATTGCGGGCGGTCTCGTCATGCTAGTCACAACGCCTCTCTATATCGGCGGATCTATCATCGAGGGAACGGGGACGATGCTCAAGGCGACGGGCATGCTCCTGAAAGGTGCGGGATCTGGGCTTAAGAAGCCACATACCTGCCTGATGGACAAATTCGACCTGTGATTTTAAAATGTCTCCCTCATCTCAGTTTCGTTTCGTTTATTTTCTCCTGTGTCTCTCAATGCAATCCACCAGCCACTGTCATTTCTCGTTGCATGCCCCAACCGCGTCGTTCATTACTTTTCTTCACTATTCACACTAATATGCATCAGTTTCTCTACATGTATCACAGTATCCTCTCATTGCGATTCAAATGTTTTCGCTGGTCAGAATGCCCCGTCTAGGCTTGATATGCATCGCAAGTTTGACAGTGACAGCGGCCTACTTGGCAGGGAGAGTCTTTCGACGATATAAAGGTCGCTGGACGTGAGTGGATCCCTTCAGGCACACGTATCATGGCAATCCCAGTTGCCAGACCAAAGCCAATCACTGCTGAAGAGCACCCACCATCCCTCGACAACTTGAAATCCCTGGACCAATGGCTTATTGAGGAACTTAATGCAGATTCACAGTACGACTTTTCCTTGCATCCTGACATTGCATTGATTCACTCTTAACAGTGACATTTGCAGTAGCTTTGCTGAGCAACTGCAGATTTTTGCGAGCAAAGCAGAGTCCCAAGACGAGGGTAACCCGTCGGATGGTTGTGAGATGTTCTGAGGGATAAGAAATTCAACAACCATTGTATATCCAAGGCCATTTTTCGTAATATACACGAGAGTGCGAAAGACCGAGCGAAAGAATTGGAGAGGTACAACGAGGAAGGGATCCAGTGCTCGCGCTGATCCCATCATCCCTAAGGTTAGGGTTAGAACCAAGAAAGGACCAAAAAAAAAATGAGCCTCCCCAGCCAGAGTGGCCAAAGGAGGACAGGAAAATATTGAGACGGTGCATGCCCCGAAGGACATACAAGCTGCAACCTCCCTCTGTATGGACAGGGTCGCCGTGCTATGGAGGGCTGTCACAGCCAGGATCCCCAGGTACATGAAGGGAGATCCTCCATCAAGGTAAGTATGAGTTGTTTTGATGTCAACGAGATGTATTTATTCAGTCAGAGAACGCACGGGCCAGTTGCGTCTGTTTGGTTGGCCGCGACGCGTCGCGTGGTGGGGATAGGGGCCGAACGTTCGGCGCCTAATTTAGCTGCCACGTCTTATTCATTCTCCACAACAGTCACAATGAACAAACGAACGCGAGGCCTTCTCAAAAACATCTATGGAGATTGCTTCGAGGAATTCATGGCGCACAAAAAGTCGAAGACACCAAATCAGCGTCTGGGGAGAAGAAGGGCGCCGCGAAAGCTGCAGCTAAGCGCGTAAGCGGTTGGATCCCCAGTAGCGATCCGAAATCTGACCCAGCTCTGTAGGCACCGAGCGCTCCTATTCGAGTATCGGCGCGACTCAAGGGGCTAGATCCAAAGGGAAAAAAATGATGCGAGCGGGTGAACATAAGGACTTGCAGAGCAAATCATTCAAGACACGGCTAGTTTACAAATGGCGAACCCGTACTATAGCTTACAACTGAAGAACAAGGGATCCCGTCGTTGACTTCAACAATACGCTTCCACCGATCTCCTTCCCCTTGTCCGACCAGAGAACCGAACCCTCAACCGTCTTCCAGCTGCGGTGAGTGAGCGTAACCTCGCGTTTCCTTCCGCGCCCAGAGGGGTCCTCAACGTCAGGGGCATTCACAATCTCCTTCCCGACAAAGGTTTCAAGATTGAACTCCCCTTCAAAGGTGGAGGGCATATCAATGTTGATGTTGCCAGTTGTTGTCTCGGCTTCGATAGTTGCCCGAGCGTCCAATGGAGATTCGGAAACGTCAATCTCGACATTACCCCCTCACGGTGTGAGCGTAAAGGCTGAGCTTAGCATCTTCATTCTTTCCGGATGCCTCCAACTTCGCGTTAATCCTGATGTCGCTGTGGACAAAGGGTTAGCTATACCCATCGGAAGGAACGGATGACTCCTACCCTTTTGTGCTGTGGAAGCCTGAGTTGGTGACGTGATTCGGATCTCCAGGGTGCCTCAGTACAACATCAGCAGTAATCTGCCCATTGATAGTTGTGAGCGACAAGGACTTGTCAGCCTTGAAGCTGCCACCAATGGCCGCATTGACTGTAGAAACGTCGACAATGTCTCCACTGACCGACTGATCATCCAAGTTAGTCATAATGATAGCTGTGCATGGAGAGACGGCCTTACCTGGACGTTAATCTCATCGTTGATGTTCTTCAACACCACCTTGTCAAAGTACACGGTGTCGCCTAGGGAAGACACAGTCTGCTGGAAGAGCGGAAGGTCTGCAACAAGCGACTCGACGGCAAGGACATCCTTCTTCTCTCCGGCGGGGAGAGCCACATGAATGGTGAACTCTGGCTCGCGGAAACGTCCAGGACGACCTTTGCAGTGGTGGCCCTTCCATTCAGGCGTCTGCGAAGAAGGATTAGAGGCAGCAAAAACTTTAGTAGGTATCTGACTCACGAAAATTCCAACACCTTGGCTGTCTCCTTGTGTGATTGTGCACACTTTGGCGATTTCAAGGAAGCGAGGGTGGCCGTAGCCAACAGAGAGCTGAACGTCAACCTTTCCCTCGTTGTAGTCCTTCGACTGGGCCAGGTCGAAGCGACCCGAGGAGAAAGACCCGCGAGAGAGGAAGAGCAGGTCGGAAGCAGAATCAAGGGTGAGGTTACCGGTAGCGAAGTGAGGAAAGTCGCCTTTGGCTTCCTCCCAGCTGACGCAGTCGTGTAGCTCAACGCCAGGTGGGATGTGATAATGGGGCATGGGAGGATGAGGAGGATGGGGAGGAGGATGAGAGGGAGGATGGGGAGGAGGATGGGGAGGTGTGAGAGGGAGGATGGGGAGGATGAGAAGGGGGATGGGAGGAGGATAGGGAGGATGAGTGAAAAGATCTTCGAAACCGTTGGGAGAATTGTCAAAGAGCGAGTCGGAAATGTCGCCGGAAAAGAACCAAAGGGCGACGAGGGCCAGCGCAGTGATGTGGAAAAAGCGCCTCTTGCGGCGGCAGCGACGCTGTCCATCCTCGTGCAAGTCGACGTGAGCGTCGGGGAGGGTTGGCGTAGTGTCATAGCCGGGAGGGCCTGCCTCGCTCTTGTTATCAGCTGGGAAGGACATGATATGGGAGGGGAAAAACGAAACGCGCAGCACAGATAGATATGATGGGAGATTGCACCAGCTTTATATATCAAGACTAAATTGGAGCAATGATGAAAGACGCAAGGCACGGGACGCGAAGACATTTCGGCAACTCGACTGCGCTTGACTGCGGTATTGTTATTGGGAACGCGGATCCAGTAGGCGTGAGCGTCGGCCCAGGAACGATGCGACGCAGCGCGACTGGGAGGCCTTTGCAACGTCATGGAAGACCAAGGCACTCACTAAATATCAGAATGGCCAGGAAAGGGGGTAATAAATCACGCTCTGGCAGACCAATGACTTGCTGCAGAAATCACTCCCGCAGCTGAGAGAAGCTCGTGGACAGTGGTGCTATCAAAGCGCAGTTAGACGTGCAACTCAAAAAGTGAAGCATCGAAAACTCTGGAACATCAAGACCGTCGAAAAGGTGGCTCTTTAAGCTCTGGCCTCTGGATCTATTCTTTGGAACACATATAGTCTTCAGCGATTACCTCCACCGATGGATTAGGATTGCGCCTAAAGATACCCTGGTTTTACCTGAAGTTGGAGCGATTGCATCACGAGCTTTGGCAGGCCTTGGAAGTGTTGCATGCGGTCCCTGTCTCGAGCGTTAGACCATGAGAACCTTGAGCGAATAGTATGCTCGCATGTACAGGTCGAAAGAAACCAGAAAACCAGCGGCGCTTGCGCGAATGTCGGAAAGGCGCTGACATTGAGATGCTCCCACGGTTAGATGCCCGAAGAATCGGAGTAATTAACTTCTTTCAGCACAGTGACGATGGCGCAATCAACTCTTCTTAGTCGCTTCTTACTCCTTAACCTGAACCCGGACTAGCTATATAAACTGCTCTTACGACGAGTAAGTAACTAAGCTACTCGTCAATACCCTTCTTACCATCCCCACTATCGCAGAATGAAGGCCTATTACTTTGACAACATTCCTGGAGACCAGCGCCTGCCCCACCACTCTGGTCGAGAGGTTTCTGCAGAAACCCTCAAGCAGATCAATATTAATTACTGGCAGATCCCTCTCGAGGGACACTTGCCAAAGCTCAACGCCGTCGCTGACGAGCGTGGCTACAAGAATCGAGACCTGATCAATGTGTCCAAGGCTGGATTGGGTGACGTACGGCCCTGTCAATGCTTCTAATTAACGCGCGCTAAAGAGCTATCTGTTGGGCAGCTGTACGATGAGAAGTTGAAGAACTTCTTTGCCGAGTAGGTATCCAACTTTTCCTGCTTGTCGCTCAATCTGAAGCGAAACTGCAGGCACATGCATGAGGATGAGGAGATTCGATATGTCCTCGAGGGCAGCGGATTCTTCGATGTCAGAGGTACGCTTGATCCTCGCTTGCTGTGGTTCAATGCTGATCAGGAATGAAGAGTCTCCCTCTGACGAATGGATCCGTCTTGGGTGTCGAGCCCGGCGACCTGTTGGTCATCCCCGCTGGGATCTACCACCGTTTCACCCTAGACGAGGGCAACTACATCAAGGCCATCCGTCTGTTCCAGGTAGGTATTCTTACAGATTATGTACCCACAGCCTCTGAATCTTTCTTTAGGAGGAACCCAAGTGGGTGCCATACAACCGCAGCCAGGAGACCGAAGTCAACCCTTATCGCCTCGACTACCTCCGTGTCGTTGGTGTTGGTGCTTAAGCTTTCAGCACGGTAACCGCAAGAAACGACGATCTCGTAGTGTAGGCAGCCTCTCTCATATTGGAATACAGAATATACTCGTTCACAGTCTTCAGCACGAACCGTCGTCCATGAAATTTGGGAACGCCTTGCGGCCATTGCGGCCGCGGTCGATGTTCCAACCTTATCTGCCCTCTCAAATGGGCTTGTCAAAAGCATTTGAAATGCCTTTCGACGAGAGATGAGCTGATCTTCCGCCTCGGCAACAACGTCTATGGCTGCGTTGGAGTGATGGTTGGCTAGTATTGGCTGCCCTGGCGATTCACGACTCGGGCCCGGGAAGAACCGCCCATTGCCGAGTCACTTGCGCTTCTGTTCCTTCTTGCACCCCTCTGGTACCTTTCTAATGGCCCCGGTTGATTGGAGACTCTATCACAAGTTGGCTCGCCTCCTTTTCAAGTGATCATGAACTTCTGTCAGATCCTATCCGGCCACGCTGCTTTGGAAGGTCAGAGGAAATCATGATGGCGCTGAAGGCTCTTCTATCGGTCCATTGGCACATTTTGTTTGCTACTGCGATACTGTACGACATCTCATCTCCTAACATCGCCCAACCTCTCTTGGGAATTACCCAATTTAAGCAATAAGCGACGGGTGTTAAACGGTTGATACTGTAGATGGCCTTTTCCACGCGTGCGTTGATACACCATTGTTACTCGGCGCTCATCCCTTTTAAATACCCATCACACAATGGCGTATGCACCTGCATAACAAATATTGTTAGACAACGTCAGGCAGTGCTTTGGCGCTCGCTTCTCTACATGAAAACTCGTCAACCGGCGCTGATGGCGCCTTTAACAACACCAATTACCCTAGATTCCGACCTCCTCTGGCCGATCGCAAGTCTGTACAACGCCCCGGTCGGACTAAGCCCACCACGGCGAAACTGTACTTCTTCAAGCCGGAACCGACTCATCGGCGAGTTGTTCACGAGGCCAGTCAGTCCCACCACCGAGCGCATGCTAAGATATAGCGAAGTGCACACCTTTATTACCTTATCCCCGTTGTACAGAAACACGTTCAGTCCCATTTACGCTGCTATCACGGTCAGTAGCCTGCAGGTGAGCTTCCATCAACACAAGCCACCGAAGCCATGGCGCCTGATTGAAATATTGGCGTCGAAGCCTGTCTCAAGATTAGCGTGAAAACTGCCTCGAAGAAGCGTCACGAGCGGATTCTTTCCAGAGAACCATGATGGGGTTTTCTAATCTTGGTAACTTCATACACTTCTGAATCAATCTTCTTTCGATGGATAGCGCCCTGCGCTTGTGGGCTTAAGTATGCCCGTAGGTGGTTGTAAGTTGATCAATCATCTGCACCCTCGCCGGAATGTCATTTGGAGATCCAAGCGCATGGTTGGTATAATCCGGTGTGATTCATTGGCAATCAAGGAGATCAATGGACGCTTTTGACTACTCCGTTTTCTGATATAAACGGGCTTACCTCTCGGTGCTTGGCTACTGTTTCCCCCCTCAGCCGCCCACCACCCACAAAACCCACCTAATCCTTCCCTCTTCCCCTATCACTCACCTAATCCAACATGCGCGCCTGGTACTTTGACGGAAAACCTGGCCACCAGAAGCTCCCCCCACATGGCTGAAGCCGTGCCCAACCAAAAGGTGTACGACCTCGGCATCAAGCACTGGAAGATCCCTCTCGAGGGACACAAAGAGGTCGTTGACAAGATTGCCAAAGAGCGCGACTACCCCAACCAGGATATCATCAACATCTCCAAGGAGGGTTTGGGCGATGTGAGTATTCCCTCGTCGTGCTCGCTATTTTGAGGCTGACGGGTGATGGTGTGTGTGGCGCAGATCTACGACGAGAAGATGGTTTACTTCTTCCAAGAGCATATGCACGAGGATGAAGAGATTCGATACATCCTCGACGGAACTGGGTACTATGATATCAGAGGTTCGTCTCCTTGTCACCACGCACCTTGTCACGGCTGACGCCGGCCTCAGAAACCCCCACGGATAAGTGGATTCGTTTCCAGATCGAGGCCGAAGACCTGGTGATCATCCCGGTGGGCATCTACCATCGCTTTACCCTCGACGAGGGCGACTACATCAAGTCCATCCGTCTCTTCCGTGCCGACCCCAAGTGGGTGTACATGTACCGAAGCAAGGAGATGGACAGGAACCCATACCGCCTCGAGTACGTCAAGGAGACAAGGGAGAAGTTGGGCTTCCCCGCTGAGGCTCCTGTCGTCGGTTGGGGTGCATGGGTCTGGAGTTGGCTGACTTGGAGCAAAGTCTGAGGGGATTAGGTATCTTGGACAGGTGGAGAGATTAGACTTGACCGTTGGGCATCTGTATTGAGCGCCCGTGCATCGTTTTTTGTTTTGTTTTTTGTTTCTTTGTTTGCTGTATTGTACCATTCATACACTCATATGTACCATCTACACAATTGTATCAGTTTCATTTTCACCAACCAATCTGGAGTGCACCCATGTCATGAAGTGCATGGGATTACTCACCAACCAGGAGAGTCGCAAGCGAGATAGGCTGCAGAAAGGCTTGCCCGAGCCTCCCGATCTCGGCGAAGGATAACTGTTGGATCTTCTGGTGAAACGCAGAAACAAAGTAACGTGTAAGTTTCTCGGACATGATGACAGACAGCGTCTATGGGGTCGGGCGCCTGAGTGACGCATGCCTTGGCCGTGCTCTTGGTCCATTGATTGCAGATGGGGTGAGGCAGCAGCGTTGCATCCAGGCAATGGCACCCTGACGCAGGCACTTCATCAACCAATTTGGAGTGCGCCTACGTCGTGAAGTGCATGTGGTATACTCACCACCTAGGAGACTCGCAAACGAGAGAGGCTGCAGAACGGCCTGCCCGAGCCTCCCGATCTCGGCGAAGGATAAGTCGCTACTGCATCTTCAGAGAAACAAGGTAACGGGTAAGTAATTATTGGGGATGATGACGGAAAGCGTCTATGGGTTCGGGTGTCTGGGTGAGGCATGCCCTGGCCTTGCTTCCAATCCATTGGTCGCACACCAGGGCTACATCTGGTCAATGAATGCATCGACCAGGTGGACAGGCCCGGAGTGACATAGCTTGTCGAGAACAGGTGTTATTATTCATTCCTAGAATATACATCTAAACGGGCAGGGCATTCAGCCATAGGTTCCAGAGGGTACTGAGCATATATCACTTACAATAAGTTACAGGTTCATGGCAAAAGTCGAAAGCAATGTGGCAGCATGTGGCTACCGTCTATTTCTTGGTCTTTTTGCTCTCAACGAACAGGACTCGTCGCTTGACTGTTTATACAGCGTCAGTACGCGTCAATAAGGCCATATATTCATTTTGCTCACCAACGGGGTCGTATTTAACTGCTGAAAGCTTCGCACCCTGACGCAGCCGCTGGGTCGTGTAGAAGAAACCCGTCTGCGCTGTAGAGATGAGACGGATGATTAGAGTCCTATAATAAAATGTCAGACTCTAGGTGTAACGTCCAAGTAGACGAATATGCACCTTGCCTTTGCCTTCGCCGCCATCCCGAGTACTGGTCAACGTTACGGACAGCGCGCAACAGTGACGAGACCGAAAACCAGAAGGCGCTGACTCAGCTGAACATACAGGCCCAAACAAAGGCGCACAGAGCCGCCATCACAATTCCCGACGTTCTCCTTGCACCCGCATAACCTCTGGCCCTTGGGAAACTGTTATGCGAGCAGATTGGCGATAAAATCCTCGAAATACCAAGTACTGCGAGCTGGAACTCGTTCTGAACCTTAGATCCTCCATCGAACACCCACAGATCACTCAACGACCAGTGCCAATCAGGTGGACATTGGACTCTCCAGCGGTCACAAGGAGCCGATTTTCAACTCTCAGAGGTAAGAAAGGACAAAGGAAGCTCCAAATGCTGGGCCATTAAGGTAGTCAAGATGCTAATCAGCAGGGCACGTTCCGCAGACCACAATACAGCAATACACAGCTTTTATCAGGGCCACGGGCGCTTAGCCTTTCCCTTGATCTTGACCATATAAGACCCAGGTGAGCCGCTATCCATTCTTGATCCCAATCCTCTCATTGAACCCTCAAGTGATAGTGCACGCTGCCGATGTCGAATCCCTCCAGACGAACCATCGGCGACAGTGCTGACCGATCTGCGGGTCGCAGCGAGAGGGATAGAGATGACCACAAACACTCCTCACAAAGGACGTCCAAGGATGAGTCTGCTCCAGAGATGAGAGAGCGGCCCCGCGAAGACTACGACAAGGGTCATATGCGTACTGCAAGCCATGTGTCTCATAACCACCACTCGTCCGGATATGGCTCGAGAGATAAGGATCGGCGGTCCAACACATCTGGCAGGGACGATCGTGAAGGGGCAGGGGTCTCTTCCTCCAGGAGCAGCAAGGACTATGATCATCATGAACGCGAAAAAGGTTGGTGAATCCGCGGGCGCTTTGATTTGCTTTGCATTGACTTTTCTTATCTTAGTGAAAGAGAAGCCGCTACCAGATCCCAGTGGGGACAATAGGGATCGTACCAAGGACCGCCATAGCGACCGTGGAACCCATCATTCCTCCTCTTCTCGACCTCATAATGAGCCGTCAAAGAGTCAGCCAGCCCTCCCTCAGGAATCCTTGGTTAACTCAAAGGAAACTCGTGCAGAGTACGCTGCGAGAGGAGATCGTGAGCATATTCGACGTTGCCCCTTCACCGTAGACACTAAGGGGGTTGCCCTATTGATAGGCAAGACGGCAGACGGCACTGGTATGGCGATGATCAATGTGGATACCGTCTACGACTAACCATTTCTCACAGATGGCAAGAGGCACCGAGGCAACCCTTCACCGCCGGGCGATCAGGCCCCTCCTCCCGAAGGTCGAGCAGAGGGTAAAGGCGGTAAGTCATTCAATGTATCAAATCTTCTAGGCCTCCTAAAACTTCATCGCGTAGCGGAAGACCTCGATATGAAGCTGGAGGAGGCTCTGAGTGACGTCGAAATGGATCCCATCTACCAGGAAGCACGTGAACAGGAGATAGAGAAAGAAAAGGAACAGGAGCAGACAAGGCAGGATATGGAGCTCGCCATCGCTGTTCAGCAGGAAGAGATCGAAAAGAGCAGGGCAGAGAATCGCCGCCACCAGGAATCGGACTCTAATTCTGGCTCTGAAACCGACGAAGCGTCTAGTACGGGTCACGCTGTAGAGTCTCAAGGTCTCGGCCAACGGCTATACTCGATAGTGGCCGGCAGCACAAGCCCATCCATGACCAAAGAGGAGAGGCAGAAAGCGGAGATGCACCAGTTGAAGAAAGCCTACAAGAAGCTTGCTGCCGCTTACACCAACTCTGAACAGCTACGACATCGCAAGGAGAAGGAGGCTCAAGAGTGGTATGCTCAGGGCCACAAGTTCTACATGGAATGTGGCTCGTTGCAGAGGAGAGTCGAGATGATGGATCATGAGCGAAAGTCGATGGCGTCGGAGCTCGCTCATACCAAGCAGCAGCTCAGCGATGCCATCAATCTCTCTGAAGTTCGAGGCAAGGAGCTGAAGGGTGCCCAGGTCTTCTTGACCAAGGCCGATAGTCTCTCCGTCAGCGACGTCGTCCAGAAAGTCTCTGCACTCAACGAAGAGATCTTCCAGGCTGGTGCGCTCCTCGCAGAGACCCTGGTCTACGAGCCAGCCGTCGAGTCTGTTGAAGAGAACACTTTGCGTCGTCAGGAAGTCATCGCCAACACTCGGGATACTGCTTACAAGATTCTCGGAACTTACCTCACAGATTTGCTTGCAACCGAAAGCATGAAGCCCCAGGAAGGCCCGGCCAATCAGCTCCTCGTCCAGATTGTTCTGCTCATCGCGCTCACCCGGTGGTGCGCATCCGTCTGTCGAGGATGGATTCCTGACGACAGGGAAACGAGCAAGTTCTTGGAGGAACTATACGATGACATTCGAAGAGTTGGTGAGTTACCCCTTTTTTTCGAAACGGGAAATGCGTATTGACAAACGTGCAGAGGACCAAGCTGTTGCCGGAAGGTGGCGATCCTTGACCCGTGCTCACCTCGGCATAGCAACCGATGGGTGGACCAAGGAGGTCATGCGTATCATCACCTGTATCATGGGCCTTGCAGGATGGTCAACCCAAACACCTGATGATCTCTCGCAGTTCGAGAAGAGGCTTGGATCGATCTTCAAGGCTCTCCGTGACGTTCGCAAAGCGACAGGCGAGGACGTGACCTCTGCCGACCTCGAAGTCTTTGCAGTTCACCGAGGGGATGATTACCAGCCAGGGCACATGGAAGATTCCTATGGGGATGATCGCGCTAGCGCCGCGGCGAACGATGCTGAGAAGGAGAGGGTGGTTGGCCCGTCAGGGCTTGGGCTGAAGAAAGTGACCTTTGTGAAAGCAGGAGGCGTGCTCGAGGGGAGACTTGAATACTTGAGTTTGCCCAAGGTCGTCCTCGAGAAGACTGTCAAAGAGGCGATTGAACCTCCCCCTCCTCCCAAGCCGAGAAAGAAGAAGGACAAGGGTGAGCCTGGAGCCAGTGGTGGAGGCGGTCTTATGGGCATGATCGGGCTGTCTTAGTATGTCCTGGGGAGCTGGAGTAGTGTTTTTGGTGGTTCGTAAATAGCCTTGAACATCAATGTATAGTAGAGTTGAAAACCCGTCTTGATTTCGACAGCTTACTGCTGGGAGCACCGTTGTTTGCCACAAGCTTGGGCAGTATTAGCGTATTGGGTGAAGCGCCTTCTCGGAGTCGGCGGTGTGAGTAGTCACGCTTTAGCTGAACCTAGACCTGACAGAACAAATTGTATAAGAGTTATAGATCCTTGTCTTCGTCTGGCATTGTCTGGACAGTCCTAGTCCTAGTCCCCTCCTCCTGCCCCTCGGGTTCCTCCCCCTGAGGTCGCTTAGATTTCCGACTAGGAGCAGCGTTTGCCTGAGGAAGAGAAGCGTCATAAGCCAACCCCGTCGTATGAGAAACTACAGACGGGTTCTTACATGCTTCGCCGCGACTTTGGCAGCGCTCTTCTTCTCCTCAGACCCTGATGTGGAGGCCTTTGACTTTTTGCGCGCCATAAACTCCTCATAGCGATCTCCATAAAGGTTCTTGAGTCTACTTCGCCTGTAATTACTCTTGCCTACCATTGTGTTTGTCGTGGAGCGAGTACAAGACGTGGCAGAGCCGAATTAGGCGCCGAACGTTCAGCCCCTATCTCCACCACGCGACGCGTCGCAGTCAACCAAACAGACGCAACTGGCCCGTGCGTTCTCTGACTGAATAAATACATTTCGTTGACATCAGAACAACTCATACTTACCTTGATGGAGGATCTCCCTTCAAGTACCTGGGGATCCTGGCTGTGGCAGCCCTCCATAGCACGGCGACCTTGTCCATACAGAGGGAGGTTGCAGCTTGTATGTCCTTCGGGGCATGCACCGTCTCAATATTTTCCTGTCCTCCTTTGGCCACTCTGGCTGGGGAGGCTCTTTTTTTTTTTTTTTTTTGGCCCTTGCCTCCCGCTAACCCTAACCTTAATGCTGATGGGATCAGCACGAGCACTGGATCCCTTCCTCGTTGTACCTCTCCAATTCCTTCGCGTCTTTCGCACTCTCATGTATATTACCAAAGTGGTTTTGAACAAGTAATTATGTCAAGCTTCCTATTGGCTCAGAGAATTTCATAGCCCCCAGACGAGATGACCATGCTTGTTACTTGGCTTTACTGGCAGAAATCTGCTGCTCAGTGAGACTACCGCGATTGCCGCTGTTACACAGCAAATCAATATAATACCAATGCCACGAAGCAAAGGGATATTCTCGCGTAGAATTCGGATCTGCTTCCTCGATGAGCCATTGCTCAAGGGATTCCAGTTCGTCGAGGGACAGAGGATGCTCAGAATCGTTATCAACCATTTGGCCAGGATTTGATCTCGGAACCGCAAGCATGATAAAGGGTCTACTCAGTCTAACGACCTTTGAGCAGGAAGCTGGGCGCTTGTCATGCATGATCAATATCCCGGCGTTTGCCGCTGGCAAAGTCGGCCTTCGTCAGTTACCAAACATCCACCACTTGCTCCCAGATCCCCGACCTCCACTGCAGCATAAACTACTTCCAATGAATCTCCGTCGACCTGGCACATCCGGAATGTGTGCCTTTATGGGTACAACGATCTTTTGCCTATGCTTGCTCCGGTTGCAACTATGTCATCGCATTCTGGGCTGGGTTTTACGGTCTTGTGGGTATCGTGCTTCTTGTTGATACGAACGCTTCGCCACTTCGCGAATCGCAACGCAGAACACCAGGCTATCGACAATGGAAATGCTTCAATCCGTCTGTCTTCGCAATTCAAAGATATCTAGACCAGTATTTTCGTACTTTTGGCTACGAATGGTTCGAAATCGACGAGGGGACGGCCAACTTTGCATCGACAAGACCTGTGGAGAATCTATTATACGAAGTAGCTTGGATGATCGTCTCCCCTGGGCTTGGAAGTTATAGAGCTTCCTGCGTTGTCAACTCTCAAGAAGGCCCAACGCATGCCCTCTCCTGGCTTCGCTCCTGTCGTTGGCAGTAAGTACCAATGTCTGCTTCACGGAAGGCGGTTTCCCACTCCTCATGTCATGTATTCTTGCTAAATTCTCCGTCAGTCTTCTTGACTTGCCAAGCAAACCTTTTTCCCATGCTATTCTGTCGGCGAACGCTAGTTGCGCTTGGAGCACTCTCCCAAGAATGGTTCGTCCCGCCGAGCATGAGGACTGTCTGGCTTAACTTTAGTCAAAGAGGCTTCCAGATAGCCCCAAGGTGTAATCCACTTCTACATTAGAAGACACGCTTTCCGACCTTCCTTGGTCAACCTCGCTATCACAGAGGTACCCAGCAGATCCTTTAACGGTTTGGTAAGGCAATACATTTAGGCATCGAAGAAGCGGGCTGGGCCACATTGCTGGCGGATACAAGGTGCGATGAGAGGCTTGCTTCGCTGTTGTCTCCAGCTAGCTAAGCAGCTCACGTGGTGTGCACGATAGAACGTCCTTTCGACAAATGACCATCTCACTGGGGTGCGCATCACAGGGGATGTAGGCAAGCTGGGGCTTGCAAGAGATATAAAAGCCCTCTGCTTCTCTCAGTGAATCCCTACACTTGAACAGTCGAGTGCCCCTACCCCCTCAACGCCTTTTCCACTATGCGCTTCACCGCTGTCTTTGCTACTCTCGCCGCCCTCTTGGCTCCTGCTATTTTGGCTGCACCCCCGACTCTCAAATCGGTGGAGCGCTATACTGGTACCAAGACCGGAAGCCACATCGTGAGGCTCAAGCCTGGCGTCTCTAGGAAGCAGTTTATTCGCAAACTCAAGCTTCCTTCTAACACCGTTGACTGGGACCTCATCAACGGTTTCTCTGGTTGGTTGTCTATAATATTCACTGCGTCTATGCCAGTGGTACTTACATTCATCAAGCCGCCCTCGACGATGAGACCTTGAATGTTCTCAGGGCCTCTGACGAGGTCGAGGCACTCTCTGAGGATGGCCTCGTGCATACCATGGCTACCATCTCTCAGTGAGAACTTTGCTAGGGGTGATATTTTCCATGTTGATGCCTGCTAGGACCGACGCCCCATGGGGTCTTCAACGAATCACCCAGGCCAAGAGACTGTCCAACTCCGTTGCGTGGGTGCCTCCAGCAAGTGACCATGTCATCATTTCTTAACTTGAAACTTCCTTCAGTACTTCTCTCAACTTCAACTACACCTACGACGAGTCAGCCGGTACCGGTGTTGATATCTATATAGCTGGTATGTCACTGCGACGGTTCTCGTGCTGAATTCCCGCTGATGGAGGTTGTTGTGGTTAGACACTGGTCAGTCCTTTAGCCATTTCCGCAATCGAGTGTAAGACTGACTTGTGACTCGCAAACGAAGGCATCCACATTTCCCACGTGAGCCAATGATTCCTTCTTCCGTCAAGGGCTGGCCCTCACATTCTCGAAGACTGATTTCGGTGGACGGGCTCGATGGGGTGGAACCTTTGGCACTGTTGGGTAGGCCCTCATGTGGAGCTCTACCTCATCCCTCCCAGGACTAATAAACGCTAGTACGGTTGATGACAATGGCCACGGCACTCACTGCGCGTAAGGATCTATCGACCTCGCCTCGTGTCCTTGTCTAACCGTGCCTATATGTGTACCAGTGGTACCGCTGCTGGCGGCCGCTACGGTGTAGCAAAGAACGCTACCTTGATTGCGGTCAAGGTCCTTTCGAGCATAGGGTAAGACTAACACCCGATGCCTAATGGATCAAATCGCTCACAATCATTTCACTTCAGATATGGCACTATTACTGGAATGTGAGCACTATGACCTTTGTTTTGAGAGTATACTGAGATTCGCCTAGTGTTAGTGGCCTGGATTGGATCAAGGGCGAAGTCGCGGCATCTGGCCGCCCCTCGGTTGTTTCGATGTCGCTTGGCGGCGAAGCCTCTACTGCTCTCGACTCGGCTGTTGCAGGTGTACGTGATGCCCAAACAGAAACCCTTCGTACACCTGATGATCGGCTCGCTCATAGCTCGTCTCTGCTGGCATTCATGTCGTTGTAAGTGCCTCCTCGTCAAAATAGAAGAGGTAAAATGGTCTCATAAGAACCCTCTTTTCATAGGTGGCAGCCGGTAATGAATTTTCTGACGCCTTGTTCACCTCCCCTGCTCGCGAGCCCACTGTCATCACTGTCGGCGCTACCAACATCCAAGACCAACGTCCCTCCTTCTCCAACCATGGACACCTCGTCGATATATTTGCTCCAGGACAGGACGTCATCAGCACTTGGATTGGCAGCAACAATACCGTGAGCCGCTCTGTATCTTCCCAACGCTAGCTTAAGCCTTATCCCTCCTTCAGGCCACCAAGAGTATGACAGGGACCTCTATGGCCACTCCCCATGTCGCTGGTCTGGTTGCCTACTTGATTGCAAAGGATGGAAATGCTTCGCCCGCTGAGCTGTCGGAGAAGGTCAAAGCCCTGTCCGTCAAGGGTACTCTTGGCAATATTCGTGCGCATCCTGCTACTTGTACTTGGAAAGCAATTTTCGTTCTGACATTCACTCGATAGCCTACACCACCAACAATACCCTCGCCCAGATCGGCCCAGTTGCCTGAAAGCGACGAAGGAAGGGGCTTCTCTACAACGATTTGCTATATAACGGTATGGCTGTACTTCGGGATCCGAACTGTCCTACTTTGCATTGAATATTCCTCTCACTATGGTACCAAAGGCTGTGAGACTGGAACTAATTCAAAAATGGAACGAAGCTAAATATGAGATCTTTTTTGATCCATTTTAAAGTGAGAAGGTCTGCACACTGTTGCCCCAGTTCCAAATACTTCGATTTACCAAAGGTTGTAATTCAACAACGTTCATTTTGCCTTGCAAATATAGTTATGACGTTGCTGGAAAGGGTCCTGAACTCACAACGCAACCAGGTGACAAGCAGATGTCAAGCCTTGGAAGTTGAACATGGCTTCTATTTGGCTTCTATAATCTATTCCGATTCGCGAACTCAATGATGGCATTCAGTGGTGAGCGCCTGAGCGCCTAAGTTCGTTGTCAATTTGGCAGCGGTGATGTCCTAACAGATAACCTCTCTAACTCGCGAGGGTAGATGCCAATCCACCCCGCCACGTTCTTCAGGGAGACGCCAGGATGAAGAGCACCCGCTCCTGGTAGTAAGTCCTGATGTACAATAATGAGGACGATGAACACCGCCCTACTTATGTTGATGAATATTGAAAGACTGATTCTAAGTTAAATCCTCTTCGATACCACCGTTCTATCCTTTTTAGTCAGGCTTCTTTGAATTGACAATAAAGTTCTGAACGCCACTCATGAGAATAGTTTTGGCGAGGTTACGTCCAAGTGGCAACCGCGGGCGTACAGTAGAGAACGAGGCGCAGAGTCGCCGATGTGGGTCGTATAGATATACTTGCGTGGCTCTATAATGGTTTGGTCTTGCCCCCAGTCTCATCAGCAGAATGGCGAGCCGCCCAGAGAAAGGCGCCGTTCAGGGCCGTGGTACTCGAGGACTCGCCTGAGGTCCCAGAGCATGATTATGCCTACCCTCCACGTCCGCAGGGGATGCCTGTGCAAGCTCAAGGCTCATCCAGTTTCCAAAGCTATTCGCACGAATACCCCGTCGCAGACAATCATCCGTTTGGATATTCCGTCCAAGGCCAGGGGCTGCAACTCAACCGCTACCGTACATAGGCCCACAACAACACCCGGTCGTTCATCGTGCCCAAGGGTTCCAACTCGCAGGTGCCATAGCTGCCACGCCTGCCCGGAAACCAAGGCTGGATCCAGGTGCCACCCCCCGCCTCGAATCCGCTCTCAAATGTCTGTACGCCACACTATCCTTCAGCATCCCCATAAACATTATCCAAATCACCACTGTGTGGCATCCAATCAAATCTTACTGGCTCTCCCCCATTACCTCGATGTTCACCATCATCTTCTCCAGCACGCTCATCATGGTCACCTTTCGAGATCGTGCCAGGTTGCACCCCTCCTCAACAAAGTGCCCACCGAAACTTCCAGCCCTCTGCAGACTACCCACGATCCTCTTCTGCTTCTTGATCGTCGTCCTTTGGATGTGCGCGGTGGCATTCATAGTCTTCAATATGTACAGCGATATAGTTGACCCCTATGACTAAATGAAAGGCGACGGTGAAAAATCGATTTTCGGTGGTATCGAGGGTGCATGTGCGGTCGCCCAGATTGGCCTGCTCCTCGCTGTCGCGATTAAAGGTTCAGTGGAGAGGCACCGTGCAAACAAATACCTCGAAGGGGACTCTTAGGGGGGAGTTGGTTGGAGCACGAGGAGGAACGGGTTATTGATCCTCAGGCGGACTCATTGAGCTCAGGATAGACGGTGTTGCAGACGAGCAATGAAAACATTTTGGATCGCGAACGAGTCAAGCTTGATGATAAGATAAATTACGACTGGATTCGATTCATGTGTTCCAAAGGTTAGTTTGCATTACAGCAACAAAATAGACCTAGCCTACAATGGAGGTTTGCGACGATAGATCAACACCGAGAAGAATACCCCTTCCTCCAATCACTCCTCTTTCGCAGCGAGAGCTTCACCCTTGTCCGATTCTTTGCCCCAATTCTCCTTCCACCACTTCTCCACCTCCGCATCAGCGTCATACCCAAACGCCACCATATTCGCCTTCCTATCCGCCCACAAACTCGGGCTTCCCTCACAGTCCTCAAAGCTCTCTCCCCTCGCCTCCTTCAATGCAGCTTCCATCGCCAACCGCAGCGCCGCGTCCCTCACCTTTTGTGCTGGTCCGTCCGGAAGGTGGAAGATGTGATGATTCTGGCGAGAAGCAGCTTGTGCGGCGCTGGCTCTGGGATGGCGGAGGCTTTGGTAGGCTTTGAGGAGAGCGGGGAGTTCAGAGTGAGAAGTGATTCGAGCAAGGAGGTTGCCGAGAACTGCAGCGTCTTCGAGGGCTATTGCAGCGCCTTGGGCGCGAAATGGCTACATGATACCGTTAACCATAGACGTCGTCGTCGGGAAGCGCAGATAACTTACAAGCATAGGATGGCAAGCGTCGCCCAAAAGGCAGACTTTGCCCTCCGAATGGACCCAAGTTTCGAGAGGCAGGCGGTCCATCAACGACCAGAGCATCGTCGAGGGTACCAAGTCAAGCAATTTCCTGACACTAGAGACGTCGCATTGAACAGGTAAAATCTCTATGGCAAAAAGATGGCGTACCGAAGCTCAAATGCAGCATACTCAGCCCTCATGTCTTCGACACTAGCATCCCGAACTTTCTCGTTCATATCCTTCGCGGGATGAGGCATGACCAAGTTATACATTTTATTTTGACGCTGAGGGCAAGAAAGTCAGGCTGACGCTCTCCATACCCAGAACGTTTAGATTCACTTACCAGACAATAACCGACCAAGCACCGACCAGGGCCAAACCAGACGTTGGTAGACTGCTCTTCCACCAAGAACTTGAGTTCAGGATCGGCGAGGATGAGGTCTGTGGGGATAATCGCTCGATAAGCCGCATCACCTGTCGGTATAGGATCATCCTTGTGGCCAACGACGGTATCCCGAACTCGACTATGGAGCCCATCAGCTCCAACGAGCAAGTCGCCTTTGAAGACTTCGCCAGAAGAAAGGGTCACAGAGGGTGTCGAGGGGTCGATGTCTACCACGAACTGTTCAGTCTAATGGTAGCGCAAGGGGTGGCCAAGTCGACAAGGATGCGATGGGCGTCTGCTCGCTACTCGACATCAGCCTTCGAACAACAATGATCATGGTGAAGAGTATACATGTACACCATACCAAGGTGCTCCATACACCTTCTCAAACATATCTCCCCATGCGTTCCAGCCTAGCACTTCACCATCCTCATCTATAGAACGCCACAGAGATTAGAAGCAAATCCGAAAGACAAAAGAGTATGGACCCACAACGGCGTAAAGACAAACTGGCTGGAGTAACGCCTACTTTACGAAGCTTATCACCAACCCCCCATCGCCTCAAAGAGCCGCGTAACATTTGGGGACAACTGCATACCTGCGCCGACCTCGCTCAAATTGGATGAGCCTTCGAGGACGGTGACCTTGTGGCCTGCCTTACCAAGAAGGTATGCAGTCGCAAGGCCACCAATCCCGGCTCCGACGATGATAATGTCCAAAGGACAAGGAAACGGTGGTGAGATGGGGATCGCGTCCACCTTTGAGGGTTCTTCGGCAATCGTCGCGGATGCAGCGCCTTGGGGCTCTGATTCGCATGCGTCAGGCGAGTAAAGCACGCCTTTGGGTTCGTCGTTGCCCATGGCCGCAAGTTGGTGACAAAGTTGAAATACTCGTTTATCGTACTGAGATTATTCCACACACTCTAGGAGCGAGCGGTCTGGTTGTCAAAGCACCTCAGTATAAACCTGTCCTCGAAAGCCAGAAGGTATGGGAAATGTTGTTGTGGGTCCATAGTCGGCTAGCCAGGTCGCGCTCACATACGAAATTTGACAGCGGAATCGGACGCAGAGGGCAGGCAGCAGCATAAAGGGTGCCGTACCAGGAGAGAGGAACGGAAGTTCACCAGACCGGCTGATGTGATGTTTGGGGAAGAGCGGCGGAAGAGAGGGTGGGACCTGAGCGTAATTGGTGCGAAACCCTTAAGGAAAGTGATAAGCGCTCAAGATCCCCCATCAACTCGGAGGGCCCCCCTGCTGGTAGCTGCTGTCTGTCGCTGACTCCCAAGGAACAGCATCATGGATCGAAGAAGCCAATAGTCGGACAACTTGCGTTGCTCACAGTTACGACACACTGACAAGCCTGAAGGCTTTTGGAAAAGCTTCATGGCTCGTATCCTTCTCCGCGACTCGATGGGATAGGCCATGGAGGCCATAGAGTGGTGAGCTCGTCTTCAAGAACGTCGGCCGCTGAGCACGACATCCCGACCCCAACAGGGAACAGAGGCGATGGGGAGCTCTCGACAGAGAGATGATAGGATGAATTATGATATACAACACATGTGTTCCAAAGGTTAGTTCGTAGTACAACAACAGAATAGACGTCGCCTAGAGTGGGGGTTTACAACAAATCATTATCATCATTATCATTATCATTATCATCGTCATGGTCGTCTTTAGCAACGGCAGAGCCCCTCATCCAATCACTCTTCCTTTGCAGCGACAGCTTCACCCTCCTCGACCTTATCCGACTCTTTGCCCCAATTCTCCTTCCACCACTTCTCCACCTCCTCATCAGCATCATACCCAAACGCCACCATATTCGCCTTTCGATCCGCCCACAAACTCGGACTCCCTTCACAGTCCTCAAAGCTCTCTCCCCTCGCCTCCTTCAACGCTGCCTCCATCGCCAGCCGCAGCGCCGCGTCCCTCGCCTTTGTGCAGGTCCGTCTGGAAGATGGAAGATGTGTTGGTTCTGACGAGAAGCAGCTTGGACGGCGCTGGCTCTCGGGTGACGGAGGGTTTGGTAGGCTTTGAGGAGGGTGGGGAGTTCAGATTGAGAGGTGATCCGAGCGAGGAGGTTGCCGAGAACTGCAGCGTCTTCCAGGGCCATTGCAGCGCCTTGGGCGCGGTATGGCTATACGATGCTGTTAGACATTTGAGGATGGTAGTCAGGCTCGAAGACTTACAAGCATTGGATGACACGCATCGCCCAAAAGGCAGACTTTGCCATCGGAATGGACCCAGGTTTCGAGAGGCAAACGGTCCATCAACGACCAAAGCATTGTCGAAGGCACCAAGTCAAGCAGCTTCTTCACTCTAGAGATGTCGCTTTTAGCGGATAGAATCCTGATAGTAAAAAGACGCGTACCGAGGTTCGAATTCAGCGTACTCAGCCCTCATATCGTCTACACTCGCATCCCGAATATTCTCATTTGTCTCGTGGGCGGGATGCAGCATGACCACGTTGTACAACTCCTTTCGACGCTGAAAGACGGCCAAGTCAGTTTGACACTCTCCCCAAACAGCGAGGTCAACTTACAAGACAATAACCGACTAGGTGCCGTTTAGGGCCCATCCAGACGTTGGTAGATGCCTCTTCCACCAAGAACTTGAGATCAGGATCGGCGAGGATGAGTTCTGTAGGGATGGTCGCTCGGTATGCCGCATCGCCTGTTGGAATAGGGTCGTCCTTGTGGCCAACGACAGTATCGCGCACTCGACTATGGAGTCCGTCAGCGCCGATGAGCAAGTCGCCTTTGACAATCTCCCCAGACGAGAGGGTAACGGAGGGCGTCGAAGGGTCGATGTCTACCACGCGGCTGTTCAGTCTGACGGTGGCGTAAGGGGCGGCCAAGTCGACAAGGATACGATGAGCATCTGCTCGCTACGCGACGTCAGCCTCAAACAACAATGAGTATGGCGAAGAACATACGTGCACACCATAGTGAGGCGCCCCGTACAGCTTCTCAAACGTATCTCCCCATTGACTCCAACCTAGCATTTCGCCGTCTTCATCTGTAACCACATACATCAGAACCATGTCCACATGACAAATAAATGAATGGACTCACAGCGGCGTAACGAAAGACCGGCCGGAGTAACGCCTACTTCGCGAAGCTTATCACCCCACCCCCCATCGCTCAAAAAGCCGCGTAACATTGGGGGACAACTGCATACCCGCACCAACCTCGCTCAATTTGGATGAGCCTTCGAGGATGGTGACCTTGTGACCGGCTTTACCGAGGAGGTATGCAGTCGCAAGGCCACCGATCCCGGCTCCGACGATGATGACGTCCAAAGGACAAGGGAGAGGTGAAGTTGGGGTCGCGTCCACCTTCGAGGAGGGTTCTTCGACAATCGTAGCGGGTGCAGCGGCTGGGGGTTCTGATAACGGCGTCTGCGGTCGCAGCGCAGCGATCGCCGCAATAGAAAGGGACTGTGCCCGTCGATGGAACCCTCCGAGCCTTGAGACTGGCCGCTTCTTTCCGCCAGGCGTTAGAGGCGACGAAGGCGAAGGGGCGGGCGAGGAAGGGGCAGGCGATGGTGCAGAGATTTCGTTCCTGTTCCAGGCCCATGAGGACCTACGCGCAGCCTTGACGTCCTTGGCCACTACGTCCGTTTCAGCTGTAACATCCTTGGGCGTCAAGGTCGATAATTTGCGTAGGCCAAGCCAGTAGAGCACGCGCTTCGCGCCTTTGGGTTCGTCGTTGCCCATGGCCGCAAAGTCAAGTGAGGAGAATAGCAGTCGGAGAGAGGCGGGGACGAGGAAGTCAACGGCTGGAGATATGACAGAGTTAAAATACAGTTCGTCAGCAGACTTGAATGGGGAACATACCTTATTCCGACAGACGTTCTGCCTGATCGTGCTGAGGTGCTTCCACGCGCTCTAGGAACGAGTGCTCCGGGTATCAAACTTGCACCTCGATGCAAGCCTGGACTCGAAAGCTAGAAGATGTGGGGACTGTGTCGTTGTGGACCCATAGTCAGCCAGCCAGATCGCGTTTATATACGAGAATTTGACACCGAAATCAGAAGCAGAGGGCAGGCAGCAACATGAGGCAGCATGAGAGGTGTCGTGCCAAGAGGGAGGAACCGAAGCGATGTCATTGTCAGCGAAATGTCCATCAATCCGGCTGATGTGATATTTGGGGAATAGCGGCGGAAGAGAGGTGGGCCGTCAGCGTGATTGGTGGAAGACCCTTAAGGAAAGCGATAAGCGCCGAAATCCTCCGTCGATTCGGAGTATCTCCCTCCTGGTACCTGGAAAGTGTCAGCCGATTTGTTGAGGAAACGTGACGAGGAAATAAAACTTACGATGAGAAGAACAGAGTTGAAGCAGGTACAGTGTGTCACTGCGCGAAGGGTCCGAAATGACTGACTACTGCTGACAACCCCAAGACCTGGCAAAAGAAAGGCATCAGGATCGAAAGAAGCCAATAATCGGACAAGGGTTGCTCACAGTTACGACACACTGACAAAAACTTGAGGTTCTTGAAGAGCTTGGCTCGTATCCTTCCCCGCAACACGATGGGATCGGCCATCGAGGCCACATAATGGCGAGCTCGTCTTCGAGAGTGTAAGCCGCTAAACGTACACCCCTACTGGAAGGAGTCCCGGAGGAGAGAGCAGTGAACAGAACAGACCACATCTTACCCCTCGCCGCAACACGACAGGATCGGCTGTCGCGGCCACGTAATGGCGAGCTCGTCTTCGCAGATGTAAGACGCTAAGCATACATCCCTACTGGAAGGGCTCCCGAAAGGAATAGATGCGAAGTCCTGAATCACGAAAGTCGTCAACGACATACCACTCCTATCCTTCCCCGCAACTCGATGGGATCGGCCACCGATGCCACAGAATGGCGAGCTCGTCTTCGAAGGCGTCAAGCCGCTAAGCGAAACGCTCCTACTGGAAGGACTCCCAAAGGGAAGCAGAGGTGACAGCGTCGTCGTCGATGAAGATGGTAGAGAAGGATGATCATCGCTCTTGCCCTTCCCCGCAACTCGATGGGATTGGCCACCGAGGCCACAGAATGGCGAGCTAGTCTTCGAGAACGTCGGCCGCTAAGCACAACATTCCTACTGGAAGGACTCCCAAAAGGAACAGAGGCGATGGTGGGGAGACTTGGGAAGCGAAGAGGGGGTTGGTTTATATCCTCTGGCGGTGGCTGACAATCAGGCGAGACAGGAATGTCTCAGGGGATCAGGATAGGCTGACAATGACGACAATGACGACCTTTGCGATCGGCTGACCGCATCCCAGCTTCTAGGACAGAACAGAATGCTGGCGAGCCTCAGATTCAGTACTACTAGTAGAGAGGCCACCCTGCGGGGCCATAACAGTTTGCGAAGGTGGGTATGTGTTCACAGTGCGTTGAGCACAATCGTTCAAGGTGTAGTGAAGTGGCCGCTCTTTCACGTGCCAAACGCGTCGCTGAATGTCGCTGGGCGAATATTGAACGTCCAGGTCACGGTTAAGCGCCCGGTCGGCTCCAAACGAATGACCGCATGGTGCCAAACACGGTCACGCATTGACCTGATCGGGATGTCCATTGCAGTTTCAAAGTTTCAGCGCTCAGCCTCTGGCTTCGTAGTGTTTATCATAAGAGATAATCGGTTTGGAAAGCACTGTGATTAGTGGCAGAAACTACAACTCGAACCCGAAATTCCAAACAACAACCCGGTTATATACAATTTAACAGCATTGTCCCAACGATAGCACACGAAAGTCCACAGAGTACGAAACTACAAATAAAAAGGACACCATCCTCCCTCCCCCCTTCAAGGCTATACCAACAACCCCACCCCAATCACTCATAACACAAAATAAAAATCTTGCCATTCCTATCCGAAAGGATCACCGCCCCCTGACTCTGATCAATATTAATCGTGTCCACCGTCCCCAAATCCAACTCTTCCGGAACCGCCAACGTCCTCGGCGTACCCTCCAAATCCTCCGGCCTGGGCTTCCACTCCGTTTCGCTCATCTCTGCAAACGCAATGTCGTCCTTGAACGACGGGAACGTAACGAATCGGAGGCGTTTGGCGTCGTGTTCTCCTTGTGATGATGATGCTGCTGCTCCTGCGGCTGGGTTGGTACCCGTGGTGGTTTGTGAGGATGATGAGTCGACGTGGGTTTCGTTGAAGGAAGATGGAGGAAATACAGGGCTCGACATCTCCGCTGTCCTTTGACTGCTTTCATCCACGTCGATCACATCGTGGATATTGGTATCGTTGTCGTCTTCTTCAAACTCTGCTGTATGGAATGAACTCGGAGACGACGGAACCACATACTCCTCCGCCTCCCCAGGCGCAGGATCATAATACTCAATCCACGCCGCATGTCCAAAATCAACCGCCACAAGCGGCCTCGGCCTCACCTCTGCCCCTTCCTCCTCCTCATCAAACGCATCGTACACCCTCACCACCTCGAACGGCATGCTCACATACCACATGTGCATTAAAGCATCGTCTTGTGCGATCAGTGCTTTTTTCATCGTCTCCGAGATGGGTGAAGGTTCTCGGACACCTCTCTTGACTTCGTCGTCGTTCATGTTGAACCATTGGACGTGGTTGATGGGTACGCGAAAGTAGTGTTGGGCGAGGATGAATTGGGTACGGTGGGTTTGGGTGTCGTGTGATGCTAATAGGACGACGGTGCAGCTGATACGGGGGACGATGGAGAGGGTTGGCCACCATTGGCGGACAAAGTGGGCGCTTTCTGGGAACCATGGGGGAAAGGGGAAGGGGTTTGGAGGATCGACGGGTGGGTTGGGGGCGTCGGTGTGGTGGATGACGGGAACAACGGTCATGGTTCCTGCGCCATTCACTGTGATTCCGTTCGTAGTGGTACCGTTGGCTGTTGGGGCGGTCGTAGTAGCATCTCCGTTGATGACTGGGATGTCTTCATGCGGCTCTGTTGGCCGAGGGGGAAAGATGAAGGTTTTGGACAGTGTTCGGTAGGGTCGTAGACGAGCAGAGATTGTCGGAGCATTGCATCCTGGTTCTAGAGGCACCATGTGCTTTTGAAGCATTGATATAGGGTAAAAGTGCTGGTATGCGATATCGGTTTCTTCGCAGTGAATGACGATATGGCCTTGGTACATGATACACGACCAGTTTGACGAGGAGACCTGAGCAACAGTAAGTTGATGCAAGGAAATCGATTCAAAAGGCTTACAGTTTCGATTCCAGTATCAATAAACACGTATTCCTTCTTGTCCCAATCCAATAGAGTGTACAAGCCAATCGTCCCAGGCCCAGGCACCCAGATGAAAGCCGAGAGCAGACGAGACGCCGGATCGAGCAGAAATACGTTCATGACCATGCCAACAGTCCTGAAATCCGTGACTTCAGAGAATATTGGCGGCTTCTTTGACGGCTCTCCAGATGGTGGGTCTGAGAACGTCAATCGCATCAACACAAACTCCATAACCCGTTCGTCTTCGTTCTGACTAGAACCACCAAGTTCAGCCAATGCCGCGAGACAGAGTAAAAAGTGCAGACTCACGGTCCCCCCGATATCGTCCTCGCCATGGTAAAGTAGACCGTCTTCTCGGTAAACTCGACTCTGCACTTCCATAGCTCCCACTTGTCGTCCGGGTTCCACTCTGCCAAGCATTTGTCCGTCTGAACGTCCCAGCAGACTACCCGTCCCCTCTTGGTTGCACAAAGGGTATAACTTGAAGTAATAGGCGAGAGCCAATCCACGTCTTCGTCGGGTGGCGCACTGACGACCTTGTACCACCTGTTTCGTTTCTTGCCCTTTGACGAGCTGCTGGTGCTGGTGCTGCTGCCGTTGCACATGGGTTCTTCAACGTACGGCTGGGCTGTTATAGGCCTTGGACCCCGTGTCTTCCATGCATTCTCGTATCGTGTTGCCTTGTCCACCGCTCGCACCAGCTGCTCCGTCGAGAGGTCTGAAAGTTGTTGGAATCCCCGCAGAGGCAGCGCTCGACATCTTCTCAATAGATCCGAAGCAAGCTTGCGATACACTGGTCTAGTCTTTGCGAACGAATGCAATGCTTTGCATGTCTAGAAAAGAGGTCAAAAAACTCGTCCCATGTATCAAACCCAATCACACCCACAAGATTCAACGCGTGGATGTCATCCGAGTTGAGATAACTGGCGATGTTGAGCAAGAGATCGTACGGTAGCGTGGACAACCCGAGCATAACGTCTTCCCCCAGCAGCTGTGATTCCACCGTGTTGTATTGTGCTTTCAGTTGGAGAGACGGTTCTGCGGTGGCCTGACGTAGATGTTGAGCGTCTAGAGAAACTGAATCGAGCTCAATTCGACTCACCTGGATACCTAGAAGCCCTAGTCCCTTCAACCCAACGTGTAAGGATGTAAAAGACAGAATCCTGTCTTAAGATGGTCTTGAGAAATGACGAGTGTGGGTATGGGTGGTGGTAGTGATCCTGTCACGGTGGCCCAGCTGGCTGGATGTAAGCTTCGCGAAGGTCCCACGGGTCGCGCTCTGACAAATCGTGGCGCACGGCGACCATGACGCCGATGTCCATTGTCGAGATGAAGAAAAGGGCAGATTTACAGGTAAACAGTGTCTCTATTCCTCGTGTGGGGCTTTAAGCTGTAAGCCCATTGTAAGCTTTCCTCGCATTTCTAATTCACGTCGTTTGAGCGGCGCGATGCCTACCATGAACTCGGGCATAGTTTATTAGATGCCTCAGCCTGCTGGAAAGACACATAGCATCTGGTACTTGTCACCAGGCCTGCGGAAGATAGTGGTGGTGATTGTAGTTGAAAATCAAGAAGTGCAGGGCTAATTGCATCGATCTTCCGTTCCCACGAGAACTATCTCCCAGCGACCAAGTATAGACCAAGCGGAATGGCATACCCGTGTAAGACATGTGAGGTGGCCCAATGCTAGCAGACAAACGTAGTTAGGAGTGCTGTCTAGCCTTGGTCAAAGCCTCGCCGTCTCCCAGCCTGCAGGTGCCTAAAGGCTGGCAAGCCTACTGCTGGGTTCAACGAAGCAATCAAAATGGCTGGGACGTGAGTATCAGTGTCTCTACGAGGTTCATTCTATCTTCCCGACGTGCGTGTGATAGCTACAGTTGTGGTCGGGGACCACCGTCGACGGCCGTTGCTTCGACCGCACTGGGTGCGATTCAGATACTTGCAACTGGACGCTAACGGTGCAGCCCGATGTATCAGTCGACATACCCCTGATTGCCTTGACTTTCGCTCTCCTGTCCTCTCCTCCAAGGTGGCTTTCTGGAATCTGTCCTTGATATTCCTTCCTGGTTTTACTTTCTCTCCCACTTCGTTCGTACTTCTTTCTGTGGTTGATTGGACACTATTGCCCTACACACAACACCCTTAACACTTGCGCATGGTAATCCTTTATATTCCCAACGCTAGAATTAGTAATTTCTCCTTCGCTCCACACTCCCATTACGATTTGTTCGCTACTCAACGAGATGACGTTTCTTTCGGTCACTGCCAAAGCTGGTAGCAACCGTCTAGCGGAGCTCTCTTGTACAGACTTCAAACATACATTCTCTTCTCTTATTATTTTGACATTAGAACGGGCATCTTGGGCGTACTAATCGTTGCTAAGAAAGAAACGCGAGTCGGATATATTGGATGGTGCGAGGCGTCCCATCTGATGAAGATGCGAATTGAGGATGCACATCAGCATAAATAATGCTTTTTACACCGGCTGTCCCTTCCCGTTGCCCTTTCTTCGTGGGTTTCAACCGCTCGGTACCAGCCCAGTTGACCCTTCTATAACTTCATCAATCCCTTCTCCTTTGAGACACAAACGCAAAGAGAAGCCATGCACGTCACGGTCTCGATCTCTTTCGGGAAGGCTTCATCATTCGAACCTGGTACCAAACATGCCACGACACCTTGCGCACCTTGCGCATTAGACGACCTCAACAATGCTATAAGTTCTGTCCCGGTACAAGCGGATAAAACACAGCCTTTGCGAATCCGTGCCCGTTCGGGATGAGAGCCGCTCTCGAAATGGTCGTTGGACACCCAAAAAGGGCTTTTAACCAGCGTACCTTTTGCTATGGATTCAGACGCAAACATAGTGTTTTCAGCATCAGGCAACTATATAATGTTGGCCTTCATGGCTCTTTCGTGGTGCTCTCTAGCATCACGTCCTTCTCCCTTCGCCCTTACAGACGCGCTATGAATCGATGGTCACAATATCCAATGTTGACCGCGCAGCCGGGCCTCGCTGTTCTACCCTTCCCCTCTCGCTTCTTCTCCTTTGAGAAGGCTGTCAACGGCACACGAGGGCAGTTCTTCATCTTCAAGGGAAGAGGAGACTTGGACACCGCGCCGTGTTATAAAACCATACGTCCCCAGGGCCCCCTTGGTATGCTCGATCTCATCGACCTCGAAAGCTCAGAGGTCATTGCCACGATAATACCATACTCCAACGGCTGGGGTGTCGCTGAATCCTCCCATACTATGGCCACCCATAGGCTCAAGGTTGTTACTGGCGATCCTCGTCTAATCACCTTTACCAACTATTACCGGTCCAATCAATACACTGTGGACATAGACCATGACGATACAGGGAGCGTCTACAAGGTACGTCTGATTCATGCCGCTTTATTCTTGTTCGGTTCATGCGCTCAGTTAGCCCTCTAATTTCTCTTGTTTGTGTAGATCCTCAACGCCGCGGGAAGTCGTTACGGCGAAATGTATGTGAGTGGAAAGGGGAATAACGTCACGCGCAGGCTGGACGTTACCCATGCAGCTGAAGCAGCGGGAAAAGAGGTGGATATGATCATCCTGTACCTTCTCATGGTTCTTTCGTTCGGGATCGACTAGGGGTTACTCACCGCCGAGTGTCGATCGAGTGCCAAGTGTCGAGTGTTGCCTGTTGAACCTGACCTGACACAATCCCCAAGCCACATTTTGTATTTTTATCTTTATATATTCTGACCAAATTCTGACCCCATGTATTTTCACCTTAATGTATCCCGACCTCCATATTTTTATCCCCATATGCATGGTTGTTCTCTTTCTGGCATGCCACTCATGAACACTCTCCGGACAGTCTCTTCTGCAAAACATCCCTCTGGTTTGCCAGTTTTAGTGTCTCTATCGAAATGGCTTGCTTGATCTCAACAACGACGAGCGCCTTGGCGAGAAGAACCCGAACGTGAACGCGGGTCTCGAGGTTGTTGGGAATTAGAGCGCTAACGGCTCACCGTTTCATGGCCACTCATCCGCCATCTTAGGGCCTTTGGCTGGAGGCAGTCATGGAGCTGATTTTGATATGCGTCGTCCCGAGACGTCGCCACCATCTCGAGGCCATTATGTACAACGGGCGCTTATCGGTTCTACTTATTTGCTGCCTATTTGTGGAACGTTCTCGTGTGACCAAAGCCAGCCACAGCCTGAGCCATCACCATAATCACTCTTGCCCCTCTTCCCCCCACGCTCACTGCCTCCGGCTTGCCGCGGTCCCTTTCTACTCTATGTCCCAGCGCCAAATACGCAATGTGAGTATTTTGGTTGTTAACTTATGTTCACGTAGGTCATCTCTTAACACTCATGATAGGTTGTACACGAGCCTTCCGCCGTGGACACAAGAAGGCCGGGTTTGGGTGGTGGGTCCTTTCTCTCGCCCTGATCATCGACTCCCAGCCTGAGTCGTCGTCAGTAGCGGAACATGGCGCAGGGCCACCTAGAACCGTCGCATTGTTCCACAGCGCGCATAATCTGCAAATTGCAAACTCTACTCTCAGCGTCGTTGGCGGTGATGTAGTTCACAACCACAACGTTCACTATCACTATGAACGCGCGCGAGATATATGGGCGATCCTGCAATCGATACCCAATTTCCGAGCCATATACCAGGATATGATGAGCAAGGCCACTCCGGGGACGGGGATGTGGTTGGTGCGAGGTGATAAATTTAGTCTCTGGCTAGACCCCAACGGCGACATCAAGATCTTCTGGGGCTCTGGGATCCGTAAGCCTCCTTGAGATGCCTCTTAAGCTCTTGTTTAACGTCCCTCTCTACTAGCTGGCGCTGGCAAGACCCTCCTTGCGTGAGTTTCTCTGTAAGCTGCGCATACTCTCGCTGAAGCTTGCTACCAGGTCAATTGTCATCGAGCACCTTGAAGCCCTGTACCCAGGACCAGATACCAAAATCTGTATCTGCTACATCTACTTCCGCTACAGCGACCACTCAAAACTCACGGTTCGCACTATCCTCGAGACTCTCGTGATGCAAACACTCGAGCGGCATCCAGGATGCGAAACCCTCATCGAACAAACCTACGCACGGCATCTCCGTGAAAGGACCGAACCAACTGAGGCACAGCTGCTGGCTCTCCTCCGCCAACTTGCTGATAGCATGTCCTGCACATTCTACATTCTGGATGCCCTAGACGAAGCCCCGACCAAAATCCAGCTTGCAATTTTGAAAGCCCTCGCCTCTCTGAATGTGAAGCTGTTCCTTACGTCACGACCTCTGAAGCCCTTGGAAGCCCAATTTCCTCATGCACACACCTTTTCCATTATCGCCCAAGACGCCGATCTTGATCTTCATATCACCAGAGGAATTGGTGAGAGCGTGGAGCTACAGCGTTTATTACAGGCAAGCCCTCCGTTAAGGGACGAAATTTTCTCCACTATCAAGGAGAACTGCGGTGGCATGTAAGATATCCATCATCTAGATCCTGTTTCATAGATTTGACCAAACCGTTCCAGGTTCCTTCATGCATCTCTCCAGTTGGACGCACTGCACGAGTGCATCAATGCCTGCCAAGTGAGGCAGAGGCTGGAAGACTTCCCTTCGAGGATTGAGGACGTCTACCTTCAAACCTGGGACAGGATTCTCGAGCAAAATGCGGACCTTGTCCTGGTGGCCAAGACCGTCTTTGCCTGGGTCCTCAATGCGTCGAGGTCAATGACGGTAGAAGAACTGGAGTGGGCAGTTGCTACCTCCCCTGATACTTACAAATTCGAGCTTGAGCGACTTGTCCCCGGTACCACCCTGTTCTCTGTGTGCCGCGGGCTGATCACTGTCGAAGAAGAGAGTAGGATTGTGCGGCTCGTTCGTGAGTTGCATAGCGACCTTTTTGCGCTTACTCTAATTCACCCTCTGTCAGACTATACCGCGAAAGGGACACTGGAAAACCTTCTTCATGAACAAATCCCCCATCCACATTGTCTTCTCGCCGCCGTTTGCATGACTCACCTCACCGAGTGCGGGTTCCAAGACACCAAAATCAGCTCAGAGGATGAGTTCGAAGCAGTCTTAAAAAAGGACCCCCTGCTTCCCTATGCGTTGGAGGCTTGGGCCTTCCATGCTGGTAAATCCTTGGGCGTGAATGACAGCAAACGTCGAACTGCACAATTCGTTAGCAACAGCAAGGCCTTTCCTGCCTACACGAGTCTTGACGGCACCCGGGACTTTGACATCCTCAATCCCCTTCATATTTTAGGTCTCTATTGCCTACCCCTGGCTTTAATGGGAGACACTATCAATGGAAACCCCAATGTGACGACTGCAGTACAGCAACAGACACCTTTGATGGTGGCCTCTCAGGCTGGGCATGAAGACCTCGTTGCGCACCTCATCATGCTATCTACGGTCGAGCCAAATTTGACCGATGCTAGAGGAAGGTCAGCACTCATATTGGCTGCCATGCAGGGCCACGAAGGCATCAACAAGCTCCTCCTGGCGTACCCCGCTATTCAAGTCAACCTGCTCGACAACGATTGTTGTTCAGCACTCATGTGGGCCGCGATCCAAGACCACAAAGGTGTCCTCACGCCCCTTCTGGCACACCCCGAGATTCAAATCGACCTGCCCGACAACAATGGCTGTTCAGCACTCATGTGGGCTGCTCGTATGGGCATCGAAGGCGTTGTCAAGCTCTTCCTGGAGCATCCAAACATTCAAGTCAACCTAGTTGGGAAGGATGGTTGGTCGGCACTCACATGGGCTGCCTCGGGGGGGCACGAAGGAGTCGTCAAGCTCCTCCTGGCGCATCCCCATATTCAAATAAACCTGGTCGACAAGGACGGTCTGTCAGCACTCATGTGGGCTGCGTTTGAAGGCCACAAAGGCATCGTCATGCTCCTTCTGGCACACCCCAATATTCAAATTGACCTGCTTGACAACAACGGTTGTTCAGCACTCATGTCGGCTGCTCAAGTGGGCATCGAAGGCGTCGTCAAGCTCTTCCTGGAACGTCCATACATGCAAGTCAACTTAGTTGGGAAGGACGGTTGGTCAGCACTTACATGGGCTGCCTTTCGGGGGCATGAAGGAGTTGTCAAGCTCCTCCTGGCACATCCCTATATTCAAATGAACCTGGTCGACAAGGGCGGTCGGTCAGCACTCATGTGGGCTGTGTTTGAGGGCCACAATGGCATCGTTATGCTCCTTCTGGCACACCCCGAGATTAAAATCGACCTGCTCGACAACAACGGTTGTTCAGCACTCATGTCGGCTGCTTTTATGGGCAACGAAGGCGCCGTCAAGCTCTTCCTGGGGCATCCAAACATTCAAGTCAACCTAGTTGGGAAGGATGGTTGGTCGGCACTCACATGGGCTGCCTCCGGGGGGCACGAAGGAGTCGTCAAGCTCCTCCTGGCGCATCCCTATATTCAAATGAACCTGGTCGACAAGGACGGTCTGTCAGCACTCATGTGGGCTGCGTTTGAAGGCCACAAAGGCATCGTCATGCTCCTTCTGGCACACCCCAATATTCAAATTGACCTGCTTGACAACAACGGTTGTTCAGCACTCATGTCGGCTGCTTTTATGGGCAACGAAGGCGCCGTCAAGCTCTTCCTGGGGCATCCAGACATTCAAGTCAACCTAGTTGAGAAGGATGGTCGGTCGGCACTTGCATTCGCTGCCTTTAGGGGGCATGAAGGAGTCGTCAAGCTCCTCCTGGCGTACCCCTGTATTCAAATGAACTTGGTCGACAAGGACGGTCAGTCAGCACTCGTATTGGCTGCGATCCAAGGCCACAAGGGCGTTGTCACGCTCCTTCTGACGCACCCCGATATTCAAGTCAACCTGCTCGACAACAATGGTTGGTCAGGACTCATGTGGGCTGCTCGTATGGGAAACGAAGGTGTCGTCAAACTCTTCCTGGGGCACCCCGGCATTCAAGCCAACCTTGCATGCAACCACGGTTCAACAGCACTCTTCCTAGCCGCTCAATTCGGCCATTTGGAAATTGTCGATTTGCTTCTGACCACTGGTGCTTTCGATGTCAACGCATCCGACAATGATAGGGATACAGCGATCAAGATGGCGGCGAAAGGAGGGCATGCAGCCGTTGTTCGTATGCTTCTTGACATGCCCAACGTCGACATCACGATAAGGGGTATTGCAGACGGACACACTGCGATGTCAGCAGCGCAGGCCAACGACCACAGTGATATCATCAAACTCTTGGAAGACTTTGAGTTGCGAAAGGGTGTTGTGGCGAGTCCTACCGACGGCGGCCGGCTCATCCTGGGCGACGGAGACAGCTCCGATTCTGACACCGAGGAGGTATACTACGACACCGAGGAAGGGGACGAAGGGGATATCAGTCTGAGCTCTTTGTTGTTTAATTGACCTCGTGTCACATTTGTACCATCCCTTTTTGCTGAGCTATGTCAAGTGCTACCATACATCTGACCGGTCTCCTTACGTCTTCTTTCTCGCCAAATATTTCTCTAGCATAAGTTCTCAGTTTGACAGTATCATGCATATACACAAATACCCGGTCAACGAATGTCATTCTTCCTTACTACGAACTGACATAACGATCTCCCGATTCGGACTTGGCCTGCAGCGAGTGCCATTGCCCCCTAAGACATCCTCCGCGGCAGTGTGCTTCACATGCCGGCCCTCGCGGTAGAGTGAGCAAAATATGCGGATCAGCAGGCCTTAGGTAGAGAGGCAAGGCAGGCGGTCTGAATTTACGATGGACATTGGTATTCCATCGACCAGACCTTCGATCAATTATGACCGGATGAAAAGCCTTGAAGGTGCCTCTTGGAAGCCTCAACGCTTTCGTAGGCGAGGTCACCCTGTAACTTCACCACACAACGTACCAGCTACTGTGTTCCCCAATCTCAACTCCAAGGAAACAACGTGCGGCCAAAAGATTAATAGTACAGTCTACATACAGTGCGTGGGTATGCGGGGTTGCTACAAGCCAAAGGGGACACCAACAATCAAAGAAAAGGATATGCACAACAATAATAACAAGGACTACAGGGAATAGTCAATGGAACCTCAAAGCTATGAATGGTATGCATCGCATTCCACAGGATAAAGAAGAACCCAATAGGAATAAAGAAGCCAAACGGAAGATAGAAATAGGAATAACAGTGTCCAAGAAGTCGACTAGCAAAGTCCACAAATGAGCTTGGATAGAGGTAGTCTGGAAGGTCGAAGAAGACAGATGCTGCTGTGGGGTATCAACCTAGGGTATACTGACGATAGTTGCTTGCCGAACCAAGGCTCGAGCTTGTGGGGAACTGGGAATGCGGAGAGGACAGATGTTGGTGATGGGAGCCGGGACTTTGGTCAAAGTACGACGTTGAGGAGGTGGCGGAGAGCGCGTATGGTGCTGCCTGCTCGTACTCCTCGTCTTCGAGATCGTCTTCGTCGACTTCGAGGATAGGAGGTTCCAACTCGTCCCCAGCGTCATCGTGCTCGGCTTCGGATTGCTCAAAGATAGCTTGGAACTGCATCACAGGCATAAGTAACGCAAGTAGGAGAAGAATCGAAATGGCGTACATGAGTGACGAACGCCTTCACAAGCCTGTGCGACAGCCCCATATTATTGAGGATCATGGCAAAGTTGTTTTGTGGCGCTCGGAGAAGGTTGGGACTGAAGACGATGGCGAGAGCGTCGACCGTCATCTGATTATACTCTTCATAATCGGTTACCTTATCCAAGTGCTCCGATACACGACGAAGGAGATCGAAATTGGCTTGAGGGAGAGCCTGTACGACTCCCCGAATCGCCAGTAAGCGTTCATCAAGGTTCTCGATTTCTGATAAGATCGTCAGCGAGAGATGAAAGGGAAATTAAACATCAGAAACGCACTCATCGCCTGCATCACCTCGTAATACGAAGTAGGAGGGAACACGGGCTCGGGCAGAACGCGAAACCACGACTTGATGAGGTCGCAGACAGCATGGATATCAGTCGACTCGGTGATAGGCGACTCTCCCCGATTGTACGCCTCCTTGAGAGCGGTTATCTCAGAGACGGCACCGGCGATCCTGTCTGCAAGGAAATCAGACCTTCGGGTCCGCAAGGATGGGTAAGGACGCCACTTACAAATTCCGACTTCAGAGAGCCCGCGCCTTTCAACTTCAGCCAGACACTCTGCAATGACACGAGGGAGTGTGCCAGGAAGGATCTCTTGACCCATTGCTTCACGTCGAAGAAGGAAGTCTAGCTCAACGCCAAAGACTTGAGGAACATGAGAATCTACCAGTACAGAGGAAGCGAATCGAAACATAACATACCTGCATTAGCATCTCGCGTTGCCACCACAGGACCATCGTGAAGATGGTCCTTGATCTCGGGCTTGGGTGTTGATCCAATGTACGTGAGGCGACGCTGAGCTACACTGTGGGTGACCTTTGAGATCGTCTCGAGCCACTTGTTCATGTCTTTCTTGGAGTACGCCTGGAGCAGGTAATGGCCACCATCCTCTGTCTCCAGCTGGAAGGTATACGACTTCTCATTGTTGATGAACTGGGCCGCCCGAGCATCCAAGATGTTGACGACAAGAGCAGGTTTACCTGAGGGCGCAAAGTCGAGCTCGGCCGGCGTCCTTTTCACCGAGATATCATTTCCGCTGCTCGCCGGTAGGAAATCCGCGCCAAACGCGGTCGAGATAGGGCGCATGAAGTTCAAGAACGCTGACATGCTCTTCTTGTTGCGGTGTTGCTTCTGCTGCGACTGACTGGGAGTCGATGTTGAAGAGTTACTGGGTTTACCACGGGGGCTTTTCATGGCGCGGTTGAGGAGATCGTCACGGCGTTCAGTACGGGATTGTTCCAGGAGCTTTTCGCGTTGTAGCCGAGACCGGAGTGCCTTGTCTCGTCTGTTTTTCTCTAGCTGCTGAGCAACGGTCTTCGAGAAAGGTCGGACAGCCTTCTTTGACGAAGGAGGACCGTTGGTGCTGGATTGCGACGCCTCTCTTGAAGCCTCGTCCCTGATATACCGATGATCAAAGTGGAGATTGTAGACCTCCTTCTCGATATTGTTTAGCCTCTCGAAGCCACGCCTGTTAGCTTCATCCGATGGTGGGTGCTTCCTCGAGGTAGGCAGTGACCATGCCTGGCTGATCAGATTGCAGAGGTGTCTGATAGAGGCAAGAGTATTAGTTAGCTTTGATCAATATGATACAGCAAGGACGTACCTTCGCTTGTCGAAGTTGATTAGAGGTGTCTGACCTTCTGTCGAGGAGGAATCTACGACGTCAGGGTTGGCGATTATCTCCAACATCCGCTCCAACAACCAGCCCATATCGACTGTGAGGCAGTCATTCGAAGACGTCGACTGGACAAAGGGGCGCAGCAATAATGACGCTATGCAATCGAATTGACACCCGCGATTGAGGGCAACTGACTGCCACGCCCGATGATGGATGCGACTCTCGACGCTGAGAATGGCTGAGGTGACCACCGATTCGACAAAAGACCGTATACAGGGCTGCATCACGGTGGGCCCAGATTGCCCACTCTCCGCGTTCCGAAGTCTGGCGACCTCGACCGCCTGCAAAAGGAGTTCCATCCGCGCTTGTCGACCTCGGTTCCCGATTCGAGGAGCAATGATCTTCGAGATGAGCCATTTACGTATGATGGTAAATGCACGAATGCAGCTGCGAACACCTGGCGGTAGTTCTCGGTAGAGAGCATCCTGCGAAAGCTCGGATATGAGAGGCGAGGTCTCGATCTCTTGGAAATGAGAATATATGGTTTGGATCTCCACAGCTTCTTCTGATGTTGGCGGTTCCCTTTGCAAGAACCAGCCTGTTCGATCTGCCGTCTGCACTTCCAGCAGGTCGGCAGTGATGTAGAGGTCCTGTTTGCGATAAACAGTAAGTATACTAAGAATGAAAGAACATGACGACCGAGCGTACCTCTTCGGTCACATTGTGTAACGCCGCGTATGCCATTCCGTCGAGGTTATCAACAAAATCTTCAGGGTCCATGCGATCAAAGTCAGGCAGCTCTCGAGGCGCAGTGTGCCTCCGTCTGCTCGTAGCAGAGGCAACTTTCCGAATGTGAAGACGGCTCAAGGCAGGCCTTTGTGACTGGGAGGAAAAGCAGGCTTTCAGGATCCTATGGTTCTCCTGCAGGCCATTCCACACCTGCCGAACAGTTGGATCATCGAATGCTTCTGCTTTGTGGACGAGATGGTCAGACGGCCCATCCAGGAACGCTAGGACAGATGCGTGCAGCTGGGCATCGTCGAGAACATCCTGAGCACCCCCACCATGGGTCAACCAGTCCTTCATGGTAGTCAACACCTCATTTCGCCTAGTTGCGGCGTAGATATACTCTCCAGTCGGTGGGGAGGAACCAGCAGGCTGGGAGGTGATGTATAGCTTGCGAAGTAGCTAAAAATCGGCGGTTAGCACACTGTGAAGGGATTGGCGTAGCAGAAAAATTACCTCGAAGAACACAAATGGTGTGACGAAGCTCCGGAAGGTGTTCCACCAGACGCTCGAGAACTCGGCCCTGTCAACAACAAGCTCCCTCGATTTGCCTTCCAGAAGCGCCATCTCGCCGTTATCATCAGCGACGGATACTGTGATATGGTCCAAGCCATGCACGAGTACGTTGACGAGGTAATCAAGCGAGCCTGCCTGCACGATCACTCGCAGCGGCGGTTCAGTAGACGTCTCGCTGATAACATCATGGTAGTTTTGGCGGTGTGGGACCGAAGGTAGGGAGCTTCGACGAGCTACGCTGGTTTTGCGGTTGAGGTCATGGGAGCTGCTGGGCTTGACACGTATCGATGGCGCCCGACTAGCTGGTCTTGACTCTGGGCTTCCTGCCTCGTTCACAGAGCTCGCAGGTCTTGAAGGGGCACGAGAAGGGGGGCGCGAGTCAGCGCCATTGCTGCCTGGTTGCACCATGAGGAGCAGTTCCCCATTATAAACCGAAATCACCGGACCAGCTTGTCCGAAGATTAGCCGTTTGGTGAAGTCTGGATTGAAATCGAGTCGTTGTAGCGGGGGAGGGGCAGCCTGTCCATTGTTGCGAAGATACTGTTGCTGCATGTCCATCGCATCGCTCTCCACCCGAGTTCTAACGAGCTGTGTACGATCCACCAGACTTTGGGTAGGTAATGGCTCTGGGAATAGTAATGGGATAAGGACGTTGCTCGCCGGCTGAGACGATTGCGCCCGTTGCCAGAAGAGCGGTTCGAACAACCCCTTCCTTCGGCATTCTGCCGCAAGGGATAACGAAAGGAACTGCTCCACTCTGGTTCGGGGAAATGTCAGCAATCATAGTCACGATTGGCACAGACATAAATACATACCTTTGGAATTTGACTGCCAAACCACTCGTCCTACCCCCATCTGCCACTTCCCTCCAAAACGCCACCATCCTCTTGAGGTCCTCCGTGGCCTCGTCCTCCGAAATGGTGCTGTTTCTAGGACACAGGGCAAATGCACCTTTGAACTGCTCAAACATCGTCCTTGTTCTGTGAAGCGCATCTACACGCATCATCAGATCCCCAGGCTCGCCTTTTGCCTTTCCAATCTCCTCCGCCAGTCGAACCTTCAAATCCCCTCCCCAAGGCGTGACCCGGGGATCGTTGACGGACAGCGACTTGTGCTCGCTGGTAGGATATGCCCAGGCCTCAACTACGGACAGTGCGTTTGGGTCCACTCTTCTCCAAGCCTTGTCAAGCCTTGCGACAGGTCTTGAACAGAGGGCAGCTGCGATAGCCTTCCATGAACACTCGTCGCCCGTTCTTCTGCACAGCTCTCCAACCTTTGCCCAGACTGAGATGATCTCCGACCGTGAATGTGTACGCGACGTTGATGAAGCAGCAGGTGGAGGGTTCGAGCGATCTTCCGATTTACGTCCGGGTGATTGCAGCTGTTGGGGTAGTGGAGGTCCTTGGGTGTCAACACCAAAGATTTGTACGAGGAGCAGCTTGGTGAGCCAATGGGGATGATCGTCGGTGCCAAAGAGTGAGCAAAATGGCGTTCGCGGCTGTTTGGCTGATGGTTCTGTGGATGGGAGAACGAGTTCCGCTGTAAGGTTGTCCGGAGACTGTTCGAGTAGCAAGCGGTGGAACAGCGTCAAGCTCTTGGCAATAAATTGGGCGTCCAGTGCAACAAGGATATCCCGTGTCAGCCCTTCTTCGTTGATCGCATTCCAAGGAACGCGACTTTGATACGGGGAGCCGCCAGCCGAAGAGGTGGGCAGGTTGAGAGCAGCGAGTAATGGGACCATCTTCGGTCCGCCGTTCTCCGGTCTGGGGGAGAATGTAGTGAACTCGGCGCCTGGTGTGCTAAACGGCGATGTTGAGTGAAGTGCTTGCGTGGAGGCTGAAGTAGGCATTCCGGAGGACGAAGAGCCTCCTTCAGCACTGAGGTCAACGTCAGGCAGCGTCTCTTGTTTCCAGGTATCCCACGCTGAAGAGTCAAATGGCTTGCCGTGGTGTCGTAGGTACTCATTCGCCAACCATACGACACGAGAACGATCTGATTCCTTTGCCGAATCTTCTGCTCCGCTGACGAGGAAAGAACAGCATCGAAGGAACTCGGCTTCAAATATCAACGGATCCACTAGGTGCGGCAGACCCAATAGAATCGAGGACGCGAATTCGTTCCATGCCAACGGTAGCTTGCTGGTGGACGCGTCCATGTCGAATGTCGTCCCAAACACAGCTTCGTGAACCAAAGCTTCGAAGGTCCCTTTGACGATTTTCCCGTTGGCGTCCAAGACGAGATCGGGGTGCCCCTGTCTTCCCCAGTACGCCCTTTTCTTCCTTGTTCCACCCCCAGTCCCACTCTCCTCCCTTCCTCTCGCTTTTCCTGCCCCCTCTCCGTTCCCATCGACCTCCACGACCTCCTCTTCAGCCTCTTCTTCTTCTTCGGAAGGCGGAACCAATCCGCTCGGAAATAGTTCCTTGATTGCATTGGTCCGGTCTGAAGGAGGCTTGTAAAAGTAGAGCTTCGACCCTTTCAACTCCATCTTGAACGGCTTCCAGCCCTTTGCATTGGAAAGAGACTGGAAAGTGGAGGGAACGTCAACTAGTCGGTTGATCAAGCCACTGTGAAGGAGAATTTGGGAGGTGCGCCTGGTGTCAGCTTCAACCTGTTGAGTTTCCTCTTCCTGTGGCTCGATGATGATGGGAGGCGACAGAAGGACAGTAGCGCGATTATTGGCCGACGTTTGTCCTCCTGGGGACGTAACAGAGGGAGAACCAGGAAACCGACCGGTGACAGGGGTATGGGGATTAGAGTGGTTGGAATCCTTGCTCGAGTTTCCAAAGCCAAATCCAAAGCCCCAAGGCGCCTGAGGCTTCTCGGTGTCTCCAGAGTCGCCACGCTTCAGAGAAGGTGCAGGCTTCTTGGGAGTTGCAGAGTAGGCGGGTACAGCGAGCTTAGAAGGCAGTTTAGGTGTAAAGGAATGCGAACGTGTGTGAACATGTGTTGGTGATAGATTCTTCGCTGCCTTGCTCTCCTCGATGACCGGTGTGGACACTGAAGCCGAAAGTGGCGGCAGAGTCGAGCTCCGTGAAGCTGGAATTCGCTGGGCACCTGCTGTGGGTGGCGAAGACGAAGGTGGTGACCCTGCAACGCTTGGGAATGGGTGGTGGCCATTCACCGGGGACGATGGACTCGCGGTGGACAATGCACTCGCTGAGCTGTCGCTTCTCCCTCGATACAGCGCAACGCGCTCTTGGAAGGTAGTTTTCAAGGGAGTAAAAGATATAGGAGCAGAGATCTTGCTCAGATCGTCTGCAGACCTGGACCATGCGCGCTTGGACATATTGCGGAGGTCCCCCAGTCCACCGGCGCTTGAACCCATGGTTGGGCTTGATGGTTGGCTCGGAGTCGAAGCGTCACGGAAACGGGGGATATCCATGGAACCTTGCTGCCTGGATGAAAGGTCAAGAACCGACCTGTACACCTTGGGTCAGACCGCTAAATCACAATAAATTCCTAAAAAATTACGCACTTGCTGCTAGGACTGCTCGTATACGTCTCCAGGATAGGCCTAGGATCCGTAGGCCTCGAGATCTTTGGCTTCCTGGCGCCTGAGCTCAAGCTAGGGCGCGACTCTGCAGGAGCCGTAGGCACCTTGCTCGCCGACACACTGCGCTGGAACCATTTCGTTGGTTTGGATAGGAATTGGGTGAATGAAGGCGACGTCGACCTCTGAGCATTGGGTGACGGTGGGGGGTTTGGTAGGAGTGAATTCTGCGACGAAAGCCCGTTAATGGACTGGTTACGCTTGGGTGCCATTTTCTATTCGTTGGAGAATTCTATATATCTCGGTCGTTAAAGTTCGTTTCGCCGTGGGTTGTCAGGGTGCAGTTCTGGCCCAACTGGCGGTTCTATTCCTCCATGAGCACCCAGAGAAATGTATAGATTTGAACCCGGCAGAACTTACTAGGGCCTGGTAATTGTCAATAAGGGATCATGAAAGGTGGTGGTTACAGGTCAAAGTCTCGACGCGCCAGCAAGGGGAAAATTCCGAAGCCATCAGTCCTTGATAACCGCCCCCCTCATTACGAGCCGATTAGTTGTGCTTTTATTCTTGGAATCTGCTCGGACCCTTGTGATGAAAGATCGACAGCCCTATTGCTTGACACTCAGAATTTTATTTGTAGAGGCAGACACTGCAGGCTGGTACCACCTCGCGACGTATATTTAGCCCCTGACTATATGTTTGGATGCTTAGAAGTGGGTATTCCTATTGCCTTTCTCACATCCGCTAAGCAAAGCCAATATGAAATTGGTATATTTATGCTCAAGAAACCAAAGAAAGATAGTTGAGTCAGGAGATGCTTGCTACGGCTGGGACCCTTCTGAGAAGATGCCCCAGAGTATCATATAATGCCCAATGAAGGCCTGAAGACCCTGCACGAAGGTATGATAGCATTGACTGACTCGGGTTCGACAAGTGCCTTCCCAGACATACAGAGGCGTGTACGTATGCCCTGCTTCCTGAGCCGATAATGCACCATGCGTCGCCCCAGGTCGCCCCATGTTGGCAGAGGAACCCAGAGACGGTATATCTTCCTGTCACTTTTCAGTCTTCGATTGATCGCAGAAGCAGAGATGCTAATCAACGGAACTAAAATATCTATCCCGGAATCTGGATCAAGTAAGGAATAAGTGACTGCGACGAGAGTTAGCATGTTGGTGCAGCACAGCTGCGCAGAGATCCCAATGACCAGTCGATAATCCGTCGCTCTGCTCGTCGTTCAAGCTTCAGCCTGGAGGATTGTAGTTTCTCTCCTTATCGCTCAATTGCCGTAAGTATATCCGGAACCGCTCTCTTTCCGCTACTTCTGCGTGGTTAAATTAGGCGCTTCTGTTTGACGTTCCCTGCAATCATGGCAGTTCCTGGTAAACGACGCAGTCTCAGCGAGCCTCGGTCTTGCTCGCCTATGTCAGGAATTTTGAAGACGTACGATATGAGCCTTTCCCCTGAAATTGGGTATTACAGAAACTGCAGGAATAGACTGCAAATTTTGCTTCTAGGGCATGCCACGAGTCAATGGCCTTCCGACCTAACGGGCGCTTAACGAGATTGCACCTGTATCCGAGATCATCGGGATGCGTCGCGAGTCGGAGCTCATGTTCGAAAGACATGCCGGTTCGTGGCAGCTTGCAGGAAGACACGATGCGCCTCAAGGCCTGGAGCTCGACGATTACTACGCCGCAATGGCAATGCGCAGCGCCCCACATGTCGTTCATACATTTTTAATGATTGTCGCTATTACTCCAAACAGAAAACGGATACGATTACAGAATATCATATTCAGGAGGCAATCTCGAAGTAAATAGGCACTACAAACGTGTAAACCTTGACACGCAATGAACCTGGATAAATGGCCTGAGCTCCTCATCTTCGAGTAGCTCAGTGGGGTATACAACGGCCCATTGTCCCGTTGCTGGATCATACTGCTTCGAATCATCAACATACACATCCAGCACCTCAAACTTGGATGATGCTAAACCTGTAGTTGACGACACAGCTCGACCTTCCGATAGTCTTCCAACCCTCGATCTGACCATATCAAGATACGTCGCACTGGAGGCTGGAACATAGCGGTTGACCCAAATCGACATGCGTTTTAGGTTAGGGATCATGATCTCCCCCGAGGGAATACCCGCAGAGTCGGAATAAAGCGACTTCATGAATTCCTCGGCCGCAACATTCGGAGGAAACTTGACTTTCAAGACCCTCAACTCTTTCAGTACAGAGAGCAAGGGCGTAAGGCTCTCATGGGTCATGCAAACACCCGAGAGACTCAACTCCCGTACATCAGCACCTGTCAACTGTCCTTGAAGAACAGTGTGATCACCTAAGGTAAGGCAATCGTTGAAGAATTGGCTACCGGCTTCGGCATGCACATCCAACACTTGCAATTTGTCAAAAGACAAGTTATGAAAGAGCGAAGAGAGTGAATCACTGCCTTCGTACTCAATAACCAGCTCCTCCAAAAAGGCAAGGGTGAAGGGGGTCGAATCTTCCAGGACGTTGTTCGGCGCACCCATCAGCGTTGGGACCATATCGTCCAACCCTGTAGGCAAGATCGGCTTCGACGTTAGCCAGAAACGGCCTTTGCAAAGGTTCGAACAAAGCCTGATAAGGTTGATCCATCGACTCCGATGTAATGGTCCACGAACATTTGAGAGCATGTCCAGCTCTGTCAGGCTCTCCCAATTCAACTGCAACCCCCTTGGACAAGAAGGTTCCAAGTCGAGTGAGAGACGCTTGATATGCAGCGCATCGTTGAAAGTCAGGATCTCGCGCAGGCCAACCCTGTTTTGAATGGGGTGGAGGTTTGCTGAAAGGTGGAGTGAGGTGAGGGCCGGAAAGTGTAAAATTGGTAGGTCTTCAGTATGGTGTTGGAACCTTGCGCAGATGTTGAGGATGGGTGCGAGGCTTTCTCCGTGCATCAATTTGGGTGCAGCAAGATGGAGGCTGGCAATCCTCCAACGATGTCTGATTAACACGTCGACTACGACAGAGTCAACATGCTGCGGGGAGCCCGAAGGAGAACATCGGAGGAGGGGATTCTGGTGGGGAGGAGAGAACGGGCAGAAGGCGAGATGGATATCCCTGATCACAGATCTCTTTACCCAAAGTTCCAATAAGTTGGCCATAGCTCCCGGATGGTTCGCCAGGGCTGAGCCAGGCCCATACTCAATGGCAACCCTGTTCCAGAGCTCTGGAAGAGCAAGGGCAGTGGTCCGCCAGAACGATGAGACTTTGGTTATGATGATCAAAGGACTTGCAGGCGCAAGCGTGGCGAAGGGGGTTGTGTGACTCCCTACGGGGAGGTGTCTGGTAAAGGCCGCTATGATGAACACTTCGCCCAAGATCTCTGCTGGGAGCTGAGACTCGCGAATGGCCGTCGTGGCCTCCGACTGCACAACGGGTAACGGGCTCCGTTCCATCAAGCCAGTCTGTGACCCAGGAGCATCAACCTCCATTGGAATGTCAGCGGCCTCAGCAAAGAGCTGCGGAGGGGCATCATCGACCTCAAGTTGGGTGTAGGACAGTCGCTCGCAGAGACAATTGACATCAGTCTCGATGGCAGCGCGTTCTGCAAGGCTATTGTTGACTTCGAAGAGCTTGAGGCCACGCAGCGCCACATCGAGAGCAGGTGTCGATGTCCCGCTGGAGTTGAGGGAGTTTGTATTCTATACAAGGCAGAAGAACGGCCTGTGAGCGATGCGGCTGTTGACCCAGTTGAGCGTACTCACTGATTCAGATTCAGAATCATATTCAAGGCCAAGGTTTCCGCAACCAATACGATTCGACGTGGGGTAGGAGTTGGAAGTCGCTATAAAAGTCATAGTCAGATTCCGGTTCAGGGAGAAGGCTAAACATAACTCACTCCATGCTGTGGGTGAAAGGATAACCTCAATATCGGCCTGGATATGTTAGTGAAGACAATTACCTGTGGAATGGGGCATGTTGTGTGTTCAAGACAAGAAAAGTGCTCAGGGTACATGCCCACGAATTTCCGTGGCCTTTCATACATTCACAACTGACTCGTTTGGCAGAGGTTCCATGCGGTGAGGCGATGAGCGGGACCGACCGGCCCGAGCTCCGGTTAGACGCTTGTGGGGTGGTTCATAAAGTTCGCAGAAGGAAAGAACGAGAAACCGGTGACAATTGTGCCCAAAGAATGTATGCCCAACAGTGTGGAAATGAGGTGGTATAGAGCGCCGAGGCGCATGCAGGAAAACAACAGTATCATCATCCTATAATCACAACAAGAGGTATATCATCGAAAACTCTCTTTAAAGCAAAAGAGCACCAGCACCCATCGCGAAGAAAGCAACCACATATCCCATCACACCAGCCCTGACCGAAGAAGCGGAGCCTCCCAATCCAGTTTCATCAGTGGCTCCAATGGTTTGAAGGACGACGACAGTGGAAGCACGAGAGGCAGAGCTGCGCACCAGCCTGCTCGAGCTGGACTCGACGGGAGAGGCCACATTGCGAGTGGCAGGGCGGGTAACAGGGGCGGGAGTAGCATGGGTCCCCGAAGCCGTGGTGGGAGTGCCAGTGGTAGCTGGGGTGTCGGTGGGTGAGGCATCATCAGCGGTTGTCTCAGGGGCCGCTCCGGAGCTAGAAGAGGATGCAGCAGCAGAGCTTGCAGGGGAGGAAGCCGCTGAAGAAGACGAAGAGGATGCTGGGCCAGTTGCGGGTGGAGAAGCTACGAAGGAATGGATGAGTTACATTGATTGAGCACAGTGGAAGAAGAGGATATACCATCAGAGCATTCAGAGCGCACCGTGAAAGCAGATCCGGCACGGTCCTCGACAGGGCATGTTCGGTAGATGCAAGTGATGATGGAACTCTGCTCAGCACAAAGGCAGCTCACATCAGCACTAGTGGTTGTAAAGATTCGCGCCGTCAGATGTCTACCTAGTCACCGAGGTGTCCGCAACGCACCAGTTCTTGTCTTGGGCGACGTCTCGAACACAGGCAACACCACACTCAGGCATGCTTGGGAATTGCGCAAAGGCAGCCTGGAGGCTGGAGAAAGACGCCAGAAGGACGAAAAGGGAGGTGAACATGGTGGAAGAGGTCTTCATGATTTCAAATAGGAGTGTTTGGTAACTTGAAGTTGAGGTATATTCTGTGTGATGAACCGTCAGAACTGGAAATCCTGACTGCGAGAAGGCCAACAGCCAGAGAATAAACTAACTTGAAATGGAGGGGTATGTGGAAGGCTAAACGGGTCAGAAAGAGCGATTTGGCTTGGTAACGAGCGGTGGGGTGCTTGTGAGCGTGGTTGTAATGAAACCGTACAATTCAAAGCGAATCGTAATGGTTTCAATAGGTCAGATAGTCAAGCACCAAAGGTAGCGCAGAGGAAACGCTAGGTCGCGGACGACGTGGTGGGAGAGGATGAAGAATAGGTTGGAACTCAGCCGGAAATTGTTCTGGTTGATTTCGTTTCCACGGTAACTATTTTTAGCACAACGTCCAGATGGTCCCTTTTAATATCTCACGTTTGCCGTTTGTCTGGTGATACAGGCCGGAGCAGGAATGGCTGAAGGTTTCCAAGGATACTGAGCATGGAAGCCTCGGATAGGTGTCATGCAAAGAGTGTGTCGACACACTGTCACACAGTCTTTCAGACCAATCGAAGGGTGCCTTGGGAAATCCTACCCCAGCGTAGCGTTTGAAGTATGAACGAGTATGAGGTCGGCGATGCCTCCGAAACCTTCACGCTGCGCCCACCGCAAAGCTGTCCAGCCATTCTCGTCGCGCCGGCTTGCATCAATCTGCGGATGTGCAAGGAGACTTTCGACAACATCGAAGTGACCATTCTGTGAACCCCAAATCAGCGCCGTCGATCCATCTGCATCGATTAAGTTGGGTTCGATCTTGGAATGAGCAAGGAGAAGCTTGACTGTAGCTGTGTGCCCATTCTGAGCCGCCCATATCAGAGGGGTAGATCCATCTTCATCCGCGAGGTTGGGTTCGATCTTGGGATGGACGAGGAGCATCTCGACGACCTTTTCGTTCCCAATTCCCGAAGCCCACAGCAGTGCTGTACGCCCGTCTTCGTCTATCTGGTTTACTTTGAGTTGAGAAATGTCAAGCAGGAATTTGGCGACCTCTTGACGGTCATAGGCCGCTGCCCTCATTAAAGGGGTCCACTCTTTGTGATCCGAGACATTGACGAGTATGCCAGGCAAAGAAAGCAACTCTTTGACTGCTCGCTTGGAGTTGTGCAGAGCAGCCAGCCCCAAAGCCGTTGCTCGTGTTATCCGTGTTTGAACATTCGGGTTTCGCATGTTGTTCGAGCCCGCCAACGACACTGGCAGGTCGAAACGAGCGACGATGTGAAGAGGCTGTAGCACGTCAACCCAACCACTGCTCCTGATAGGATATACTGGGAAGGCATGGCAGCCTGAAACGAACTCTGCAACAAGCTTCGCGGAGGACACCACATTGAGAGATTCTTTTGCATGAATTGGCCAAGCGTCGTGGGCGTAGGCGAGGAGAGGATCGCTTTGCAGTGCTTGGTCGAGGGAATCCAGGGAGTCAAGATCTGCATTTTGGAAGCCACAACGAGTGAGGTGCGCTATGCAGACAGCGGAAAGGGTCGAGTGGGGATGGTGAATAGTTTCAAGGATGAGGGGTTCAAGAACGCCTTTAGCGGTGGAATCTAACGTTGCACTGGATAAGCGATAATTCGAAGGAAAGGCAAGCAGGGGCTCACGGATTAGGCGCACAAGTCTACTATTCTCTTCTACAGCCACCAAACCGCAGCAGAGACCCACGAGTATCTTCTCGTCGACAAGTCGACTGGGACTGAACTTGTGCGTCGTGGAACAGGTTGCAACGGCATATTGCAATTCCTCCACAGTCAAGGATCGAGAACCCACAGCAGAACGCGTCGCGCCAGAGAGGCCTTCTCGGGGGTTTGATTGAGGATGCGGCTCCAAGTTCGATGGTAAACATCCTCAATCCGAGGAGGAAAGTTTTCCAACGTCTTTTCGACGTGGTAGAGACTTGTGCAATGCCGTAAAGCATTCAGTTGCAGCGAAGCGTGTAGGAACCTGTAAACCTATTAGAGGACTTATGGCAATGACGATAGGAGAAGCGGCTTACATTCCGGAGCATTTGTGCTTGATTGAAGTTGCGATTATCTCCTGCCATGGGGAATCCTTTTGCTTAAGGATAGCTCTCAGCTCTACGCTTCGGGCTACCTCCTTTGCAATGTGAAGGTCAAGGTCGCGCTCATGAGCGACAATTGAAAAGGTGTGGGCATCGGGGAAATGCGCCTCCAAGGCCTTGAGAGGCCGAGAAATGATAAACAGTTTAACATCCAGAGAGGTTAGCTTTTCAATGAGATCGAGTTGAATGTCCGTCGGAGCTTCATCCAAAGCATCAATGAAGTAAAACGTAGCCGACATCATCTTTGAGAATCGCTGCAATAGGTTCAGAAGCTCTTCCTCCTTCGGTCTCGATTCCTCGCAGATATGCCTGGCGTAAATCTCGTTGAATACCGGAAGGCAATGCGAGTGTCGTTCCACAGTTTGCTTCACAAGGACTTCAAGAAACCCTTGAATCGTGGCGTTGGCATTGTCACTGTACCGGATGTAGAGGTAAGCAACGCAGATCGGGGAGGGCGATGATGCGGCATGAGCCTCAGTTGCGTTGATAAGGATGGATCTGGCGGGCATAAAATCAGTCACCTGCAGGCTCCAAAGCACGAATGGGAACAGACCCTAGCACAGTCTTCCCGGCGCCAGCTGTGGTTAATTGTTAGCAAAGGGATCCGGTTCTACTGATAAATGGCGGCTCACGCATTCCAGAGCCCCACATGATCTTCAACCAGCCTTCTGGATCTAGCCACAGGCAAAATGCTCCCCATTCGTAGATCCATAGCCCCGTTCCTACCGTTGCCTTTCCCAGGGTTGCGATGTGAATTTTGCGAAAGTTTGGAACTGTTTTCAATACGGACGGCGTGTTGACCATGACCTCTGATCCATGATAGTGATAATGGATATCTCTCCCAGCGATGTTGAGATTTCCGTTAGTGAAATGGACGTTCCGTAGGTTCTGAACAAGTGGCCCTGGCCCAGCATCATCTTGAAGAACTGGCAGAAGTCCCGATGAGACCAGTCTTTGTTTGACCTCAAGGGAAAGCGTACCTCCAGGTGAGATACCCTGCGATGGCCCCTCACCCATCTGTCTGGTTGTTAGCGAAGACTAGTACCATTCAATGCTCATAGAGCTCACCGTGGACATACTGAAGCACAGGAGAAGATGGTAATCAAAGTGAAAGGTGTAAAACAGACACTGGGCACTGGTCTACAAGGTGCGCTGCCTCTGGAATCGTCTGCGGCACGTGAAGAGGTTACAGTCATAGACGAAATTGGAATTCGCGCCACGCACACTACCTTTTTATATCGCACAGAAATACTAAGATATGGGCTCGGATTTCCTTATTCTAAGTCCGAAGCAGAGCATTAGTTGGAGAAAATGGATTTTGGACCGTAGCGAAGTTGATTGAGCTAAGTGTTGAAGTAGATGAGGCAGTTGGTTCCCACGACTGGGCGCCAATTGTCGGAAAAATCCGAAGTGCCTTATCAGGTAGCCCGCCTGATAAGGATTCCCGCGCCCATTGTAGCCCTTCTCGTAAGCCGGCCCACCAATCTTATAATGACAACCGTGCCGGCAACTTGGGGTGACGAAAATGCGTGACCAAAAAACGCCCAGCGCGCCCACCAGATTCCCATCAATTCCCCTTTTGAGCACCATTCCACTCATGCTCAGCTTCAGCTGGTATTTTATTCGGACCTCTCTCGAAAAAATGGGTTAGGAACCGCTGTCCCACCCCCATCTCATGGAACCCATGCGTCAGACACAAGGGAGGGCTGCGCTGTCATGCACCGGCGGGGATCACTGACCACCGACGGCGCATCCACCTTACAATGCCGCCTTACAATGCCAGCGCCAATGTTCCGCGTTCCCTAATAAGGCCTTGTAATGCGATCTGATCTGATCAAGCCTTATCGGCATTGTAAGGCGTCTGGGATTTTTCCGACAATTCGGAGCGCCTGACAGGGGCTAACCATTTTCGTCACTTGGAACCGTTCTCTCATGGAAAGGACTTGGACAGCGGAAGAGGCTCAAGAATGGATCACCCGAAGAGACAACTCTCGCTCGCGCCATGGACTACCGGCTCTTGATGACCTTCGACGCGATGACCCCAAGGGGTATAAAATGGCTCTTCAGAAAGAGAAAAGCTGCCTTCTCGACCGCCTTGGAAAACTCACAAAGGATACTTGGTCTTGGAGTGTAGGGTTGTCCCTTTGAACCTCCAATCAATTTCATGGTCTGAACTGGCTTGCAGGTTGAAAACCATCCACCGGCTGAGTGGCCAGCACCCTTCTCTGGGACCCTTCTCCTACCCAATGACCACCTAGCAAAGAATGGTTTTAGCAAGGTAAGGTTTGAAACCGGCGACAACCTTAACTATATCGTCCACAACTTCTATCAAGAAAAAGTGCCCAACGATTATCCTGGTCTGAACTTTGTCGCCAGGCCTGGGATATGCAATAAACGGTGCGTTTTTCTTGGTATAGTTCGAAAGATCTCTAACGCAATGAACCCATCAGCCACGAGTACCTCGGCCCATCCCCCCGAGTTGCAGGCTACCAGCTTGACAAGATCACGAAAACAGGCCAGGTCGAGTGGTACGATGGTAGTCTCAAGCAAATGTGGGTTGGGAACGGAAGGTGGACGATAGGGGCATACTTTGATGAAACAGTCCAGGGATGGGTATCAAAGGCGAGGGGAGATTATAGCAAGAACAACTACGACTGGCATATCTATTTGGGTGAAGCATAGGAATGACATCCGCTAGCCACGCGCACGCTCGCGCAAGTCATAATACAGGCCGGATCCGTTCTTCACCGCCGATACAGAAGCAGAGAATAATGAAAGCGCAGGTACCCAGAAACCAACCTATGTTCATGCAGTATGTGCCGTCGCCGCGTCATTGCGCATATTCTTTCTCTATTTGTTGTAGTGGCCTTGGGCAAATTCAACGTCAAGCGGCGAGCAGACGCGAAACGCATCCTTGTCGATCTGGAGGCCCGTACACTACCTCGAAGCCTAATGCCTGCATGGTGAATATCGACTCTACTTCCCTTTTGTTGATGTTCTCCACTCGAGACATCATCAAAGCCATCCTGCCCAGGGCCGACGGGGTCTACCGCCTAGTGCGATACTATCGTCGGAAAAAAGGACCACCACTGGTATCGCCACACAAATTGCTTCTCGGCAGGGACAATATGTCTCACGTACTCGAAGGAACGATGTGAGGGGGAATAATTCGGCCGACAATAGAAGGCAGGGTTGAAGGAGACTAGGGCGAGAGTTTTGAAGACTACAAAGGGAGCTCAACACTAGACGCGGAAAAGCTCTACTACCTACGGTTCGTCACCGTTAACGCCTCATGACACAGGGGCGTGGGATTCGCGCTTCAATCAGTGAACAGCTTCATATTAGAACGCAAAACAGATCGCAAGGGATCTGAACTACAATTCGAGTCCCTCCTCCCGCTATGGGGATACAGGATTGGTATTAAACTTTGATGTTATCCCCAACAGCATAAATCATGCCTCCAAGCGGCATATTAGGCTTGAGAAGGGGCTTTGCAACGGCCGACACATCGTCTGTAACGACAGCGTTGGATCCAAGGATGATGGTAGACGCCGCCGTCCAGTCCCGACCAACGGGCTGTCGCACAAGAGAATTGCCAATCTGGTAGACAGCTTCACCTTGACCGGTCCAGACGAGCGCGAAACGTTGGTAGGTGAACGCGGCGGCGACGATGTAGTTGGTGAGTCCTTGCGTGGTTGGGCGGACAGTGCTGATGTTTGCCGTCAGCGAGCCATCAGGCTGGAAGCTGAGGAGCTGCAGGGTGCCAGGACCGCGTGTGATGACGTTGAGCTCTCTGCCAGGAAGAAAGATTTGGGACATGGTTGCTTGTGTGTCTGGCGATGTATCAGCTGAATGACTCTTGATTGCATTGTGAGGAAATACTTACTTATGCAAAGAGTTGGGAGGCTCTGGCTGTTTTGGTTCTAGAAGCCTCACCTTTTAAACGTTGGGCTCATGTATTATTACTTCTTCGGTATCATTCGGGCTTTGACCAGCCCGTAAGGCGATGCCCAGGTCTCACGTTCGAGTCGTAAACGGCCAGGTCCCATTATCCACCAGAACTTGAAGGCCAGGAAAAATATTTCTCACCACATGCTTGCGGACGCCACTCAATTATACATTTCATGGGGTTTGACAGTGACATTGATGATGCTACCAAATATGGATAGCCCCTTGCAAAAGCTTGGCCTCTACTTGAGCGCTCTCTTCAGCGAAATCTCTATTCGCAGTTTGAAGAAAGCTTAAAAGACTCCTCAAGGGCCAACCTTTCAATTGTCATAGCTCTCTGACCCTCAGAAAGAAATGTTCGATTGAATGTTGCCTAAGAAAATGTGGTGTGGGACATTAACGTTGGGCGTGTGTTCAAAGTCAAGTTTCTGCAACGCATCGAACTTTCCGAATGAACGCCACTTGAGCAGGTCTCCAAGGATATACAAGGTCTTCCAGGTGACAGCGTCGGGAAGCTGCGGACGTGTGACCTGCAGGGTCCTAAAAAAGAACCGCTACTCCACAAATCAGAATGGGAGTCCACCTGTATTCGGAGGAAACAGAAGGCACCAACTCTATTGTCACCTTTTAGGATGGCAAAGAATACGGCATCAGGAGAGCTGTCCTCCAACGCATCCTCCGTCCTGCTTTGCTGGCTTCACCAATCGCTATCGAGGCGCTTTCTATCCCTCTCCTTTCCTGATGCTTAGCATGTTAGTGATAGAAAGGTAGAGGGATCTTAGTTAGGGATTGTGGCGCAGAGCGAGTCAAATGGATGGGGAGGAACTTAGACGCTCGGATGACATAAACTGATGACATTTTTGATCGGCGCAAGCATCAGTCAATTTTGAGTCGACCTGTCGCCCTGACTGGCCATTCTGGTCGCCGAGTTGAGAGCAGGTAAACCATGGTACGAGGGGAAGTTGACCTTTTTTATGGCACTTCTTTGGGTGTTTAAATCCGTTTCATGGCGAACGGTGGGGCATGAAACAGGCTAGTAAGCCCTGTCCGACCCGTGCTGCGATTCAATTGCTTTTTGCATGTCTTGATGGGCATAGCCGAAAGAGCTTTCATTGTCACGTCAAGCAGCACCGTCTGCTCGATAACGTCTTCAGGGTCTCGCATCACAAACTGGAGGCACATAGAAGGTCTCCTGGCCTCGGTCCTTCTTTACCCCGTCTGTGGTTTCCCCCGGAAATTTCGCTCTTCCTCCATGAAGGGCTCTGTCAAGAGTATCAACTTGTGGCCACTGCTTCTCTTCCTCCTGACAGCCTGAATTCTTCTCAGGTTTCCACATCTCTCACAGCCAGCTATTCATGGCTTGCTCCCGTTCTGTAGTCGCCTTTGTATCAAAGGCCGGGGGAGACCATAGCAAGGAACATAACGGCTGACATATATATTTGGGAGAAGCATAGAAATGAATCCCGCCAGGCACGCACCCTCCTGCGCCCGTGCAACTTATATTTGCTGATTCAGAAGTTCAGGATATAAAAAGGGCCTCCTATTTCATGCCGTGTCTGCCGTCGCCGCGTCATCGGGTCATCGTATCATCGCGTGTCGGACTCTGGACAAGACTCTTCTTTACCACCATCACCGATCCCTAAAGCCTAAAGTCCCATCTTGCTGCTCGAAGGAACGCAACCTTGGGTATTGATCCTCTTGCTGGGGGTTCTCCGTGGAAGTCGGGATCTTTGCAATATGTTCCTCCACCAAGGGCTTCAGGGACATCAACCGTGCCGAGCTGGCCGACATGGTATTATCTGTATGCATCGGTTGGGTTTGGAGTAGCTGTTGCTTCTCTTCGTCCTGGTCACCCGACCCCTCTTGAAGTTCTCACAACCAGCTATGCATTGTCTGCTTTCGATGGGTATTAAACACGGGCGGGATGTCTCGTCTATGGCCCACAAAGCGCCATCCCACTCAGCCTCACAGACACGAAGATTTTGCTCCCCAACCTCCAACTCTCCTCATACGAATTTATTCTTAGATTCAACGTTCCTACTCTCGCAAGTCCGCGACTAGTCATTTTGAAACCAGTACCAGACTTGACCAACATGACGAGCAATAGCGAGCCCAAGAATTCAAACCGGGTATCGTGCCCTTTGGACGTCATCATTGTCGGAGCCGGGCTTGGTGGCCTTGCTACTGCATACCTACTAGGCAGGGCAGGTCACAAAGTGACCATCCTTGAAGGATCCTCGAAGCCGAGGGAAATCGGCGCTGGTCTGCAGATATCCCCCAACATCACAAAGCTCTTTGACCGCTGGGGAGTGGGTAATAAACTTCGTGAAGTAGGCATCACCCCGACCGGTTTTACGTTGCGCCGCTGTAAGTTGAGCTGCCTTTCGTCTATGGGTGCTAACGTAGACTATTTTATTTACAGACAAAGATGGAGAAGTCCTGAACCAGCGGGAATTGAGGGAAGAGAAAGAATATGGCGCGTCCTCCTGCGCCGTTCATGTATGTTGTCCATACATCTTTGCCTTGAACATATCTAACTTCTAGCAGCGAGCAGACGCTCAACGCATCCTTGTGGACCTAGCAGCTCCTTACGCCGCCTTGAGACTGAACAGTCGCGTGGTAGACATTGACCCCTCAACGCCCTCGGCGACCCTGTCGTCTGGTGAGGTCGTCAAAGCTGACCTACTCATCGGGGCAGACGGGATTCATAGTAGAGTACGGGACACCGTCGTAGGACACAAGGAGGACGCCACTCCTACTGGCGATGCAGCATATCGAGCAACTATTCCTGCGGAGCTCATCCAAGCCGATCCTGATCTCAAATTCCTGGTCGAAGGATACATTTCCAACGTTTGGATTGGCCCTGGAAGGCGCATAGTAGGCTACCTTGTCGTAAGCTTTCCTCTGCGCTCCCTGCTTGCAAAGAGCGTCGGTGAGCTAACATCCTTTCAGCGAAAGGACACGTACAACATCGCCATGATTCATCCGGCGCGTGACGCAAACGAAGACTTCAAGGAGGCCAGTCTTGAGGATATGAAAGCTCAGTTCACTGGATGGGAGCCACGGTGTGTACACAGTCTGTGTGGTTGTAGCCTACCTGCTTGACAAAACTGCGTTAGCGTCATGAAACTCCTCGACCTGGTGCCTTCCACAATACTCTGGTCGCTACTGGACCGCTCACCGCTCGAATCCTGGGTCCATTCCGATGGTAAGGTCTGCCTGTTGGGCGATGCATGCCATCCCATGCTTGTATGTTATCCAAATCGTAGATTGAAGCTTACTTCGATTCTAACTCGATCTTTCAGCCATACCGCGCTCAAGGTGCTGCAATGGCCTTGGAAGACGCCGCAGTCATAGGGAACCTCCTCAGCCGGATTACCTCCCTCTCTGAGCTCCCTGCCCTCCTCCGCGCCTATCAAACCATCCGCCATGGAAGGGCAAGCTCCACACAATATAGTTCTCGCGAGAATCGAGAGATTTTCCACCTGCCAGATGGCCCCGCGCAAGAGGCGAGGGATGCAGCGATGCGGGCAACGATGGAGGCTGCGTTGAAGGAGGCAAAGGGTGAGAGTTTTGAGGACTGCAAGGGGGCTGCGACTTTGCGAGCAGAGCGGGACGCTAGCATGGTTCAATATGGTTACGATGCTGACGAGGAGGTGGAGAAATGGTGGAAGGAGAACCGGGGAAAAGACTATATGCCTAAAGCTTGACATCCCTTACCCTCCCTCGCCACTTCAGTTCTAGATCAGCTCTCAAAGCTACCCTTTGATTGTATCTTTCTGATGCTCTCGTTTCCCTCTGTGAGGGTTGGGCGACAAGCAAAGCCATCGAAAATCGACGACGACGCCGAACTTCCACGAAGGTATTGTATAATAGAAACGAAGGTACAGTAACGACAAAGCCTGGGTTGATAAAGCTAAGGCCTAGGAACAAGATCGGCGCGAGGCCACTGGAGTGCCCCCAGGACGAAGTCACAAACAAGGGCAAACAGAGCCCTGTCCACGGGACGGCCAGGGCCATCTCTTCGGCTTACACCCCCACATTTGGTCAAGAAGAACGTGTCGCCCCGGCTTCAAAACGGCAGAAGTGACAAAGTCTATCCTCGTCATCGTTTCCTTGCTATCTCAGTGCCTCCGAGTCGTCGCGGTGATTCGACCCCAGTTTTGTGAGCCATCCCGTGGTTCCGATTGGCAACACTCGGGTAGGACTGGCATTTGGACACATCCCTTGTCAGCTCGTCATAACGCTGCTTTCCTTCTCCCCTGGGTACCAGATGCTGCTTTTGGAGGTCCCTACTTCCACCTTTAAACAGCCTTCAATACTGTCCTCCCCCTGCTTCCTGAGATTTGCTACTATCTTGGGCGCCGCAAGTCGTCATGGGAGAGACACGGGCACCGAAATTAATGCTGCGGCCGCGGTGACATTGCTTCTATTTCTCATGATACTTTACCTCAAGTTCTGACATCTACGCATATTATGCTTCCGCTGCGTCGTCACATTCATACATAAACCGGCACTGAATGGTCAAGCTATGGCTATCAACACGACACACCCCGCTTATCTGGGGTAGCCTTTCAGAGCGTTCGCTCCCAACAAAGTCGCTTTTCATCGTCATAGCTCAACACCTCGTACGAATCTCCTAGGCCCAACAGCTGACCCTGACAATCACAACAACAAGCAGTTTGATATTCTATCCATCGGATTGAGGTACGCTCCTACTCCCTGATATATCCGCGACTATCAGCCGAACGCCCTCAACCCCGTCGGCTCGTCTCTCAAGTAGTGCAACTAACTCAAGGTCATCATGAGTACCAACGAGTCGAGCATGAACCGCGCACCATGCCCCTTGGACATCGTCGTCGTCGGAGCCGGGCTGGGTGGCCTTGCTACTGCGTTCCTACTGGGAAAAGCAGGTCACAAAGTGACCATCCTTGAAGGGTCCTCCAAGCTGAGGGAAGTGGGCGCTGGTCTGATGATAACCCCCAATATCATGAGGCTCTTTGACCGTTGGGGAGTGGGTGATAAATTTCGTGAAGTAGGCGTCACCCCGACCAGCTTTTCGTTGCGCCGCTGTAAGTTTAGCTGCCGTTTGTTACAGTCTATGAGTGCTAACGTAGATTGTTGTATTTACAGACAAAGATGGAGAAGTCATCAGCTGGCGTGAATTGAGGGAGGAGAAAGAATATGGCGCATCCTCATGCGGCGTTCATGTATGCTGTGCACATATTGCCGCCTCGACCATATCTAACGTCTAGCAGCGAGCAGACGCTCAACGCATCCTTGTAGACCTAGCGGCTCCTTACGCCACCTTGAGACTGAACAGCCGCGTGGTAGACATTGATCCCTCGATTCCCTCAGCGACCCTATCGTCTGGTGAGGTCGTCAAAGCCGACTTGCTCGTCGGAGCAGACGGGATTCATAGTCGAGTACGGGACACTGTCGTAGGACACAAGGACGACGCCACTCCAACAGGCGATGCAGCATATCGAGCAACCATCCCTATAGAGCTCATCCAAGCTGATCCTGATCTCAAATCCCTGGTTGAAGGATACAATTCCAACGTTTGGATTGGCCCTGGAAGGCGCATAGTTGGTTATCTTGTTGTAAGCTTTCCCCTGCGCACCCTGCTTGAAAAGAGCTTCGGTGACCTAACTTGCCTTTCAGCGAAAGGACACATACAACATCGCCATGATGCATCCGGCGCGTGACGCAAACGAAGACTTCAGGGAGCCTGGTCTTGAGGATATGAAAGCTCAGTTCACTGGATGGGAGCCACGGTATGTACATAGTCTGTGCGGTTGTATCTTCCCTCCTTGACGAAATTACGTCAGCGTCATGAAACTCCTCGACCTGGTGCCTTCCACAATACTCTGGCCGCTACTGGACCGCTCACCGCTCGAATCCTGGGTCCATTCCGATGATAAGGTCTGCCTGTTGGGCGATGCATGCCATCCCATGCTTGTACGTTTTCCAAATTGTAAATTGAAGGCTACTTTGATACTAACTCAACCTTTCAGCCATACCGCTTTCAAGGTGCTGCAATGGCGTTGGAAGACGCCGCAGTCCTTGGGAACCTCCTCAGTCGGATTACCTCCCTCTCTGAGCTCCCTGTCCTCCTTCACGCCTATCAAACCATCCGCCATGGAAGGGCAAGCGCCACACAGTATAGTTCTCGTGAGAGTCGAGAGGTTCTCCACCTACCAGATGGCCCTGCGCAAGAGGCGAGGGATGCAGCGATGCGGGCAACGATGGATGCTGCGTTGAAGGCGGCCAAAGGGGAAAGCTTGGAAAACTGTGAAGGTGGCCCGACCTTGCGAGCAGAGCGGGACGCTAGCATGGTTCAATACGGTTACGATGCTGACGAGGAGGTGGAGAAATGGTGGAAGGAGAACTGGGGCCAGGATCAGACTGCCAAAGCTTGACATGCCTGCTTCATCATAAATCGACTTTTGAAAGCCAACCTTTCGAGTACCAAATTGCACCGAAGTGCTACCTTCTCCGTCATGGAAGAACGTCGCCACGAGAGTAATGATATAAACGAATAGATGGATAATGATACAGGGTACAGTGAATTAGAGTTTGAAAGCCAATTAGGGCTCTCAGTTGCACTGATGGTAGTAATCGTTGTTGGCCTTGCAGGTGTAGGGAGAAACACATGTCGTTGGGCCAGTCCATCCAATACCGCCACACTGACCCCATTGGGTCTGTGCAGGACCACCAGTGGAGGGTTGAGTTGTGGTGGGTGGTGGGTTTGATCCTACGGAGGTGGTGGGCGCAGGGGTGCTTCCGCCTGGGCCGTCGTTGATGGCGGGAACGTAGGTCGGGTTCGTCTTGGGTTGAGAACCGGTGTTCCAGGTTGCCGTGGGCTTCGAAGCACCAGCGACGGGGGAAGGAGCAGTGTAGCCGTAGGGACGGGGTCCAGGGACTGCAGAAATATATTAGAGTGTGCATCGGCAGTCTAAACCGTGACTTACTCTGGTAGTTGTTGAGGGTCTGGTAGATGTTGATCTGGATGCCGGGGTCGCTGGCAGAGTAGGCACCAGGGAACTTGACAGTTGCGGGCCTTGCGCTTCCACTGCCCCCTACGTTCAGTTGGAAACAGCCAGGGTAGAACTGAGCACCTCCAGCGCTTCCAGCAGCGTGAAGAGCAATCTCTTCAGCACGGAGAAGATAATTGCCGGGAGCGACATCAGGGATGGTGAAGGTGTAGTGACCGCAGTTGGCCTGATAACCATGTTAAAGCTGCAATCATACTCCACAGAGTTGGCGAGCCTACATTGAGGAGGTCATCAGACCACCATTGCGGGTTGTTTCCAATCAAGCCAGTCTCGTGGATCTTGAACCAGCTCGCAGAGGAAGCGGCGGCGGTTTTCGCATCGGAGACAGCGGCCATGTAGATCGTAACGGGTCCATGGTGGTTGCCACCAAGAGCCTCGTTTGAACATGAACGATCACCATGTTGTGCGTGCATCTCAACGGTCACCTTGTCACCAGCTGTAAGGACGTTAGTAAAGACATCGGGGTGGAAAGTAAAATCACCCACGCTTCACATGGCAAAGGTATTGCGCGTTGCTGTGAACATTGCAAGCCATGTCGTTCGAGCTGACGCTGGTGACAGGGCTATTGCTAGCAGCCTTCCTAAGGCATGAGCTACCTGCATCGACATCGTTAACCCAAAGTTGCTGCCACGTGGAATGAGCGGCGGCGGTGGCAGCGAAGAAAAGGAGAGAGGCAAAGGTGGAAGTTCTCATCGCTCGTGATGGGAGGGACTTTCGAGTCTACTGAATGAAGTCGTTCCCCGCACTCCTTTTATTGTCTCCCCGGAAAAATAAGTCTCGGAAGCTCGTGGCTGGGTTCATCTTGAGAGAAGTGTGGAGAGTCGCGAATGTCGCTAGAAGCATCCTCATGATCAGAGGTCCTCAACATTGGGGAAGTCGGCAGCTCTCAAACGCTCGTGAGGAAGCGATGGGGATGAAGGGCTCAGAGAGACCGAACCTGAGGCGCAAGGAAACACTCAGCGAGCTGTGTGAATGGCTGGCGGTGCTTTGCAAAGGTGAAATTCTTCCTCAGTCACACCCTTCAGCCTTTTCCTCGGCGTTTCTTGCTGAAAGCGGCATGAAAGAATGACCACAATGAGCTATTATTACTTGCCTATCCTAAGCAGGAGTCAATGGCTTGACGCAACTGCTCGGACAAACATGAACCTATGACGACCGATAGCATGGTGCTTCTAGAAGTAAACAAAACGGAAATGGAAATGCCCTACACCTATGAACGACCTTGTTTTGCCTCCCAATGGCTTTCGCGACAGTACTTACCCCCACTGTACTGTGGATATGACCTCAGTACGTCTCTGGCTGTCTCTGGGTACCCTATACTCCTTTAATGGCTCTCTCCACCATCGTACGCTCATGCACAATTCTGCCTGCCTTTCTCCGTTTCGTGCCTATTTGACGGCTACTTTAGGCCAGGTATACATTTCCCCTCCTGATCTGAATTGCTTCTCAGAAGTCCGAGGTCGCGGCAATTCAGCGGAAGTAAGAGCAGAGAAGCTCAGTTGCCCTGGTAGTATTGTACATGGCAGAGAACCGATTATTAGTGACGCAAGCTCTTGCTTCTCTCCTGGAAGGGCGCGACGGCACCATTAAAGTCAAAACAGACTCTGACGCCCCGCAACTTGACAATTAATGCGGGTGCATCGCCTTCTAAATCCCCCCCATGGGACATGCTAGATTATTGGCCGTGGGGACAATCAGCAGCTCAAGGGGTACAATGGATATGGCGCATACAGCACTGATTGGCTTATTAGCGCTTCAAAGAATTTAGAAACTCCGCCAGCGCTTATCCGCGCTAGAGCTGATATCTTGTTAAATAAATTGGCTCTGACGAGGTCTGGGCTACATATCGATCCCTTTCCCTACTCTAACTGAGCAAGGTACTGAAGCAAAATATTGCGATATTAAAGGGCGAGGTTATCCGCGATAGCATAAATCACACCGCCGTTCGGCGGGTTAGGCCTTTGGGCGGGTTGTGAGGGTGCCACATTCTCCGTGACGACAGTATTGGACCCCCCAGGTGAAGGTTGTAGCCGCGATCCAGGTCACACCAAGGGGTTGTCGCACAAGGCTATTGCCGATCTGGTAAACGCCTTCGCCTCCTGAAGCGATCCAGATGATCGCAAAGCGCTCATAGCTTAGCGAGACAGCGACAACGAACTTCTCTGGAAGCTGAGCATCTGTAGCATGCAAGGACCACGTGTGATGATGTAGAGCTCCTTGCCAGGAAGAAAGATGTGGGACATGGTTTTTTTTTTTTTTTTTTTTTTTTTTTTTTTTTTTTTTTGTCTAGCGAGATATCAGGGCAGTAATTCTTGTCTGAAATGCGAAGAACTTACTTGTGTAAAGAGATGGAAGTTTCTAGCTGTTTCAGATACAGGAAGTTTACCTTTTATCCGTCGAGACATTGGTGCTTAAGTTCGATCGTCAGCCCGTAGAACAACGACCAAGACTTCGAATTCGATTCGACTTGTCATCGGCTGCGATACCTCGGGAAAATGTTGGGCTCATGTTCAAAGCCATGCTTCCACAATACATCGAGTTTGACTCAGAAGCAGTTCGCTAATGCTCTCCAAGGCGGCCAAGTCTGGTTGCAGCTCAATCGGGTATATTCTACCAAGGTCATAGCGTCAGAATATGCATGAGACTCAGCAGGGCATCCCACTGCGTCATGTCTTCCTTCCAACTCCTATCGTCCAGCTTGAGACTTGCAATCCCCCGCAAAGAACGGCTGATTCTACGAATTTTGATTGAGAGTTCATTACATTGGCGATGGTTCTAGTCATAATACCAGTGGGGAGCCTAAGGATAGTATAGGTTTTTGGGGACAGCATAGATCGTGCCACCAAGCCTCATGTCGGGCTTGAGATAGGTCTGTGCGATGGCCGATACATCCCCTGTACCAACAGAGTTGGACCCCCATGCGATGGTGGAAGCCGCCTTCCAGTCCCGGCCAAGAGGATGTCGCTGTTGGCTATCGCCGATCTGATAAAACGCTTGACCCTCACCGGTCCAAACGAGCGCGAAACGCGTATAGGTGAATGCAGCGGCGACGATAAAGGCGCTGATTTCCAAGTTTTCTGTGCGGACGGTGCTGATGTTCGGGGTCAACGATTTGTGGCACTCATAACTGAGGAGTTGCAGTGTGCCAGGGCCGTGTGTGATAACACTGAGCTCCATGCCTGGAAGAAAGATGTGCACCATGGTTGCGTGTTTGTCTGGCGACTGGTAGGGTATTAGCAAGCGGCGCTGTGATTGCATAGCAAGGCAAGACTCACTTGTTTGAAGAGTTAAAAGGCTCTGGCTTTTCTGGGTGTAGGGCCAATCGACTCTTATACGCTGAGGGTATCACTGCTTCCAATTGATCAGCCCATGACCAGGACGTCCATTCGAGCCGTCAACACTACAAAAGGCAAGGGAGAACCTTGGGCTCGTAATCGAAGTCGTGCTTTTGTGATGCGTCGGGCCTTCTGCAATTTAACGGGGCTTGAGGAGACCTCTAAGGCTGTGTAAGGGGGCGTGGGCTTGCTCACAACTCAACATGTCTCCATGCTTACCCATGACAAAGATCAATCAAGCGCTCAAGATCGGCTAGCAGCAATCTGTTGGAATTCTTGCTTTCGACGATTGATAAAGTCTAAGCACCACTAGACACCTGACACTTCACAGATATTGACTGAGACTCTACGGGGAATACTGCCGTGACGCGTGACAGTTGTCCGGACTATGGATAGACGCCAAAGTTCGACGAGTCATAGAATCAAGATTAGGGAAAAGTCGACTTCAGAATTATAGTACAATGCGAATACACCCTTGCAAAATTACTCTCAGTTAACCAAGTTTAGATATCGGTTCTAAAACAGAAGCAAGTCGATTAGATCCTAGGGCCACGAAACAAGCGAAACAAGACGCACTTGAGAACATATCGATATCTTGGCTTGCCCTCTTCCAACCATTTCAGAGCTTTTCCGGCGTCTTTCACTATTAAGGCGTTCGTGTTCAGTCATTGATCCGGGTGCAAGCCTTGGAAAGAACGTACTGGGCAAAACCTCCACTCGACTCTTCACTCCCTTCTCCACGGCCAACTTGAGCATATCGACGGTTTCCTTCTTGCTTCCACTGGAGTCTTATGTCAGCTCGTGCATTAATGGAATCCGGAAGAGACGATACGCACATTTTGCTTCCTCCAACCAAGCATCCGCTGGGTGCCAGATCTGAAAGAAGATAGACTTTAACGAAAGGAGAATCTCGAAGCACAAGAAGTAGAGCTCACCGAAGCCTTTGAAAGATGGCAAGGGATCGTCCGGTAGGGCAACCATGATAAATTTGCCGTGCACGTTAAGTGTGCTGAGGAGTTTGGAGATTGGGATCGCGTCAGAGACGTTGATCGTGCACTATAGATACAAGAGCCACATTTAGCAAGAGAAGAGATAGAAAGGCAAGGGAGACTATGACATACGATGATCAAGTCGATCTTGCCTGCCCATGGTTCTGCAAAGTTCTCGTCGCTGGTCATGACAAAGTCGGTTGCACCAAACTCCATGGCATCATCCTATTGACGTCGTGAGCCTACACGCTCTGCCCAATAACTGCTCAGGCGACGAACCTTTTTCTTATCAGAGTGAGAGAACGCAACGACCCTGTCTGATCCCAGAGCTTTTGCGAACTGAACAGCAAAGTGACTGGCAGAGAATCAGCGAAGGGTGCGATTATCGAAATCAGGGAAACGCACCCAAGTCCTCCAATGCCAACAACTCCGACGGTCTTTCCAGGGCTAGATAACGACGCGATTTAGTGGGTCGCACTTGACGCTAAAGGAATGAAGACATACCTAGCGCCATGCGTCTTGAGCGGTGAGTAGACAGTAACACCAGCACACATCATCGGTGCTGCAATCTCCGAAGAAAGTTCCTTGGGGATAGGCATAACCCATCGCTCGTCCACACGAATCGCACTCGCATATCCTCCTTGCGAGACATCACCCTATAATTTCCAGTTAGCCCGACGAGATACAAGAGAAAGAGACAAAAGCGACTCACGTTGGGGTACTTCGAGTTGTAGGTATCAACGCCCTTCATACAGTAGTTTTCGTTGTTGTTCTTACATCGTGAGCATTCAAAGCATGAGCCGACCATTGGGCCGACGCCTACGCGGTCACCAGGCTTGAACTCGCTGACTTGAGGTCCGACGCTGACGACCTGGCCGATGATTTCGTGTCCTGGAATGATAGGCTGGACGTTGCGAATAGAATGAGGCCATGTGAGGAAGCGGAGAAGATTGAATGGGACATACCAGGATTGGATCGCCCCAGCCGCCGCTAACGGTGTGAATCTAGGACGCGAAAGACATCAATACGATGAACAGGGTCGGGACGAGGGAAGCGTACATCGGAAGCACAGACACCGCAGCATTCAATCTTGATGTCGACGTCCCGCTCACCCTTCTGCTTGGGGGTGTAGTCGATGACTTCGAGCTGATCCCATTTCTTGGTATCCTTCACGCTATCCTCCAGATTAGCCCCAGCTCCCAACGAGCGGTCAAATGGAAAGCGACTCACGCGTAACCCTTGAATTTCAAGTCTGAAGGCATGGTAGATGAAGATGGTTTGATCATGTTGTCGTGGCTCTTGTTAATGTCTATAATGAAGGAAAAGGAGACAGTCTTGAAAACTGAGGCTTATATACGAGACCCCTCAGTCAAAGGGGGAGCACTTGCTCCTCCTACATGATGTCAAGAAACACGATGCGTCAACACTGTCTCGCTCCTTAGACCGTATTGCTCAGCGGCCCACCACCAAACCATCGGCTGCAAACCGTGACCTGACATCATCGCTGACGGACGCAGGCCGTTCAAACTTAAACCGCCATCAAGCTTGCTCCTAAAAGGTATACAGCTTACCGTATACGGTAGCCCTCGCAGATCCAAAGTGACTTCGTCAACGTGCTCACGCAAGACGGCTAAAACATATGCGGGTGGGCACACTCAAAGGTGGGGCGATGGACTGGTGATACCGGATGGTGATCATGGCCGGACTCTTTGCACTGACGATGATGATGTATTGCAGAGCGGGGGTGGCATGCATGCAATAGAGCAAGATTAGTATGTGATGTAGATAAGACTGGATTATACAGCAATAAGAACTCATGACTATGCCTTGGCAGCAGGTGGTGCAGTCGGTGTTGAACCAGGGGAAGCTTCTCCAGGTGTTCCAGGTGCTGGGGGTGGAGGGGCACCTGACATGGCACCGAATGCTTCCCAGAGGTTCCCTGGTACCTGTGCGGCCATGGCCTGTTGCTCCTGCTCCAAGAGCTTCTCGAGAGCCTCCTTGTTGTCTCGCAGATACTTCTGCTCTTCCTGATACTGCATCTGTGCCTCGCGCCGTTTTGCTTCGAGGTATGTGAGAGGGGGACCACCTTGCGGTGCTTGCGGCTGGAGAAGTGAGAAACCGACATGAGCACGAAACGTACCAGTGGATGAATGACAAACGTACTGAAGATGAGAGGCCAAACATTGACGACATAAAGTTGCTGGAAACACCAGGTTGCTTCGCTTGCCACTTCTCGATATGCTGCGCTTTGGCAAGGGCCTCCGTCTTTGCATACTCAATAGGGATATTCTTGCCCTCGTACCGCTGAAGGATAGGTCGAACGTCGGCGGGCTTGTAGATACCAATTGATTCGAGGAAGGGGATCATCGCAACCAAGCCCTTATCCTTGGGATCTCCCTTCCATTTGGGAAGGATGATAGCGTTCTCGGGCTGGAGACATACGTGTTCCGGGACAGTGTCGAGAACGATAACCTTTGAGGGGTCACGGTTGAGATAGGAAATGTCCTTGACGATCTTGCCATTCAGATGCCGTGTGCCTTCGCGGCAGAGACGATGGCTGATGAAGAAGTTGTACCTGTCCATCTTTTCGAGAATAGGAAGGGCAGTCTGAGGACGGTGTCAGTCCGAATTCTGGTAATGAAACAAGGGCACTCACATAGGTGGGTTGGGAAGTGAAAACAACCACTTCAAAGAACTGTGAGATGTACGCCAGGAAATAATCCACGCCAGGTCTCTTTGCCGTTCTCCAACCGTGCTGACGCTACAAATGAGAGGTCAGATGCATGAACATCGTATTCATGGCCGTTCCACTTACATCCCATGTTGACGTGATTAGCAAGTCATCCAACGAGACCACCAGGGTGTAGGGCTTGCCCTGTGGGGGAGGCATGGGCGGAGGAAGCAGCTCTGGCCACGCAGGTTTGTTGAAATACTGTAACGAATGTCAGTAATCGTTTCCCTTGGTCCACAGGACCTTCACATACATCGAATATATCTCCGAAGCGCTCGCTTGACCGTCCATACCAGGTTGACGGCGCGGTCTCAAGGTTCTATCGACGCGTCAGTAGTGCTTTCATCCAAGAGACAGACAGCAACGCACCAGCTTCTTTGCTTTAAGCTCCTCCTCGTCCCACTCCCTTCCCAAATACACAGCGTACCCTGCAAATGCTCCAGCCATCAACCCAAGCATGGCCCGACCGTATGCCTTCCGCGTCTTCTCTGTTGACAGCGTCGTGTCTCTTGAGGAACGCGCACCAGTCTTTTGCTCAGGTTCAGGGAGAGCATCTGAAGGCATGAAATCCAGACTGGGTGCCTTCGTGGTGTCTAGAATTGGTTCCGGGGCAGAACTCCCGCTGGCACCAGTTTCAGGTGCTGTAGGTTGCGCATTGGCGCTGTCCCCCTGGGGTGGTTTTGGTGGTGGCGCCTGGGAGAGACAGCGAGCTCCCCGCACTGCAGAGCGTCGAGCTATTGGCCCTGACCTGGCAAGAAGACCGAACATTATGGCGGAAACAAAACCCAAAAACTGTGTGCCGGAGGTCGATGATGTCGTGACAAGTGTTTGACTGTGTTATAAATCCAAGTCTCTGTCCGTGATCCGCTCGCGGAACCATAGGCTCTCTGCGCCCGCTTGTCATATTCCAAGTTCTCTTTCGAGCGAGAAGAAATGTCTAAAAATCACTGATGCCTTTCCATTGTTTTCTTGGGTTCCCTCTCTATCCAGGTGTAGGACTTAGGCATTGACCTAGACCTAGCTCTGAAGGTCGATGATGATATATTTGTGAGTTCCTAAGGACTTTTCTGATTCTTTAGAGCAATAAACGCATGTAAATGAGCTTACTTTCTGAGAGCTGCTTTCATCCACTGTCTGATAGGTGGTCGAGAATGAGGAAGCGTTATCCACCATTGTAACTTTGGGGGTTGAGCCAGGAAGCTATGGCCCACCACGACGAAACCTCTAGGTCACCTGTCTGTATTTTAGTGCTATTAAGAAGAGTCGAGCTCGCAGCTGGTGCTCAAACGCTCTGGCAGCTCGAGGCTGGCGCGTTCGCGGGACTACAGTTGAATATCTCATAATGCATAATTATTTTTAATCCTTTTTATTCCGTAGCAAATCACCCCAAACCCGACACTTCGTCGAACTTTGGCAGCATGAGTGGTCTTCTACAATCTATTCAGGAATACCTTTTTCTAGGAGTCAGTAAATTTCATTGGGATTTATTTTTATTTTAACATTTTATGCGTTATGAGATATTCAACTGTAGTCACTAACGCGACCAAGCTCGATGATAGGGGCAAAACCCAGTCTTCAGGCGCAAACGGGTACCTCCCCACCAATCAATCCTTTTACTCTCAAATAGTATCGAATATACATGTAATGAGCGTCACTCCACTGAACTTGACGACGATGGCTCCTTAGAATTGTATCGAAATAGCCAAAGGTCAGCGATTTCCGCGGGCCGAGAGTTTGGTTTTGTCAAGTTTGTTTGGCCGTGATCTTTGCAATTGCCCGCGTCTTGTGTTCCTCACCCCTTTCTCCCGTGACAACCAGGATGCTCACTTCGCTCGCGACCATGGACGAATCCCATGATCCTTGAAGGTTGATTTCTCTGACAATTTGCTTCCTGCATCCCTTTGGCGGCTTTCTCGGGGGATCATCGGCGACCACGCTGCATGGGCTCCTCATCTGTGTCCCTGACTTCGGTGGCGGACCGTCTGGCAGCGGCAGAATACTTGTGTAAATGTCTGACGGAGGGAGCTTGACAAGAACTTCGCTGGTTCACATAAGCTTTTCATAGCCTCAAGAAGGCGGTATCTCGTTTCTCCAGGCCATCGTAGCACATTCGCGACGCTACTTCTTCTCATCCCTGAGCCGCCTTCGTGTCGCAGCGGCTCGCCAAGGGCCGCTCCTGACCTCTTCTGACACTTTTTCATGCTCTTTCGCCATAATGTGGACAAGTTAAACTCTAGGTCGGCGGAATGCCGGCCAGTTGAGAACCACGAAAACACATTGTTTCCGAGGTCGAAGAACTTGTGGAAGCAGGTCATTTGGAGTCGCGCGTGTCGTTGGCTCTCGTCGCGTGCAAAGTTGCATTGGTTAAAATGGGGTGGGTAGCACCGTTGGAGATGGCAGGATCCCCCCTCCTCCGCTTGATACCATGCAGAAAATCTTTAGCTTGGCCTCGTTGTTCTTTGTTGCTTCTCTCTTCGGGCACGGTATGTTTTTCTTTCAACAGGCGTGCACAGTTTATACTTACTGAATGTTTCTGTAGGTGCCGCCGTCCCCCCCAAACCCCAGGCTAAACCTAACTACTGGTTCAGCTTGTAAGACTGCATCACTGGGCCCGTCCTTGCAACCTAATATATTTCTTCAGCGGTGACTCGTACACTCAAACATGGTTCAACCACACCGACATTCCTCCTACTCCAGGAAACCCTCTCGGTAACCCACCTTACCCTGGCTGGACCGCGACCGGAGGACCCAACTGGGTCGGCTACGTGACCACCGAATACAACAACTCCCTCGTCTTGACCTGGAACTACGCCTACGGTGGTGCCGTCATCGACAAGGAGCTCGTGACACCCTGGAAGCCGGATGTGCTAACTCTCATCGACCAAGTTGACCAGTTCTTGAGCTATGCCGCGAAGAAACCTGCTGTTGTGCCGTGGAAGAGCGAGAACTCCCTGTTCTCGATTTTCATTGGTATCAACGACATTGGCAATAGCTTTTGGCTTCCCGGATCTCGCGATGAGTAAGTAGGCGTTTCCTTCATCCTGACACGAGGTTCTGACGGACACGCCTTTGATAGCTTCAATGACGTGCTCTTAAACAGGTACTTTGGGCTTGTGCAAAAGCTCGTAAGTGCTCAGAGTATGTGAGACAGAATTCGATCCTAACAGACTGAATAGTACGACGCTGGCGGCAGGAACTTCCTCTTCGTCACCGTCCCACCCATCGATCAGACTCCAGCGGTATGTTCCCCGCACACTCGCGAGGCTCACTAACTCATGGTCCCTTGTAGCAACTGGCCCAAACCCCCGAATCTCGGGAATCCGAGAAGACAGTCATCTTGAGCTACAACCGCAAGCTTGTCGAAAGGATCGCCAAGTTCAAGGCTACTGACAAAAAGGTAAGGAATAGCAGTGGTGCAGTTATAACCTTTACCGAGATTTTCATGCAGATCAAGACCTTCCTCTGGGACTCCAACAAGCAATACCTCGACATTTTGGCCAAACCCGAAGCATACGGATTCAAGAACATCACTGGTTGGGCCAGGGAAGACCCCGACTTCTTCTGGGGTGACAACTACCATCCCGGCAGTAAGCCTTTCTCAAGCCTCGACCGTGTCTTACATTCTGACGCATCCTTTTCAACAGCGTACGCTGACCGCTGGTTTGCAAAGAAAGTAGGACAGAAGGTTCTCCGTGGTACCATCTGGTAATCGACACCTTGTACTTACCCTCTAAATGCGAGAATTGGTATTGTGAAGATTGTGATCGTGTGGTCAATTCAGCTTTACGCCACCATCCGCTTCGTTTTACAGAATCTGCACGTTGCTCGTGCATGCCCCTCACATGTCTCGGATTATTGGGTGTTGAATTTCGCGCTACATCCGCTAGCGGGGCTTCGTCGGTGCCGTCTTTCTCAGAGGCTCAACGCTTTTACCACAATTTATATTGTTCGTTACTGAACGTTTTCCATGATTGGCAAGTCATGCTCCCAATTTCACACCATCTAGGCTGATCTCGAAGGTACTATCTATCAAACAGGCTCACTCCACCGCGAACACTCTTATAGGGGCTTCGACGCCTTATCCCATGAGAAGCACGCTGCCGGAGGAATAATGCTTCTTATTTCTCCTCTCTTCCATACAGTCTATGTGCGGTGGAAAAGCATGCGAATAACTCGCTGGTTTAAACACCAATTCTAGCTTCAACTATGGCCGCATCTTCGCAGTTGTATTGATTTTCCAGGCTTAAAAGCCCTAGCTTCTGTCGAATTATTACTCCACACCGTCCTCCTTCAGAGCCCATGGTTAAAGTACAGGTCTCACTTGTTGTTCTGGCTGCCACTTTGGCTGCGGCTGCTGTTCCTGTGAGGCAGCAATGTAAGTCGTGATAACACATGTTTTGCTTCCCCCGATGCTAATTGTTCTTCGCAGGTGGAGGCCCCGACTGGAAGGGCTCTACTGACTGTGCCGAAGGGTATGTCCTACTCTCACCTAGGTGACTCCCTCTGACAAAGAAGTACAGAGAACGCTGCGTCATGGTCACTTATGGTAGGATCCACTCCAAACTTGCTTTCTATGACGTTATCTTATCAGCTCTTAGCGCATTTCGAATGCCAACGAGAGAGTGCCATTGCGGCTGCTGCTCCCCCTCCCATCTTCCTTACGAGCTTGACTCGTATCGGACCAAAGCCAACTTATACTCCTCGAGTCGAAGGACGCGACGAGGATGTTCCTGTTAGCAGTCCCCTCCCTCCGATCTTCCCTGCACCCTCCTTCCCTCTGCCTCCCGGTCCCAAACCTCCCGTCAGTGGTCCGCCCATCCCCGCCCCGAGTTTCACTCTTACTAGGAGCACTGTGAGGCCTCCTTGGCCCACACGCCCTCCCATCCCAGTGCCCACCTGGACCGTAACGCGAAGCTCTGTTCTACCATCATATCCAACCCGCCCTCCTATCTCAATTCCTACCTGGCCCGTGACGCGAAGCACGGTCGTGCCCACGTACAGCACGCGTCCTCCCATCCCCATTCCTACGTGGAGTGTGACCCGGAGCACTGTGATCCCGACATATACCACCCGACCCTCCCTACCCTTACCCAACCTCGATTGTCACAAGGTCAACTGTGCTTCCCACCTATACGACTCGACCCGCTGTCGAGGATGTCGAGGCGGAGGGAATCACCTTGATCAGCCTTACTCGTACGACGCCAAAACCTACGTACACGACGAGGTTCACTCCTCGTGATGAGCCTGAAAGGCCAGTGGACCCGCCTATTCTCACTATTCCTGTTCCTGGTGCCCCTGGTCCCGCCCCTCCAATCCCCTCCACAGTCCTGATCACCAGCCTCACAAGAACCGACCCCAACTCAGTCCCCACCCCCCGCGTCGACTAGGCGGTCAAGCACAACTGACTCACCTCGGGTGGTGACCGCATTCGAGAGGTAACGTAAAGTTGAGGAAATCTTAGGCTTGTCAGTAGTTCAATCCAATCTTAGCATGGTGTGATGGTATCGGTGCCCTTTGCCCCATCTCCAGGTCGACTTTCACGCGACGACCGCTTCGTACTCGTTGTGCCCAACCATCTGGCTACCAGTGCTGTAAGGTTTTCACAGAAGGGGGCTAAAGTTGGTGGGCGCTCTTTCGGACCTAGTACATCCAAGCATCCTACAATCCTTCCGCGAAAGAAGCTGCGAGGGTGCGCCTTTTTTTTTCTCTTCGCAAAATCGGTTTTGCAGCTTCCCCGTTTTCCTGTTCCACAAACCCCACCCCCGCCCGAGCTCAACTCGAGCAAGGCCGCGGGTTGTTATCGACAATGGTCACGATCCATAATTCAGGCCTCTAGCTCTCGGGATGCAAAGCAAGGTTTCGCAGAAATGCCTCGCGCTGCGGATGGGCCCAACGCTAGCTTTCTGAGGTTTGTGCCACTGCTGATTCCTGAGTTCACACGTATCGGCCGGTGGGTCTATATCGCGATTTGAAGCGGCGTTACAACCTAACCAAGATGGTCCTCTGTTGCTGCGGTGACATAACTGATCTCTGTCTCTTTCTAATCGTCATAGGTCAGCACCGAGCCCCGAAGGCCACAATCTTATGAATCCATTCAAATCGCTCTGCGTAAGGACGAGGCGATGTTGCTCAATCCCAAATCTGGACAGTCACAGAGCTTTGGCTTCGTTGAACGCTGAGCTTCTCTGAACTCCTTGGGTCGGTTCTCCTTGCGAATGTCATCAGGCCTCGGTAGGCCATTCAGCGTCAGAATGTAGACTTGCGCACAAAACTCCTTCGCTGGGCCGTATTCTCTATGCAGGGTAACGTAACTGAGCACCTTTTCCAAGTTCTATTCGGCGTCATTGATGATATACGGGGGCGCTAGTCGCCATACTGCACGCGGATACGTTCAAAAATGGGCATTCGTTCTACACACTCCTGCACAAGCCTCACATAGAAGACACGCGACATTGCCAAAAACAGTGTATTTCTCTGGTCTTTGAATATCTTCTCGGCTCTTCTCGGTCACACTACCGCCTGGCTCCTTCAGCGATGCCGAAAAACCGGGGGCTTCCTTCGATTTCCTTACCTGGGCGAATTGGCACATGCCAAACCAAGTTTCGCATTGGTTGGTCAGGTTTCTCTCCAGCCCGTCCGGAAAGAGAAGTCGAACTCCAAACCGGACAAGACCGCCTGAAACGGTAGTTTGGCTTGGCCAGTCTACGTATAAAAAGGACGCCACCTGGAGCATGGAGGAGGACAAGCTCCCCAGCCAAGCTCCCAATCTTCATTCTTCCGCTACCATGAACTTCCAAAGCCTCTTCGTCGTCCTCGCTGCTTCCCTCGCAGTCTCTGCTGTTCCCGTTGTGGTCAACAAGCCTCAATGTGAGTCCCAGATCGCTCGACATCGCACAAGAGACTCCTACTGACGTTCTCTCCAGGTGGTGGCATTGGCTGGACAGGATCAACAGTTTGCACAAAACCAAAGTAAGGATCTTTATGTGCATGGTTTGCGGTTACCGACGACGTCCACTTTCCTACAGCACCGTCTGCCATCGCTTCAATGACTGTAAGTTTTTTCTTTCACCATCGTTATTGATCAACTCGTACTAAATGCCTCATCAGACTACTATGAATGCTTGAACAAGGACCGTGTCCCCGACTGGACCCCACCATACTGAGCACCCCAATCCAAATGCCAACTCAAGTAAAGGTCCAGCGAACGACACCAACGCCATGCTGAATCGTCACGACCATCATGTATCATGTATTCGTACCACCCTCCCACTGTAGCAGTAGTCAATCATCGTCATATGTTTCTCGCACTCAATATATTCACCATACGTTGAATTTCCCAAGTCCCATGCACTCGTGCTCTGCTTCTGCTTCCTCAACACCATGGTTAGCGAAGAACATTGAGCTTCCATTGGCTCAACCGATTCAGAAGTTTGAAAAGACGAGAGGATGCCGTAAGATTGGGCTATTTGGGGTGTTTTGATTGCGGGGAAGAAGCGATTGGGATCATGAGGCATAAAGGTTGAAGATCTCGTGTCAGCTCGTGTCAGGTTGTCCATGTCAACGCGAGATTCTTATCGTTTTGTCGTTCATCACCGAAGTTAGATGCCGGAGAAATGGTAGCATCACAGACCCTTCACAGACACCGGGGCGTCGAGGGCCCGTGTGAAGAAGCTGGCGAGTCAAACGATCTTGGAGAGAGTCAACGAGGACGAGAAGCTCTTCATCCCTTGGAAATGACCCCTGGATCTTGTGGAAAATCGTTGGCGTCGGTCGTCTTCGTTAGGCTGGAAGTACGCGGAAGCACCTATGAATCCTGAACCACACCCAATTCACGGATCGAAAACTCTGAATTGCATCAAGAACCGTCTTGCTAGTAGCTGTCAGCAGCCGTCCTGAACCGTATTAGTTTCGTCGCGCAGCAGCTGCCCAGCTTCTTGTTCAGTCAAGATCAAGCACCTGCCCACTTCCCCGGATAATGCACGGGATATCCATGGAAGGGGTATCTCACCAGAGCAACGGTGTATTCATTATGAGCAAATGCCGGTCCCGCCGTCGTATTTGGGATGTGGATTGGGCGTGCACGGGTGTAGACTGGAGGCCGCGATTACTTAGGGGCTTTGCTAACTTGACGTCAGCGACATTGATCCGCTTTTCAACGTCGCCCTCCGTGTACCCTTCCGCCGAACTCGGATGATGTCTCATTCAGCAAACGTCCAAACGACGAACACATTCAATGAATGCCGAGCAACGGCTGGATCCAATGAAACGAGGTTTATGAGTTTTAAAGAGGGCACGAAAACGACCTAGGAGTACAACGAAGCATGAAGGCTAAGCAGGGTAAAAGGGGATGTCGCAAGAAGAACAAAGGGTGAGGAAGATACTAGAAGGGATATAGATAGGATATACCGATAGATATGAAAATGGATCATATGTGTATTGCATAATAAGTTAAAGCACTGCCTGTCACAAACGCGTCTCCTGCTCAAGGACGAATGCCATGTCGATCCATCCAGTCTCTGAAATCAGGATCCCTCATGAGTTTCTCCCTCACTTGCATCAAAAGTCTCCCCAGCTGATTTTCGCCGCTCCCATCAGGCGCCTGACCCCAATACGTATCTTGCTCATCCGCATAAATCAACGGTCTCGGATACGTCCCAATGAGCTCCTTGCCCAAGTTATCGTGCTGGCTAAACTTGAGAACAAGAACCTCCTCCATCTTCTCCAAAAACACCTGTCCCCAGTCCGGTCTCTGATGCTCGTGGAACCCAGCCGACATGGGGTACACATACAACACATCCGGACATCGTCGAATGTTCTCTGCGAGATCAGGTCGATGGTCAATGTACTTCATCGCTTCGTGAACGTGCGTTGCGGTGGCGTAGATGGCGTTGCGATAGATGACGCGATGCGGGGAGTGGTTCATGAAGGGTGCGAATCTGGGGTCGTTTTGCGAAAAGTAGTATGGGGCGTGGGGGGTCGATGTTACGGTCGGGGTCAGGGATGGGGCTTTGAGGTGGTGGTGGAATCCATGCACCCGAGTCCCCGCCGTATCCTCCAGAAGTGCCAGTTGGAAACCCGCCAGACGCATATCCGCCTGTAGGAATTCCGGCAGAGGTGAAGCCAGAATCTGAGAATCCTGCAGTGTCGGGGCGGAAACCTGCTGTGTCTGGCTGAGCCTGACTTGATGGTACTGGGGGTGGTGCAGACGCTGATGATGTTGAGGCTCGCGGCCCTCCAGTAACGATTGGATGTTGACTGGGTTGTTTGGTAATCATAGCAGGTAAGAACTGGACGGGGTTTGCGCCGACAGGGAGGATGATGGGAGGAGGCGCTGCCTGCTGTGGTTGTGCCTGGGATTGGGATTCCTGCCGTTCATGTTTCCGTTTTGAGCCGGTGAGCCGCCTGAAGAGACTCTTCTTCTTGGTCAACTGTTCGGGCGCTGGAGCTGCGGCCTGTTGTGCTTGGGGTGGAGCTACAGGGATCTGTTGTAGTGTAGCAGGGAGATGGGTTACGGTGGCCGCCGCTCTTGGGTTTTGGGTGTTCGACATTGCATCGAGAAGTGCAGTGCTCTGAGGCAAGGCTAGCAATGCCTTGTATGGGGTCATCTCGTAGAGATCTTTAGGTGGAGCGGGAAGGGGATTTCGCGGTGTGTTTGTCACTGGAAGGAATTCCTCGGAGCGTGTTTGACGTCGATGGGTTCCCCGTCTTGATCTTCGTCGAGGATAGTCATCCTCCTCTTCAGATGTTTCATCCGAGTCATCTTGCGGTGGGTGTTGTCCAAATGGTGTTGCTGAGCGATGTGAGGGCCCGAAGCTGGAGTCTGCGGGGGCAGGCATGGGCTCTGGCATCCTCATTGCAGGAGGAGCTTTCTTACGCGTCTTTGAACGCGTAGGAACCTCTGGAACCACAGGAGCACCATTGGATGGTGGTGCAGGGTGCGCTGCAGAAGTCGTTTGTCAATGACTCTCTGTTATCAGGAACAGTATCACTCACGCTGAGGGAAAGACATGTAACCTCCAGGGTAATGCTCCGACTGAGTTCTCTTCTTCTTCCTGCCAAAGAATCCTTTCTCTGATGTCGGAGGAATGAATGGCATCTGTGACACTGGCATTCCCGGATACATGTGTGGAATTACTGGTCCCCCCATCCCAGAATATTGCTGCCCTGGTGGTGGCTGGAACCCAGGTGGAAAGAACGGTGCTGCCTGGCCATACTGGCTGCCCTGGTAGTACGGTGGCCACTGGCCAGCATGCTTGGATGACTTTTGACCCATACCGTACTTGATTTCACTTGGTCTTTTCCTTGGAAAAGTCAGATTCTGATGTTACGAATTGTAGATGCCTTATGACGCGGTAGACGCTGGGTATGAACTAGATCTGAAATCCAATTGTCTTTAGAGCCAAGGGAGACCTGATAAGAATCTGAACTGACCGTGGTATAGAGGTCAATGAACCGAAATATTGAGTCTCGCCACGTTCAACGTGCTGGACAGGGAAGACCTGCGAAATCAACTTGCCTTCCGGATGTGGAAGTGGCATCGCGTCCCCCACGTGGGAGGCCAGACCAGGATAGGGGCTATTTCTCCGTCTCGGAGAACGGAAGCGAGCGAGATTTTTAGGCGTTCTGGTAGGAATTAGGTATACGCTGTATCGTTTTACACGTTTATTATGCATAATAAGTGCTCTTAAATGCGCGTAGAGATGGGAATTGCGTTGATGTCGAGGGAGACAAGTGTAATCTTCCCAGAGAGGTCTCCGAACAACTCATCCAGGTCACTCACTCCTCGAGGGCCCATAGATGATTGGGAAGAAGGGTACAGTGTACTGTTGATCACTCAGGTGCTCTACCTTATCCTCAATGGCCAACCCATGGATTTGGTCGAACTTCTGGCATAGAACGAGGCCCCTTCGTGCAGTAGTTGTCACTTTCACCCTATTTCGAGTACGCTCAGATACCATTGAGAACCACTTATTTCAACCTTGGGTGAGTTTTAGGTTGTAAGATTACTTCCCTCCCTACATTTCTATTTTAGTTTAACGGTGTTGTTTACCATCCGACCACTTCTTCTGCCCCTGAAGGGCCCGAGCTTGCCATTGAGCCCGACCCTTCTCGTCACTCTCCCAAGGAGCGTGGCTCTCTGAAAGAAGTTTCGCCCCTGAGCATCAAGAAGTAGATACACCTCACCATAAGCGTGTAGTGAAACCACGAGAGCCAAAACGCTTCGCGCTCCTCGGTAACTGGCAAGTTAAAAGTAAAACGAATTATTCTGATTTTAAGCACCCGAAAATAGTCTCCAACGTCTAAGATTAGTTTCGGCGCGTGACGAGCTGAGGAGGTTGACACAGTTCATCAATCAGGGAAATACTTCTTCCATCTAGGCTCCGGCGATTGTTGCCTACCGAAAGCCAGCAAAAGTACGCCAACTCAGAATTAACGCCTTCAAGGCTGGTGAAGCGCAGCGACAGCTAACGTTTATGCAGTGGCGACGCTCTGAGACGCTCTGCCTGGAAACATGAGGCTCTGGGCTCAGGAGGTTTACTAGAATCCTTCATGTCGAAATGGCGGGGCATGAATCCCCTGAATCGAAGACTACATTACCACTCAGTGCACAGTCAGCACCCCAAGTTTTCACCCGTGTTACCGGTAGCATACTCGAAAATGATGGCGTCGGGAAGATCATCTTCTCAGCGCTTTGCGAATGATCCACACAAGAGCGCACGGGCGTCCTTGGAGTAAAGTTGACTAAAATGGCTCTAAACTGCCTATAAATGACTTAAATGTCCGCTCGAAAGATAACGCGGTAGCCTACCTCACGCTGGCCGACTAGTGACATTCTGGACGTCGACAAGGACGTGCGGGAAATGGACGATCCTCGACAAACGTGATGCAACATAACATTGAACCCGGGGTTTGCGCCCGTAAACTCCATCATGGGCTACACGGTCGTTCCCCTGAAGTCAACGCCAGGCCCTTGAATAGTCAGGGATTTACCTGATCTACCTTGATTCGCTTCGAGCTCATCTCGCTGCCGACGAGCCCTTTTCTAAACCACGGCAAAAGGAGGCCGTCTTTTATGAGTACAAATACAGGCCAGAGGATACAGTGAAAGACCATCTCACAAAACTTCTACAGTTCGACCTCTCTACCACTCCAACTCAAACATGCAATTCCTCAAGTCTCTCATTCCCCTCGCTCTTGCTTTGGCTGCCGCTGCCACTCCCATCGCCGAGTCTGGTCAGTCTTTTATCGCGTAGATCTTGGGGTATACGCTAACGATGGATGTATTTAGGCTGCACCACCGTCGAGACCTTCATCGGCCAGAACAAGGACGTTAAGGTCACCCGCGAAGTCTGCGCTGATGGCATCTCACTCAACAAGCGCCAAGACCCGCCCTTCTCCTTCTGCTTCGCGCCTTGTTCGTCCGAATGTCACTCTTCTCTTTTAAAGATACTCATTGCACGTTTAAAAATTCAGGCGAAATCGAGTGTGCTGCTAGCACCGAATCTGGCCCCCACCCTGTTGACTGCGGTGTCATCGAAGGCGCCCTCCGCTTCGAGTCCGAAAACACTGGAGACGACTTTGTCGTTGAATCTGGGGTGGGTCTGAGTTAGGACTTTGATAGCAAACAGATGCTCAACGGTAGAATAGGGACGCGCTACCATGACCTACAAGACCTGCAAGACTACCTTCGGAAATCAAGTCAACGAGCCCCGTGGCTTCTGCCGTGAGGGGTGGGCTAGCACTCTTGCCGCCGTGTCCGACAACTGCAAGGAGACCTCCCAGATCACCCGCGGTGGACGCTGCTCCTCTGTCGCTGCTAGCCCCAAGTTCTTTGTTGAGTAAGTATTCTCTTCTTCATCCCCAAAGCCACGACTCATCGGATGTTCTGCAGAGTTTCTCGGGCTTAAGCGACTGGAGAGCCTTCCAGCTCCCTCAAGCTCTTTAGACAGTGTTAGATATCCCACCTGTTAGTTTTACTACTGCGAATATACCCAGTTAACTCGCTATTACTGTCAGCCTTGCACTAAACCTTGCGTGGACTGCTACCTACAGTCCCGCTGTAAATTCCGCCTACAATAGCGAGTTTCCAAAGTGGTAGGTCCATCCGATGTTGGATGATTACGGTTACAATTGAGACTTGAGATGGCTGTTTATAGAAGTCAGCGCCAATGAAGTCAATGAGCTCCGTGGCTTCTGCCGTGAAGGATGGGTTAGCACTGTCACTGGCTTGTGCAAGGAGACATCCCAGATCACTCGCGCTGGAGTCTCCCTTGCTGCTAGCTCCAGGTTGTTCGTCGAGTAAGTACCTATTGCCCCTTTTCTGCAACGTCAAGTCTAATTTGCTCGATTGCAGGGTTTCCCATTCTTAAGCAACCCAAGCTGTCTTAAGATAACCTATGGGCGCTTATGATGTCCTTGAACTGGAAAATAGCATCTATATCCGTGACGGTTGTTTTAGACTGGACCTATTTCTAAATATATGGTCCCGCTTTTCACATTGGCGCCCAACCTCGGCTAGAAACCAGGGCCATCCACACCATCCAGGCTTAGGTCTCGACGGACCGCATATGCTTATGACGCCTGCACTTCCTCATGATCTATTATAAGAAGCTCATAGCCTCATTCCAGTGCCTCACAGCGCTCACAATCACTGACGGACAGCATCGCTGTAATCTTGCTCAGCCTTACCAGAAAGGCAATGCGCGGCTAAATCCGAAGATTAGATCCCGGGACCTTGATTAGGAGCCATTGCGTCGACTATCCCTTTCTCTCGTATTCCCATCCCAATTTCCCTCGTCTCTCTTTCACTTTCAAACGACTCAGTAAACTATGTCTTACGGCGGCGTAAGTGCCATTACTATTGGATTCATTGCGATGTTATTGACGCCCATGATCTCGTGTGGCTTTCAATCCCGTATCTCTTAATCTCTCCGACCACTGTCCTGCCATATCCACGGGCGCTACCTCTGAATCTATCGACATTATTACTCTGGCGTATTGAATCGTTCCGAATACCACGACCTGGGATGCAAACAGTATGGTAACCCAGGAGGGTACGGTGGCCCTCCACCAGGCGCTCCTCCAGGTGGCGGATACGGAGCACCACCTGGTGGAGGGTACGGTGGTCCCCCTCCTCCCGGGGGAGGATATGGCGGTCCTCCTCCTCCAGGTGGAGGTTATGGTGCACCAGGCGTGAGTGGCGATTTTGATCTTTGGAGGACTCTTAGACTAACAGAGCCGTTGGTCTTTCTAGGGCTATGGCGGAGGAGGATTCCAACCCCCCGGTGGCCACAAGCCTCCCCCTCCAGGAGCTGATCCTCAGCTCTGGGGATGGTTCACTGCTGTCGACACTGACAAGAGTGGAATGATCCACGCTACTGAGCTTGGTATGTCTTACCTTGCCCTTTTGTTCACGCTCGGACCTGATGATTGGACCATGACAGAGAGGGCTTTGGTCAATGGAGACTGGACTCGTGAGTTCAATTGCTTGGGTGCACGAGACTCTCCGACTGACATGGGCCACAGCTTTCGATCTCGATACCGTCAAGATGCTCATGACCATCTTTGACGTTGACCGCAGTGGAACCATTGGCTTCAATGAGGTTTGTAATTTACTTTCTCCACGAGCAAGGATCAGGGTTTAATCGTAACTGTACCAGTTCTCCGGCCTCTGGAAGTATATCAAGGACTGGCAGAATGTCTTCAAGCACTTTGACCGAGACCGCTCCGGTTCGATCGACGGTGGAGAGCTCCGCGAAGCTCTCGGCCAGTTTGGCTACAACCTCTCACCGCAACTCCTCGATCTTCTTCAGAAGAAATATGGTGAGCTCCATCTGCTCTCCTCTATCCACGTTCCGGCACAGATGCTAACTAACTCACCCCTCCCGGGGTAGATCCAGCCAACCAAGCCGCCGCACGTGGTGGCCCTCCTCCTGGAATCTCTTTTGACCGATTCGTCCGTGCCTGTGTTGTTGTCAAGCAGCTCAGCGAGAGCTTCCAGAAGCTGGACAGTGATAGGGATGGATGGATCCAGATCAACTATGATCAGTTTATGAACACCGTCTTGAGCTTGCCTTGAGCACGATCCTGATCGATTGAGAAGTAACTATTTGACGTGTAAATGTGTATCTTTGTATTGATTATTACTATCTCTGGTATTTGTATGAATGACGAACCTACCTTTGTTTCTGCTTGTTGAGCCCTGCGTCAAATATCTAGGTGCCTGTTCCCATCCTCAGGTAAGACGCCATATGAGAATTTGCCGGAGATTGCAATTCGGAAGCCGTGCGGAGGATGCCAATAATCAGTATATATCAGTGCAGATCAGTTCGGCAGCAAAGTAGTCAAACAATTCCCGAAGGGTTTGCAAAGGACGCCTTCAAGTTCGCTTTGGAAAAAACTACTCAGCTGCATGAGCCGTACTGCTGAGTTATCGCCAGTTTCACCTCGCCTTGTCATTGGATCTGTTTTTGCTGTGAACGCGTGCGGTAGCATACGCACCATGCCCATGCGATATGTAAAGAGCTGAAAGTCGGTCGGTCCAAGGGCTAGCGAGTTCTAAGATTCATTTCGGTCCAATATTCGCTCTTAGCTGCCGTTTTACTATGTTGCAACTCAAAGGAAGACCTAGATCCAGAGGGCTTCTAGCGCCTCTTGCTTGGGAAGTAGCGGCTTTTAAAAAAAATGACATTCGAACTAAAGGCATGCCACTCTGGTTTCCAAATGCTGTCAACGGTTCGGCCTAGGTCGCGAGTTGATGGTATATAAGCTATGGTTATCGCAAGAGCTCATCAGAGACTCACCCCCGAGGTTTACTCCCAGTCTTCAAACATCATTATTCATCTTCCTTCCTCATGATGAAGCTTCAAGTCCAGCTCATCTCCTTCATCGCGTTCATTGCCGCCGTTCAGGCCGCTCCCATTGAGCTCCCTGAGGCTGGCTCAGCCGTTCCCGTCAGCACCCCTGAGGCTGCCGTTCCCAATATAGAGACGCCCCATGTCGTTTACAACGGGTATGTACACTCCCTACTCTGGAGGACCAGCAAGCCTGACGGTGTCCTTCAACCAACAGGGGCAAGCTACTGAGAATTCTTGGGGTACTTGGAGAGTTGACGGGTAGCACCGGCGATGCTCTCGCCAACGCAGAGAACGCTAGTATCCCTTCAATCAACAGGCGCCAGAGTGGGCCAGACGCCGGTGCTATCATGGAGAAGCTTAAGGCCCTCACGCCCAAGGCTTAAGTTCCAGCCCTTCTCAAAAATGTCCAGCTCGTCGAGCAATTGATAGGTTTGCGTTTGCCTGTTGATTTTGCCAGCCCGAAAGCCTTCATTTGACTCTGCTGATTCACCTTTCCCCTGACTGGAGTATACTTACATTGAGACTGGATGTACCTATAATGTTTATGAAACCGATCAGCGGGCCTATAAATGAGATTTGATTGTATACAGTTCACAACAGTACGCACCTGCTCCTGTACTTTTGGAGAGTAGATAATCGAAATGTCGAACCCTTTTCCGTGAGCGTGACAGGCGTGTCTGTCACACCGCGTCTCCGTCGCGCTGGCTCCAGCACTTGATGAAATTCGCTTTGATCAAAACGTCGTCGGCAAAAGCGTCATGCACGTCCAATCGACTCTGAACGCGGTAAATGAAGCGGCAAGAGGGGGGCTTTCTATAGCCGCATCGGTTTTCTATGATTGGGGGATTGCCCCCCATTGTTCGTTGGTCAACTCGCTCTAGCCCTACCCTACCAGTCCCCATTGCTCCCAGCAATTGCCCAGCGTCAGATATTGCATCCTCGGGTACGTCGTGTTCGGGTACCGCAATTCGTGAGTTGTTCAAAGCATGCTGTCTGTCACTCAGTGCAGATCGCTTGTGAATTGGCAGCGAAGAAAACGGTGGTGATGTTCGAAACCATTGCGAAAGGCGCTTCCCTTTGAAATGCTCGATTCAGCTGCACGAGTTGCGCTGCTACCGCTAGCCTCGCGAATCCGTTCCTGTTGGGAACGCAAGCGTGTGCAGTCGTCTGTCTGCGCAGCATGTCCATGCGGCCATATGTGAAGAACCGAAAGTGGGCACGAGCAAGTACTTACTGAGGGTCATTTTGGTAGAGTTTTCGCTCGTTGCTTCCGTTCTCGCTCAAGTATGTGAAAACCCAAAGGTGGACCCGAATTCAAAGAGCACCGAGCACCTTCTTTTATTGCAGATGGCAGCTGGTACTTTCTATGGCATTAAGGCCGAATTGGTATATAATCTATGGTAATTTTGGCGAGCCCTTCAACACTCATCCTTGAGTCCCGCTTTCAGTCTGCCAACAGCTTTCGCTCACTCTTCTTCACGATGAAGCTCAAAGTCCTCGCCTCCTCCTTCTTGGTGTACATCGCCGCCGTTAGGGCTGCTCCCATTGAACACCCTGAAGACTCAGCCGTAGCTGTTAACACCCCTGTTGCTGCTGATGTCCCCAATGTGGCGGCGCGCGAATTCTTCTCCAACAAGTATGCACCCAAGCTACCATGGGGACAAGAGCGCAAGAAGCAAACGAGAAGACGTTCCTCCTCTTCGCCGTGTTTCCCCTTCCTTTGTCAAGCTCCTCATCACGGCCCCCAAAGGAGTACTCAATCTTCACGCCAACGTTGCCAACGACAGCGCCGACGATGGCGATTCAGACAGCATCGACGACGCTGACGGTGACGATTCAGACAGTATCACCGTTGGGATCGGTAAACCGGCGGCTGTCCGAGGTCCATGGGAGAATCGACGGCCCTCCTAGTCCTCATTCGACGACTGGTCGCGAGTTAGTCTCGGTTATCCCAGCCTCTCCCTTTCGGGACGACCTTCCAAATCAGGACTTCCCTACGTGAGAGTCTGGGATACTTCCAACGACCTTTGGTGGGACATGGCCTTCGGTGCTTTGAGTGGGGCCATATTGACCGGTTTGACTTTACTATTTGTTGTTTTGAGCTCACGTAGCTCTGAAATATCTCAAAAAGTGTGTTTTATGATAAATTGTACCGTCTGAATAAGATATTTCTAAATGAAAGATGGAAAATATCACGCATCAACTCCAACAGGGAAAATGTTTCGGAAACACCAGGAGACTCGGTGTCGGTTCTGGCTCCTAAAACCAGATTTATCATGGTCCTGGACTGGATCCATAAGCCCTCGTTTATCTATACCACCCATAATCGTGAGTGGGAATTCAGATATTCACTTCCTCAAGGACGGCTTACACTCAATGTTTTTCCGCGCCAAATACATCCAAGGCTCAAAACAAGGATGCCGAATGCTTTCAAATAATATCTTTTATCTTTTTCTCCCCTATGAACAAGCCCTGAAAGGTCTGAAATCACATCAAATCGCATTCGATAATATCGAGGCAGTCAATATGGCCCCACTCAAAGCACCGAAGGCCATGTCCCACCAAAGGTCGTTGGAAGTATCCCAGACTCTCACGCAGGGAAGTCCTGATTTGGAAGGTCGTCCCGAAAGGGAGAGGCTGGGATAACCGAGATTAGTCGCGAGTCTGCTTCTTTGGATATGTAGTTTCTGTCACGACCTCCGTCTCTCCAGAGCGGAATTTGGTCCGGCCTGTTTGTAAAGTGCCCAAGTTACCCAGCAATCCGCTAGCCATTGTACTTCCCTCCCCTTCTTCCAATCTGTCGCCTGCGCGGAATATGCCAATGCCTGCTTATGAAACCAATATGTAACCCTCTTTAAATATGAGATTCGCGTGTTAATCATTCCAGCGGTGCCAATATATGGCTCCCCATGTACTTTTGAAGAGCGAGGGTCTAAATCTCTTGATATGAGCGTGACAAGCGTGACAGGCGCGTCTGTCACGTCGTGGCGCTCACAAAACCATCGAGACTGACTGTACTTCGAGTTCTTAAATACTACCCATTCCTCGTTGAACCAAGTGCCTACTCTCATCTTCGGTTCTGTTGTGTTTGGGAATCACAATTCGTAAGCTGTTCACAGAATGCTGTCAGTACATATGTACAGATCGCTTCTGAATCGGCAGCGAAGGAAATGTTCACGATGTTCGAAACCATTGCGAAGGACGCCTTCCATTTGCAATGCTCAACTCAGCTGCATGGGCCGTACTCTTGCCAGCTTCGCGAACCCGTCCCTGTCGGGAACGCAAGCGCGCGCGGTCGTCTGGATTATGTGCACCATGCTCATGCAGCCATATGTACAGAACCGAAGTGAGCGCGATCGAGCACCGAGGTTCATCTCGGTGGGGTGGGTATTCGCTCGTTGCCTCCGTTCTCATTCTAGCATGCGAAAACTCCAGGATGGTACCGAATTCAAAGAGGTTCTAGCGTCTCTTCTCGTGGCAGGCGGCAGCTGGTATTTTCTATGGCATTGAGGCCGAATTGGTATATAACCTGTAGCTAAACTGGGTGAGCTCTTCAGCAACTCATCCTCGAGTTTCACTCCCAGTCTTCCAAGCAACTTTCACTCACTTTACTTCACAATGAAGCTCAAAGTCCTCGCCTCCTCCTTCCTTGCGTCCATTGCCGCTGTTCGGGCCGCTCCCATTGAGCACCCTGCTGGCTCGGCCGTCGCTGCCAACACCCCTCAAGACGTTGCTGCTCCCATCCCTGATGTGGCGGCACGCGGACTCTTCTCCAACGGACATGTCCCCAAGCTACCCTGGAGAACCAAGAGCGCAAGAAGCAAGCGTCAAGATGACCTTCCCCCACGCCTCGGGTCCCCATTAAATTCCTCGGGCGATCTTGCCATCGCGGAGGCCCCTGACGCATTGACAGGAGGTGTTATCTCTGACGCAGCAAGCGTTGTCTCTGACGCAGCAAGCGTTGTCTCCGACGCAGGAAGCATTGTCTCCAACGCATTTAGCAGTGTCATCCAAGTAGGAAAATATGCCGGTAGTGTCACAGAATTCTTGGGTACAGCCGGGAAGGGAGCATCTGGGGCGGTCACGAACTTCTTCAAGGACATAGGCGTAGGAGCCAGCAAGGCGGTTGGCACTGTCGTAGGTGCGAAGGTTTCGAGGGATATTTGAGTTGTAGTTTACCTAGATGACACCGAATCCCGCCCATGTACTTTTAGAGGGCGATGGCAAAAGCCCCCTTTTTCGAACGTGATGAGCGTGACAGGCGCGTCTGTCACACCCGCGTCCTTGCTGTCACACTCCAGCCTCGAGGCTGGAAGTTAAAGTTGGCTTCGACCACAACGTCGGTCAACAACAACAACAACAACAGCTTGAACCATGCACGTTCAATCGATTCTCAATGCCGCAAATAAAGCGGAGAACTTGCCAGTTGCTGTGTTCAAGTATCGTGGCAAGCGTAAATTCTTGACAAAAGAAAAGGAATACGAGGTCAGTTTTCGTGATATTTACGATTGCGACCTTTTTTTTCAACGAAAATGGATTTTAGGAGACTATAAAACTCGTAAAAGAGGCATTCAAGATTGTCCAGGATGTTTCGTTCTATACGAGCACATTGGACGTTTGCAGAGACCAATTCGTCGAGATTGACTCGAGCGCTTATTCCGCTCTGAGAGCTGTCCTTGATGAGATTGTGGTCGTCGAAGCAGGAAGTGATCCAGAGGGTCAGTAGCATATTTATTACCCCTGTTTTTGTTTCAAGAGCTGATACACTATCGATGTCTTTAGACGCTACAGGCAACCGCAAGACGAAAGCACGAGTTTCCACAACAGTATCAGCCTCGTCTTCCGCCTTCTCTGTCGCTCGACAGCTCCAGCCCCGTGGTTCAGGTGCTGCCACGACCAGCGCACGGACCATTCAAGGTCCTCGCAGTTCGCTCGTGCGTCCACAACCCCAAAGAACATCAGCCGTTCACGAAACTGTGACGCGTAAAGGGTCTACGGGGAGTTTGGATGTCAAAGACTATCAGTCGACGTCTGAAGCCGACGAGAGGGAGATGGTGGTGGCGGAAGGACAGGACCAGGAGCTGGAGTACGAAGATGAGCGTGCCGCGGATGAGGTGAATGATGATGCAGCTGTTGAGGAGCCTGAGCAGGAAGAAGAGTTGGAACAGCTAGCGGATGAGGAAGAGGAGGAGGAAGACGATCTCTTTGGTGATGCAGAAGAACCTGACGCAGAAGACGAAGGGGCTCATACAGAGGAACAGGGCCGCCGAACCAGTGACGAATTCGACATGGTTCCTGAACGAAGCTACCGTGCTGGTCTGTCACCCTTTCTCTTCTCATGATCGAGGTCCTAACGTCTCTTGTAGATTTCCCACCCGAGCAGGAAGCAGCTGCAGACTTCCAGTCTCCTGAACCTGCTAAACCCCCGTCTAAATCCCAACTCGCCGAAGAACTCTTCCCCGAGTCACCCTCTCCACCCGCCAGGACCAAACGCCCGGCGCCGCGAGGGTCCGACTTGCCTGTGAAGCCCGAACGTACGCCAAAAGTCAAACCAGAGCCTGCCTCAAGTTCGAAGAGGGCGACCACGGTGACAACAGGAACAACAACAACAACCTCATCTCGGTCGTCTGCTAAACCCAGCAAGACTACTGCCACCACCACCTCCAACGCAGTTCCTATCGACGACAATGCTCGGATCGCGATCGTCATCCAATCCCTCCCGGTAGACGGCGACGAGGACCCTCAATCTGCAACGTTCAAGATGCGAGGACGACACATGGTCCACAAGATCCTCAAGACTGCGTGTGGTAACTTTGGTTTGGATTTTGAAAAGTGCGTTTCCTAGTCTCCTTCGTGCCTTTGGAAGAGAGCTGCAGCATGCTGATGAGTGTTTCGATAGTGCTTCGCTGTTCCTGGCGCAAGACGTGTTTGACGAGGATGGTATTTTCGTGGAGACGGAATTTGTTCATTGTCCGAATGACAGGACTGCTGCGCAATGTGGGATTATGGATGGAGCGAAGCTTGTTATTCAGGTTGCAACCGACTCGGATTGAGCGCTTGAGGCGAAGAGTGTGGGGGCAATGCATGAAGTTTGGTCATAGGCGCTTCGTCGTCTTTCTTGGACGTTGTTGGAGATTGGCTCTAATCTTGGAGGGAAGATCATCTGACTGGGCTGTACATATATATCAATTGGGATCTACATACAAGTTTGAGCCGCGGTAGATCAAAGAACTTCTTCATTTTAATGATCAACAAAACGTGCTGTTTACAGTTTGACCAACCCACAATACACATATCACCATGTAAACGGGAGAAGCGACCCAAAAGCATCCCATCTTTTTGATAACACTTGATTATCTACGACAACAGTCGCTATTTACACATTAGAACAACAAACGTATACTTTAAACAGATAAAGACGACTAGAAAAGGGGGGCCCTAATTTAAAAGCGTAAACAACCGTTGAAAAGGGGGTCATGACTGATGATAGATGGAACTGGATTCCTATCAACAAACAGAAAAGCATAATGTAGGCGCCACAGCGCTCAGTGGGTGGTAGTGTGCACTAGTACAAAGAGAGAAAAGAATGCGAATAAAGAAAGAATGCCGAAGGAAGAGTTCCGAAAAAGATGGTGTGTGCAATCAACAAGTAAAGAGAATATGGGTGTCAGTCGCCTACATATCATTTGAATTCCGCGTTTACCGCCTGCCCCCAAGGTCGTTTCTGGCGTATGTCGTGCCAAAGATGGTTAACGCCCAGCCACTTGGCCAGAGGAACCCATACCCGCCCACCGAAACCTACCCAGCGAAGGGCGTTTAGAACAACGCACCACCCGCAACCGAGATTTCTGTCTCCCTCGGCTGGCTGTTATACAACGGCGGAAGATCATCCACAGTATTCCCAGCGATCAACGACGCATCGTCCTGTATCAACTGCGACACCGTCATGTTCGTCCTCTCACTCGCCATATGTGTGTGCCTGGGTAACGGTCGAGATCGAGACGCGGTTGGAGAAACCACCCCCGCGTTCTCGTCCGAGTCCAGCCGTCGATGCTGCGACTGTGGTGTCGTAGACGACTCTCTTTGCTGTTGCTGGGAGAGCGGTGAGGAGAGGTATCCCAGTTCGCTTAGTGCGGTGCTTGGCGTCTGGGGGATTGGATGACGGGTGTATGTGGGTGCTCGAGTGAGTCTTCTGGAAGCCTGCGAGCCTGTCGCCGAGATAGATCGTGACATGTGCCGACCCGTGCTCGCACTGGCGTTCGACGGGCTTGTCCTTAGAAGAGGGGCGTTGGATCCGGCGGATGAGATGGTCGTGTTGTGTGAGCTTGATGCGAGGGTCGTGAACGAGGGCGCTCGTTCGTGGCTTGGAGTATAGCTCCCTCGCTCCATCATCCGCCTCTTGTCATCCATCGGGAAGTGCATTGATGTGTGCGCCGGTGAAGCATCTGGCGTGATGTCTGTGAACGGCTCCATAACATCTGTATTCCGACTTCTCGAATTCGATCGAAATGAGAAGTGGGACGTCTCTGGGGTGCGAGGAGGCGTGATGGGTCGTGACGGAGGCTGGGAAGACGGAGCAATAGAAGCTGCGGGGGGGAGGATACGACATTCCAGCCATCGATGGCTGGCGGGAGGGCATTTGGATTGGGAGGCCTGGCGAAGTCACATCATTGATGAGTTCAGGTTTCGAGGGAAGAGAAGAATCTCTCTTGGGGTGTCTTTTGAAGTTGGCGCGTCGGCGTAGGAAGAACCAGGTAGCCACGGCGCCAATGGCTATTCCTAAGACCAGACCTCCAGCACCCGACCCCGCCGCGGAGGTCGCAAGTGTACTTTTAGCTCTGTGGACGACATCAGCAAGTTATATCACAACAAAGCATACTCAATACTTACATTGATGATCCTGAGAGGCACGACGTCGAGCTGGATGGCAAAACGTAGTACGGCCCCTTCGACCATGAAGATCCATCATCAGAAGCCAGTGATAGGAAGAAAGGGAAGCCTTCAGGCTAGATTGTAGATCATGGTTAATTTCCCGCCTGACTTTCTTGCGATTTTAAGAACTCACCAGCGCTACAGTCCAGGCGATGGGATCCCTGTTTGTGGACGTGATGTTGACAGGCGGATGCATACTTGGTGAGACCTTGAGGGCGCAAGTCAGCTTCTCAGTCGCTTAAAGGCCGCCTAGTTGCTCACAGTCAACATGTACGGCGGTGAACCGCCTTGTGGTTGCACACTGATATCAGAACACTGTCGGAGGATTGTTGAGCGCCGAGAACAAAGAGAGACTGCAGCTGAGTAGACACACCTGCAGTGGCTGAAGCGCTGGCGACGTCACCCCCGGTCGACTCAATGGGCTGAGCGTAACGCCGAGGGGTTCTGAAGGCGTAACGTCTTGACAGGTGGTATTGGACACGGGTTGTGTGACCGTCCGCATGCCCTGGCATCCTCCAGACACCCCAAAACTGTCGTACTAAACTTCTGGTGAGCGAACTGATGCATCAGCTGCATGACAGATGGCCAAGCATACCATACAGATTTGATACTAGGAGAGTAGCGACATTAGCATCATAGATAAGTACAGCAGACCTCAACGCACCTGTGTATCTGGAGGGAAAGGCACAGTCCAATCCTGAAACAGCGGTCAGAACACACCGAGCACAAGCGTAGTCTGCAACATACGAATGTCGGTCCATGACCTGATGGGACGACCAGAGGCTTTGAAGTCGATCTAGACAAGCCTATCAGTCGAGCCGAGCAGCAAGCGAATACCATTACCACGTACGAGGAAAAGACTTGAAAGAAATACGGGGCGATGGGAGCTGGCCTAAGGGAAGATGAGTACACCAGACGAAGCCAGAGGTAACGAAACTCACCCTTCAGCATTCCCTCTAGCCCATTTCAAGTGCACTGTTTCGCACTGCTCTACAAGAATATGTCACAACGCCGCCCCCTCTGCCCCAAATTAAAAGCTGCCCACCGGTTATTGGCACTTGCGATGATTCGTATTCAAATGAGAACCCCTAAGATGAAATACGTTAGGTATCGCACAAAATCCCGAGCTTGTTGGACTCACAGGTTTAAGATACGGGACAACATCAGCAGCTACAACCTCCAGGAACAACAGATACAGGAAAGGGAGAGAGACGAGAGGAGGGCACAGCGTCCGCGAGCGCCCGCGCATAATGGCAAGCGGTGACGGGGAGGAAAGAACTCGAAATGTCATTGAGGGCTCAACCGATATATACTACCTCCGTTGTTCGTGGACATCAGGTCAAGATGGAAGGGATCAAAAAGCGCCGCCGCGCCCACAGCGCCGAATCGCGATTGTCTTCTTCGACATGTCCTGATTAGGCGCCTTGATGTTATCGAAGTCCTGGCAATCGGTTCGACCATGGATACGTTGACATTGCATCCAAGGCTACGATGCCTCCTAAATGTAAGCGCCGATAGAGAATTACTCGATGTTCATAGCCGGAGCGATTCGAGCCTTGCAGGGCGATGCACTGTCTAGGGGGCCTGGGTGATGGATGCGAAACCTGCACCCCAAAGGCTCAGTCGGTGCCTAACGTCGTGCCAAGAGCCATGTGCACCCGCTAACCTACCTGTATGACGAAACGTGAGGCAGGTGACGGTAAAATTAGCTTACCGCCTCCCTATCAACAGAGGCGCTCAAAGCAAGGAAACTTGAAGGGAGGCTACGAACAGGGCGGATGAAAACGATCGCAAACCAAGCTCAAAGAGTCTGGGCCTCGAAGGGCTCTGGTAAGAGCAAACAGGTACCTGTGCTTCTCCCGCTATGGTACCGCCAATTGAGGTCTCTTGCTTAGAACCGCATTCGCTCCTGTTCAGAGAAGCATCAAAGTGACGATATCTGCCAGAGGTGGCACCGCGGGTACTATAATTGGGGTTTAGCCGAGGCCGCATGGCAGGGCGAGTACGCAGAAAATGTACTTAAAATAACAAATTTCAGGACACACGATGGAGGAGCGCGGTAAAAGGCAGCGTCGCTTGCCTAAGACAAACATCCGGTGTTTCATTCGTAATGATTGTTGGTCGGGATATGCTCGAGCGGATATGCGTATAGGTAGGTCCGAGCAAAGTCTTGATACGTTTGTATAGCCCAGACTCCGCAATCGTTTCTGGCCTTGCCTTGCATTCTTGGAATGATGTTTAACAGGTCCAATTACCGCAGGTAGGGAGAATCTACAAAGTGCGATGAGAGGCAAAGACTTGACAAGAGACGAGGCACTTGCCTGGGGAAACTGCGGAAGAACTGTGTTCCAATATGAGCACACTCGATCTGCCTTCTGATGATCCCCCTGAACAGCCCCAGTTGTGGAAGTTCCAAGGATAGCCAATGTGGAAGGATCTCTGGTGCTGTACTTTGCCCAGCCAGGAATCTGTGGGCCACGATGAGGATCTATAAGTATGATCAGGCTTTCTCGTGCTTGGGTAGTGGGAGGCAATGTCCTGAGTTCATACCTTTGATAAAATTCGTCCAGGCAGTGACCATCAAATCCGAGATCTTCACCTGGTCAGGCGTAGCGCCTGTAAAAGGTGGGGACAGCACAATCGTCCTCCATTGACCCATCACGAATCTGATGATCCCTCCGTGGAATGCGCCAATCCTCTCACCCCTCGAGTTTAGATTAGGCGCCACATGATCCCATCTGTACCTCCACACAGGTAACTTCAAATCCTCTGTCCGATGCTTGGCAAGGTTGCTTGCGAGGCAAGCATGTGCGCATCGCGCCACATTCCGGCCGAAGCATTGTAGGCAGAGGGGTATTCAGGCGAAGGGACAGGGTAGAGCTTCTGCAGCTCAGCTAGATCTGTGAACGGGAAGTTGAGGTTGTTGCTTTTGCTGTAGGCGGTGATATCAGAGAGATAGGCCGTTGGTTCGCCTTCGACGATCAAGGTTCCTTCGTCCTGTACACACAGCAGACATCAGGAAGTCGCACTCCACTTTCATCACTATTTACGTGCCTTATTGGTTCCAACGAGAAGTGGGATTCTTGCTGTTCGTCCTTGCTTCGTCTGTTTCACATGGCTGTGTGGGGATGGGTCAGGGCTACGGCGATCCGAATGGTTGAAGGGGACGTACTCTTTCCATACAGTCACATTATCCGTGACAGGCTGGAATTGGGCTTTAGTCTCGAGCAATATCTTCCTTAGATCATCGCCAGACTTTTCCCGGAGACAATCCAGTTGACCTTTTCCTGTTGGACATCCCATACTAGTCGAGATTTTAGCAATCTCCTGATTCTCTGGCCACATAGGCTGAAGAGCTGAGGTCATGAGTAAGAGCTGGAGAACATCACCATTAGAAACTCACTGTCACCACTCTGCATAATAGCTGCCCTGATGATAGGATCACGGTGGTATGCAGACATGTAAAGGTTCGTCATCTCTGCCGGAAGATTAGGTATTTGGACGAGGGAGTAATGGGACAGAGCGTACCCCCACCGACGGATTCCCCTACAGAAGAGCATGAGATGTGAACGTCTGAAAACATATGATGCATCGCACCTCCCAATGTGATTTTGCTTGGATCCCCTCCAAACCTACGAACGTTGTCCCTCAGCCACTCCACGGCTGCTCGTGTGTCAAGCAGTCCAAAGTTTTGCGTTTGCCCCAGCCTTTACGATCTCAGAAGCATGAGGAAAGCCAAAAAGAGACAGGCGGTAATTGTAGCTTGCAAAGATGATACCCTAAGGAGCTGGTCAGCAAATGCATGCTGAATGATCAAGGAGAGCATGGCGTACACGTGCTGCGAGGTAACTTCCGTCAATCTTGGGGTCTGACGACGCTCCACTGTCAAAGCCTCCACCACTCGTGTGTCTGTTAGTCGACGCATGCGATACTTTTGGAATAGGATACTTACTGCGAGTACAGGTAGACAGGCAAGTCCGTTCCTTGGGAAGGGGCAATGATGTTGGATCCGCAGGCAATCTTCACTTTGGATTGCTGTTCCATTGCCACCATCCGCCCTATACACGGTATTTCAGTGAGACAAGGACCTAATGAGCGTCACGGTAGATACATACCTTCCCTGTAGGCACGCCGGTCCGTATGCTGAAGCATTGAAAACGGAAGAATATTCCGGCACGATGCGCACAGGCGGTTTCCATCGATTCTTGCCATCCGTCGTCTGTGCAAAGGGTATTCCCAACCACTTTTTCAAGGGAACGGAAGTGGTATTGGTGTCGAGGAAACCCGATACTAGTCCCGAGGTAGACCGAACCAGGAAGGGGTGTTTTGGACCTGCACTCAGGCTCTCGATGCCACAAGCCACACCCACGCAGAGGAGAAGCACGAGATGTGCCAAAAGCCTGCGAGCCTCCATCGCTGATGCTACAACAAGAGGGTAGCTGTAGGCCCCGAAATCGCATGAATTCGACGTTTCATAAGTACACCACCTCGGTAAGAATTCGGAGGAAGTTCTTGGGTGGAGGCTCCGCTTCTTTCACAGGGTAGGGCGTCAGATGAGAGGCATCGCGGCCTGACATGGTTCTTCTGCATCGGCATCTGCGCAGGAGGACCGAGGAAGGAGATAGAAGGCACGCTGCATGAATGTTCGGGTCCAAGAGTCAAACTGGTGATCAATCGCGAGCCTATCTTCAGACTCCGACGTGATCCCAGCGCTAAGTCCCTGCTGGTCTGGATGCATATCCCAAACTGAGATGATTAAGAGCCTAAGTACAGCGCGACCAATACCAGAACGAAACCCCCGACCCTAAAGCGCAAAAGTCCCGATGATAGAAGAAAGATAAGCCAGGTACATATTATGAGAAAGCGAATAAACGATGCTGGACTGAAGAAAGAGGAGAGAGAAGATCGAAAAGGCCCAAGTGGATGAAAGGGTGAACGAATATAGATCCGTGTCAATCATGAATGTACGAAAGGCGTTAATCCCATGAGTTCGTTGGAGTTGGGACGATCTGGATTTCAGTTGCCGACGCTGGAGGCTATCGTACCTAGGACAGAGCTTGCTCCATTCCACTGCCAGAGGATAGGAATGTCAGCTCGTAAGCAAAAAGCGAGTCGAAAGAATACGAACCTGGAGGTTTGTTGTTAGAGGCGATGTCCTCAGGAGCTTCGACGAAGACCATGCCAGGCCACTGAGTAGAAGGTCAGCTATCATCCTGAAGGGTGATACGAGAGGCGAGAACGTACATGACAAGGTGGAACTCGATATGACTATACAGTTGCAGCATTAGGTATCATTAGACGAGGTACGAGGAATCGCTTACCAGTGGAAGAACCATGGCCCAGGGTTATCAGTAGTGAACCGAATGGTGACATTGTCGTTGGCCCCTCCAATGTTAACAACATCGCGCTTGACAGGGTTCACATAATTGTACGTGCTGCTTCCGGCGCTCCGAACGACGCTGAACGCATGTCCATGCAGGTGGAATGGATGCCTGTTTTGAGAGCAAAGTTAGAAATGGTGTCAACATCGAATTCATACACGTACCGGTCCTGCGATCTCGAATCCTGGAATCGAGACTTCCACGACTGCGTTTCTAGGTAATGTGCGCAGAGCACCCGCGGGAACGAGATCCGCTGCGGGGACACCGTTCATAATCTGAACCAAGACGGGGCTATCTGGGGAAGTCCAGCTGGCGCCGTTCATTGTAAACATGTCGGTCAAGCCGATGTTGAAAACGATGTTCTCATCAGCGGGTCCACTACCTCCTGGGGCAGCAGGATCAAGCAGAGAGCGAAGATCGGCCCTCTTGCAAAACGATGGGGTTTGTTCGAGGCCTAGTCCTTGGGGTCAGCTTCAGGGGCGCCAGCGTACCGTAGAATTGCGGAGTTGATGCCACCCTCCGAGTAGTCGGTCAGGTTGTTGCTCCCAAGGTTGGGAATGGCACGAATCCAGTAGTTGCTCGGCGCTTGGTTTGCCTCGAGGACGACAGAATACCGCTGGCCTGTACAAAATGTAAGAGGTGAGGCTTAGGGATCGGAAAGACGCGACTACCAGCAAAGATCTGAAGTTCTTGCACAGTGTGAGGCTCGGTTGGTTGGCCGTCCGTTTCGATAATGGTCAAGTTGTGGCCGTCGATGGAGAAGCGGTAATTTGGATCGCACGATAAAGATACCAAGCGCAATCTGTAGCGAATTCCCTGCTTGACCTTGATGATCTCGACTGGCGTTTTAGGCCCACCAGGAGTGCGACCTTTACCGTTGATCAGAGTCGCGTCAGACATGGGCGCCCCCATCCCCGTAATCGACGGAGTTTGTAGGTGATACCTACGCGTAGGAGCCATTAATGCTGGAAGCACCACGAAGAACGTAGTCCTACCAATCGGCCAGGGTGATGATGGTTTCTCTACAGATCACAGTGAGAAGCGGTACGAGTCAGAGTGCTAGAGCATCCTTACTGTTGTCGACTGCAAATAAATGGTCAGCCCTATGAAGAGATAAAAGCGTGCTTTATACTGACCATCGTATAGGCCCCGATGTGGATCTTTCTTGTCGTAGATGACAGAGGGCCTCGAAGACCGTCGCAATATTGAGTTCCTGAAGCGAGTTAGCGCCCTGAAAGGTAGTGTAGGTCGAGCTGGCTTACCAAAGTGGGAATGATACCAGTACGTTCCTGCTTCCTGGCCAGCATTGAATCCATACGTGAACGATTCCCCGTTCTGGGGAATCGGGCACTGAGTTACGCCGTCCGCCCCATCTGCCCAGGCGGACTGGTACTGAAATATGCCATGCCAGTGCTAAGGGAAGGGTGTCAGGGAGGCGTAAGTTTCGAGACGTTGAGCTCACAATGCTTGTTTGCCGCAGCATTGTGGGGTTCTGGAGTCTGTTCACGACGGTAAGCTTGAAGTCGTCCCCCTACAATGGGCTGCTGGTCAGGAATCCACACAGTGCCATCGTGGAAGAAGAATCCAACCTTGGTGGCTCGAATCAATGGTGAAGGATGTTGCCCATTGACAGCAATGACCCTTCGGAGGATACTGTCAGCATCTAATCTCAGCAAATCTGCTTTGGAGGAACGTACGGTCTAGTGAATCCATCAGGGCTGGCATCGATATTGGAAATGATCAGCCCGCCCTTGGGTCCAAGAGCCATCTGTGCTAACGATGGAGGGGTCTTGAAAGCCAGTATAGCCCAGAGTAGCTTGGACAGCATGATATGCGAAAGCCTCGAGAAAAGAAGGAAGAAGAGATACGTAAAGTTAATGGACGAGGGGGAAAGGCTTCGAGTCGTTGATTGTAGAGGCTAACTGCTCTTTTATTTGCTTCGGTTCGACCTCGTCCACTAGTCCAGGATGAGGGAGTCCAGGATCAGGACTGCCGAGGCCTGGCCGTGGTAGGGGCGTGAGATCGAACCTTCGCCCCATTTCCTCTAAACCTGCCTGGCAGTTGGTAGCATTCGATGAAGCGCGCAAGACTCAGAGCAACCTGCATCCGACTGGAATTCGAGAAAGCTTGGTGTCCGTACGTTTCTCTAAATTCTCCTTTAGTTTAGAGATATCATTCGATACCCACTTTTTCGTAGTCATCATGCGCTGAATAGCAGAAGAAGATAAACCTCCTACAATGCCAGAGGTGTTCGCGGTAGTTCGGGAGAAAGATGTGGTCGAGCATCAAAAAGCCAGAAACTGTCGGATCACTCCCGGATCACAGCTCCTCCTGTTTGGAATTCCGACGATGGCCGGCGCTAAAGCCCAAAATTACAGTAGCCCATCTTCTGTTAGAGAAGGCGATGAATGCATTATGCAGATCCTTTTATGTTCATAGAAGAATCTATCTAGAACACGTAGACCGCCGCAGTCATCGAAATTAGGCAGCGAAAATTATATTGATCCTACTAAACGCGGGGATGCAATTTACTATGCATCGACAAGGACGTCTCCTCAACCTCATCCCCGATTCCCTGGAAATGTCTTCCCTGTATTGTAGTCTAACGCTGGCTACAGCTTGAACGATCGAGGACGACGAAGATAACTACCACCCACCGAACCATCTAGCCCTCCCTCTGGATCTACGCCTGGACCTCCATCCACCGCGGCCATCCCACCATGATCAACGTCGACCTCGCTGAAGACTCCGGCGCATACCTAGCTGTGCTCTTATGCTACTAATACCTTTGGTCAATTTCCTCGTCTTATCCGTGCGGCAATCCTGCTCCGCTAATGAAAAGGGCAAGGGAGGTGGGTGAATCTGAAAGTTAGAATGTGAATCCAAGTGTATTATCTTTTAGCCCTCCTACGGAAGAGCTCGTAGAAAATATAACGGGCCTTCAGCCCGCCATTCACTACGTAAAGCATTCGAATTGGAGCAGTATAGAGGAAGTAGCAGCAGCGATCAGGGGTGGGATGGCTGCACTGTGGAAAAAGGCACAGCAAGGATATTGCAGTCTCGCTCTAATCAGGGTGCTTGTGAGGAAGTGCTTTATTTCTTCTAGCGGACCATGCATAACTATCCAGTTTTTCCATAAATCACACGACGAACTTTTTGAAGACGATTCCTTGCTGACATGGTTCATTTATGAAACCACATCCGCTTTTCCGTCCATGCCATATTCACTTGAAGGGCGAGCTGCGCCCGCTCAGGATGTGCCCCAAGTCAAAGCTGCGCAATGCCCACCAATTCCTGCCTAGCTAAGATGTTTATCCCAGGCGAGTGACAATTTGAAGCTGGAAATGAAAGAAACTGCAGGGCTTGCGCAGCCAAACATGCGGTGGATACAACATGCGACGTCCAAGTAACGTACGTCGTCGCATCGCCATCTCAATATCAAACAATGTGCCTGACAGACAATCAAAGGCCCTGACTCCGAGGATACAGGACTACTGCGGCGTCGAGAAGTGGAAGCGGAAGTACGGAAAGACGTATTAGGGCGATGAAGTTCGTCACCATTGTCTTCTGTCGATGGTAGCGCTAAGACTTGAAAGAGGCGTTTGGCGTCGATGCTAGTCAAAACTGAGCCAAGGAAACAACATTGGGTCGAGCTGCTCAGGTAACGTCAAAGAATAAGAGCTAGCAAGGACAGTGATTCCCCGCATATTGGACGGACAAAGCCGCGCTTTCTCGTTTCAAGAAGAGTCGTGCTGGATTTGATTACTAAATCCTGGCTTGGAGGATCAAATTCGATACGAATGCCAATGCTGCGGTTGCTCCGATGCTGCACCGACGAGACAGAAAGAAACAGCTAAGATATCTATCAATTGATGGGCGAGGTGGCTAGACAAGCTGCGGACTACCATGTTTGAACGACCTCCTGTACTGAGTAGCTTGAAGCCCATTACTTACTTGCCCGACTGTGAACGTCTTGTCACTGAAAGATCCGTGAAAGCGCCGTGGCCTCCAAGATGTACTTTGGGAGCAAGCAAAAGACCGAAGACTCTTTAGCTCCAGCTAAACACGGCAGGACAACGACGCGTTCGACAGGTACGGCTTGAAACCCACGCGAGCGACACGAAGAGCAGCACATTTTTGATGACCTCAAGACGCTGTATAGCTTCCTTGGTTCCGTCGGCATCAGTGGCTTCCATCTAACCAGGGACCCAACCAACCAATGAGCGACCATGAATTTCCGCGGTTGCGGGGTTTCGGGGCAGAGCTTTACGTTCCCTTCTCGACATATGCCGGTTCAAAGCAAAAGATATAAGAAGGTTGGCCGAGTTTCAGTTTTCTTCACTATCCCTTACCCACTTCTCCCTTTCCTCTTCGGTCTAAAGCACTCCAGCTATGGTTACCAAGGGGTTCACCACTCTCTTAGCCTACTCTCTTTGGGAGTAGCAAGAGTCCAAGCGTTCCCTCAGCTCGCTGCTGAGGCAGACGCTGCGGTGTCAATGGTGGCCCTCGTCCACCGATGTACGGTGGCGTCATGCCACCCAACCCCCCTCCGGCCCCCACATTCTTGGGTGCGAAGCTCGTCAACGACAAGGCTCATCCTTTCCGAGCACCCAAGAAGACTGACCTCCGTGGTCCTTGTCCCGGTCTGAACACTTTGGCCAACCATGGTGTAAGTTTCGTAGAGATCGTCGCTCGAGATTTCCCTAATCAAAATACCAGTGGCTTCCTCGTGATGGTGTTGCCACCCCTTCGCAAATCATCATCGCTGTTCAAGAAGGTAAGTTGTGGTCTTCGACAACCGTGTAAGCAGAAGTCTTACCCCCTGGATGAATAACTAGGTGTCAACATGGAGAGTCGTCTCGCAAGGAACCACCACCTACGCTGCTCAATCTCCTAGACGGTAACCCCATCACCGATCTTTTGAGTATCGGCAGCAAGACCCCCAAGACGGGTCCTGATCCTCCTGCTCCCGCCATCGTCGGTGGACTCAACAACCATGGAACCTTCGAAGGCGACGCCAGCATGACCCGTGCCGATGCGTTCTTTGGCGACAACCACAGTTTCAATCCTGCTTTGTTCGAAGAGGTCAGTATTCTTTGCCTTCTTCGTTCAGAATCCTTTGACTCACCAATTCATGTGTTTACAGTTCAAGAACTTCAGCATGATCTACGGCAACGGCTTCTTTAACACCACCGTCGCTGGTGAATTGCGCTTCCACCGTATCCAGCAATCCATCGCCACCAACCCCAAATTTGAGATGCTTGGTTTCCGTCACAACACCGCCTACGCTGAGGCCTCATTCCCTGCCACCTTCTTCGTGGACGGTCGCAAGACGGGCTCTGAGGCGGGCCAGCTCGACATGGTCACTGCTGAACGCTTCTTCAAGGACATGCAATTCCCCGTCGACTTCAACAGGCCTGCAGCGCCTGTCAGTGGTCAAGACATTGGTGCGATCTACGCCGCGCATCCTACCCAGCCCGGAAAGAATGTGAACGGTGTCAACACGTTCGAAGTCGACACCTCTATCGGAAGCATCACCGACCCTTGTGGATTCTACAACGGGTTTGTTAATGTCAAGGTCAAGGGTCTCTATCCCAACCCTACCGGCATCTTGAGGAGAAACCTCATCAAGAACTTGCAATTCTTCTATGATACCTTCGCAAACTCGGGATGCCCTCAAATCTTCCCTTATGGACAGGAGTGATAGGAAACTCCAAGAGACGACATGATAAACTCTTCTTTAATGGATTTCCTGCTATTTATTGGCTTCCATTATGTTTTTCCGCGATAATGCCAACTTTACTACTCACTATACACAATTCATTTGATTCTTGAGCTCGAGCACTCCCCCCAAAGGCATCGCAGCATCCACGATGCTTCATGGTGGCCCTCGACGCGTCTCTGCCAATCGTCTCGCCGACAGCAAGGCCATTATATTCGCATTGGGAAAGCCACCAGGCGTAAAGGAGATAAGTCGATTGATTGGCATTTAGTGACAGGGGTGGGCGCTTATCAGCGCCCCATCCCGCCTCTTCGCGGCAAGGGCCCATTGCTCATTCTAGATCTAAATGAAGTAAAATTTCGACCCTGACATGTCCTCCCAAATCGCTCATCCAATATCAGGCGAAGCCCTCAAGTTGGCAGTATCGCGAGCAGGATCCGAGGTCTTCAGACCACGAGTGACTGCACAGTCATCAATAAGAACAACGAAAATTATATTGATCCCAATTAAACAAGGAAAGATGTTATATACCGTCCATGAGCAAGGAATTCGGGAAGGAGAGAAAGTAATAATCCGCAAAATAGAAAGACGTCACGAAGGAAAGGCTAACTAAAAGGGGGTCGGGTAGGGACGGTCTGGATCGAGGTTGCAGAGGCAGGAAGGCTGTCATACTTAGGGCACAGTTGGTCCCACTCAACTATCAATGAAGAAGGAAATCAGCATTCATTTGGGGCAGCCATTTTGGGAAATGCATACCAGGGGGGTTGACAGTATACGGAATATCCTCAGGGGCCTCGAGGAAGACCATGGCCAAACCGCTGATGACGAAGTTAGTTTTTCCACTAGATAACGGATGCGAGGGGACGTACGCGACAAGGTGGAATTCAATATGGCTTGATTTAAGCCCCTGATGTCAGCTATCTTTCGAGACAAGAACAGTGTGCGCTCACCAGTGGAAGAACCAAGGTCCAGGATTATCGGTGGTGAACCGGATGGTGACATTGTCGTTGGGACCTCCCGTACTGACAACATCACGCTTGACAGGATTTTCATAATTGTAAGTGCTGCTTCCTGCACTCCTCACGACGCTGAACGCATGACCATGCAGATGGAAAGGGTGCTATATGAAGAGCCCAGTCGTATAGGACTAGAAACGAGTATTGGGACCTACTGGACCCGCAATAGCAAGACCCGGAATTGAGACTTCAACCACCGCATTTCTTTGTAATGTGCGCAAAGAAGCCTCGGGCACGACGTCTGCGGCAGGGACACCGTTCATGATCTGAACAAGGACGGGGCTATCTGGGGAAACCCAGCTGGCACCGTTCATAGTGAAGCGACCTCCAGCGAAGCCGAGGTTGAAGAGAACGTTCTCTTGAGCTGGCCCGCTACCTCCTGGAGCAGCAGGATCGATGAGTGACCGAAGATTAGATTCTTGCAGAGCGATGGGATTTGCTGGCGCGCTGGTGGTTGGGTCAACGGCTGGGGCATACGCATACCTCAGGATGGCTGAGTTGATGCCACCACCCGAGACGTTCGGTAGAGTGCCTCCGCCGACGTTCGGGATAGCACGAATCCAGTAGTTGCTTGGTTCTTGGTTCGCCTCCAATACAAAGGAGTATCGCTGACCTATAAAAATGTGAATTATCGGGTTGAATGTGAGGTTGAGAAACTAGTACACACCCGCAAAGATCTGGATCTCCTGCACGGTATGAGGCTCGGTGGGCTGGCCATCAGTCTCAATGATAGTCAGATTATGCCCGTCGATGGAGAAGCGTAGTTGGGGTCGCAAGACAAGGAAACAAGGCGGAACCGGTAGCGAGTTCCTTGCGTCACGTTGACGATTTCTATTGGTGTTGCCGGTCCTCCCGGAGCACGACCTTTCCCGTTGATGAGGGTTGCATCGGACAGCGCTGCGCCAGTGATGGAAGGAGCTTGTTGGTGGTACCTGACCAGTCATTTTCTTTAGATGTTGAATTTGACCCAAATCATTTATCTTACCAATCGGCCAACGTGATGATGGTAGTCTCTGTAAAGATTCATGAGCAAAGGGATACGACCATCGAACAGAGACATGTTACCGTCGTCCACTGTCAATTCGGATGTCAGCTTGGAGATGAGAGGTAGACAATTATCACTAACCGTCATATCGGTCCTGGTGAGGATCATCCTGGTCGTAAATGACAAGAGGACCACGAAGACCATCGCAGTATTGAGTGCCTGGTGACTAAGATCAGTACGCCACAAAATCTAGCATAAAGCCAGATAGACAAACCAAAGTGTGAATGATACCAATAGGTCCCTGCTTCATTTCCTGCATTGAACCTGTACGTGAAGGATTCCCCATTCTGGGAAATAGGGCATTGGGTTACACCGTCGGCACCATCTGCCCAAGCAGTGGTCCTTTGGAACATTCCATGCCAGTGCTGGAGCAAAGGGTTAGGCGAAGGACTCGATGTGTATAGCATGCCACGCACAATACTGGTCTGACGAAGCATCGTAGGGTCTTCCAACGAGTTCACGACGGTGAGATCAAAATTATCACCCTAAGTGGCATGACATATCAATAGCCTGACCCAAATAGCAGCAAGAGAACCGAACACTAACCTTGTTTGCCCGTATCAAGGGTGAAGGATGTTGGCCGTTGACAGCGATGACTCTGTACGTACAGTGAGTGCCGAGATGGTTAGGGGTGTTATCGAGACATACGGTCGATTGAACCCATCGGGGGCGACGTCCATGTTCGAGGCGGTCAATTCACCACTTGGCCCTACAACGGTCTGGCCAGCGACAAAGGCAGCATCAGGCTGACATGCCAGGAGGACAAGGAATAGCAGCTTGTAAAACATGGCACGTTGGAAGCCAGGCACAAGTGCGAAGGAGAAGGTGAGGATATTGATACGGTTTGGTTGGTTGGCGTTGCATCCTTTATACGTTTCCGCTTGACCCTGCGCGTAACGAGAGAATGAAGAAACAGAGTTCAGCGCCCAATCCTGGTGGCATGTCACCAAAGATATCTGTATTGGTTTACAGTTGGCCTAGGCCAAAATTATCCCGGTGCTCAAACACCGTACAGGGCGGTGAGCTATGTTCAGCTTAGGTGTGCCTGGCAGTTCAAACGAAGATGTGTTGCCATGTGGCCATCGCGCTGTGACAATCGAGGACGGTTACTGGTCCTATCCGAAAGCTGCCACCAGCCACAAGTAAGTAGGTGCCCCCTAGGTGACAACTGGACTCACCTCCTACAAAACTGCGATGGCAAGAAGGTCCTCGACCGCAACTTCAGCCCAGGAATCTTGCCAGATTTGCCTCAGACAGGGCGCATGTCTGGTGGTATGCATCTCCGAAATGCGAAAAGGACTTAAGCCTTACGTGCAGAATGCAGATGTTGGTAATTATCAGTTATTAATGCCAAAAGCGATGGGCTGACGGTGGAAGTCATTGAGACAGAACGAAAGATATGCCCCGCCTTGAACCCATCGACAGACACCAAGGCTAAACATCGAGATATCGAGAAAGCGTTATTGCTCCGCCAGTAGCAGACCGTACGCACCTTGTCATAGGCTCTTGTTCGATCGTTACCAGACGGCGTTCATACGGATGGTCCGTCGGGCGGATTGGCCTGAGGCATTTAAATTCAGGTTGTTCCCGTCGACTCAGCCGTAGTAAATCAAATCGCAAGACAACTTGAAACAGACCGATTCCGGCGGGTCTCTTAGATATCTCAATCTGTTGCTGGGACCCCTAAGGAATACGAAACTGACCATTCCAACTGTAAAAAGGTTGCGTCAGAAGCGGGCGCACCGTTTCCCGGAAATGAGGGTATTGCAAGAAGTAGGTTTCATCTCACTTTCATGCCAACTTGAAAGCTGTAAGTTTCGTCATTCCGAGAATCGGACCTTGATCGATGATCATCAGTCTGCTCCTCTTACCCACACGGTCTGGTCCTGAAATGGCTGCAAAGGAATTCAACCCGAAGGGTGACGAAGTTCAACATATGTAACTCACGCTACTCATCTGTCGAAGCACTGCCGCGTTCCAAACTGGTCTGTGAGTCCCAACGAATACTCTCACTACAAACCATCTGAATCCCTGACCAGAAATGCGACTAGTATCGCCATACAAGGCAAAAGTGCACCTTGTTTGCTCGTATCAGAATGGAACACATAAGTCCCTTTTTAAGGCAGTGTCAGCGCTTTTCGACTGTACCGCAAGAGCCGTATATATGGTGATGTATGAAACGATGAGCTCGCCTTTTGGGCCGAGAATCATCTGCGCCAAAGACGGAGATTTCTTGATGGCCAGAATACACAGGACTGGCCTGGGCGGCTGAGGCATCCTAAAGGCGCGATGTGGGCCCAAGAGCAATGTGGTGGTAATGGAGGACAAGGCGATCCTTCGTGAAGGGGAGGCTACCCGCTCTTCGGTTAATTTAGTTTGCTGAGTTAGTGCCAGTATGCAGGACGAGATCATTGATGAGTCGATATCCTAGTCCACGCAGTTGCACCGGAAAAGCTAAGCTAAGTCGAGGCACGGCATTGGTTTCTCGAACGGGTGTACGGGATCCCCACTTCGAAGTCGATCTTTGGGCAAGTTCGCTAGATGGAGCCCCACATGTCTCTCGAAAAGCAACATCCCATTCCAGAGACACCTTCTGGTAGACATACTGCGTTGGGCATCACCAAGGAACCGCAACTCTTCGTGATCCCACAGGAATGAAGGAAGGGGATACAATGAAAGATGAGGCCATGATCCAAGAACTGCCACACTCGGAGGACATCCTGTTTTGCCGCAGCCCGCAATCACGAGACCTCCGGCCCGGGCGGGCGCCTATTCACCCAATAGCTCCTATCCGAGTCGGTCGTGCTGAAGGCTTTTCACACTACGCTGTGTTTCTGGCAATGCAGATCAGTACCCTTGAAACATAGGGAACAAAGAAGGGGAGATAAATGACACCTAGACGTTGGTGCTCAAGACCGAGACAATTTGAATATCAATATATCTTTCGTCTAACATATAGTGTTGAGCTCGGCTGTCCACAGATCGATGTACCGTAATAGTAGGACTAGAAAATGTCGCGTTGGAAGCGGGTGTTGGGCCAGAGCGGCGGCTGGCGCTGCGGGCGAAGCGATGTCCCTAAGAAGAAGTCGGGCCTGAGTGGAAAAGATGGGATATGAAGCCATCCAGATGCGTGCAAGTCAACGGCAAATATCTCTTTGAGACGCGATGGCAGGGCGTTCCTAGCAGATGTACGGGATTCCAATATCAGGTGAAGCCCTCAATAGTTGGCGGTATCGCGAGCAGGATCCGAGGTCTTCAGACCACCAGTGACTACACAGTCATTGAGAATAAGCAACGAAAATCATGTTGATCCCAATTAAACAAAGAAGGGTGTTATATACTGTCCATGAGCAAGAAATTAAGGAGGGAGATAAGTAATAATCTAGGCTTATCGGCATGTGAAGCCTTATAATAGGCAATGGAAATTCGGTCTTAATTCGCGATTTACAGCTGACTGACTGCGTCTGGTGTTAGGTTTATGAGAGACAACCTGTGTATTTAGCGCAAATTCATCGATATATGCAAAAAGATCTGTGGATTTCAGCCCTCGGCTCCCAAGCGGGTGATATCTTTTCTTCCTCTGTTCGATGAAAGCTGCAAGCCGCACAACAAAATTTGATCGCGGCTGACCTCGTTATGGACGTCCTGCAACGGAACTTCAAGAAAATATCACCTAGAGAGCTCACATGGTACTCAAGCTATCATTTCGTGCACCTTTCGCTAAGTGAGGAGTCCAAGGGTGAGTGAAGACACCCACGGGTCACATATCTCTGACATTCAATAGACATCAAAATGGCATTGCATTACAAATCGGTTCATATTCCGACAAGACCGTCCACATGCGTGGCCGGTTTTGATGTCGAGACTAAGTAATAATCTGCAAATTAAAAGACGTCACGAAGGAAAGGCTGACTAAAAGGGAGTCGGGGTAGGGACGGTCTGGATCGAGGTTGCAGAAGCAGGAAGGCTGTCATACTTAGGGCAGAGCTGGTCCCACTCAACTACCAATGAAGAAAGAAATCAGCGTTCATTTGAGGCAGCCATTTTGAGAAATGCATACCAGGAGGGTTAATAGTAGACGGAATATCTTCAGGGGCTTCCAGGAAGACCATGGCCAAACCGCTGATGGCGAAGTTAGTTGTTTCCTTCCCACTTGATAACGGATACGAGAGGACGTACGCGACAAGGTGGAATTCGATATGGCTTTGATTCAAGCCCCTGATGTCAGCTATCTTTCGAGACAAGAACAGTGTGCGCTCACCAGTGGAAGAACCAAGGTCCAGGATTATCGGTGGTGAACCGGATGGTGACATTGTCATTGGGGCCTCCAGTATTGACAACATCGCGTTGACAGGATTGTCATAGTTGTACGTGCTGCTCCTGCACTCCTGACGACGCTAACGCATGACCATGGAGATGGAAGGGATGCTATATCAAGAGCCCGATCAGCCGTAGCGGACTCAAAACGAGTACTGGGACCTACTGGACCCGCAATAGCAAAACCCGGAATTGAGACTTCAACCACCGCATTTCTTTGTAATGTGCGCAAAGAAGCCTGGGGAACACATCTGCGGCAGGGACACCGTTCATGATCTGAACAAGGACGGGGCTATCTGGGGAAACCCAGCTGGCACCGTTCATAGTGAAGCGGCCTCCAGCGAGGCCTAGGGTGAAGAGAACGTTCTCTTGAGCTGGCCCGCTACCTCCTGGAGCGGCAGGATCGATGAGCGACCGAAGATTAGATTCTTGCAGAGCGATGGGATTTGCTGGCGCGCTGGTGGTTGGGTCAACGCTGGGGCATCCGCATACCTCAGGATGGCTGAGTTGATGCCACCACCCGAGACGTTCGGTAGAGTGCCTCTGCCGACGTTCGGGATAGCACGAATCCAGTAGTTGCTTGGTTCTTGGTTCGCCTCCAATATAAGGAGTATCGCTGACCTATGAAAATGAGCTATCGAGTTCGAATGTGAGACTGAGAAACTAGTACACACCCGCAAAGATCTGGATCTCCTGCACGGTATGAGGCTCGGTGGGCTGGCCATCAGTCTCAATGATTGTCAGATTATGCCCGTCGATGGAGAAGCGGTAGTTGGGGTCGCAAGACAAGGAAACAAGGCGGAACGGTAGCGAGTTCTTGTGTCACGTTGACGATTTCGATTGGTGTTGCCGGTCCTCCCGGAGCACGACCTTTCCCGTTGATGAGGGTCGCATCGGACAGCTGCGCCACTGATGGAAGGAGCTTGTTGGTGGTACCTGACCAGTCACTTTTTTTAGATGTCGAATTTGACCCAAGTTATTTGTCTTACCAATCGGCCAACGTGATAATGGTACTCTCTGTAAAGGTTCATGAGCAAAGGGATACGACCATCGAACAGAGATATGTTACCGTCATCCACTGTCAATTCGGATGTTAGCTCGGAAATAAGAGGTAGACAATTAGTACTAACCGTCATATCGGTCCTGGTGAGGATCGTCCTGGTCGTAAATGACAAGGGCCACGAAGACCATCACAGTATTGAGTGCCTAGTGACTAAGATCAGCACGACACACTGACATAAAGCTTGATAGACATACCAAAGTGTGAATGATACCAATACGTCCCTGCTTCGTTGCCTGCATTGAACCTGTACGTGAAGGATTCCCCATTCTGGGAAATAGGGCATTGGGTTACACCGTCAGCACCATCTGCCCAAGCAGTGGTCCTTTGGAACATTCCATGCCAGTGCTAGAGCAGAGGGTTAGGCGAAGGACTCGATGCGTATAGCATGCCACGCACAATACTGGTCTGACGGAGCATCGTAGGGTCTTCTAACGAGTTCACCACGGTGAGATCAAAATTGTCGCCCTGAGTGGCGCGGCATGTCAATAACTTAGGCCCAATAACAGCAAGAGAACCGAACACTAACCTTGTTTGCCCGTATCAAGGGCGAAGGGTGCTGGCCATTGACAGCGATGACTCTGTATGCACAATGAATCTTGCGATGGTTAGGAGTGTTGTCGGGACATACGGTCGATTGAACCCATCAGGGGCGACATCCATGTTCGAGACAGTCAACTCGCCGCTTGGCCCTACAGCAGTCTGGCCGGCGACATAGACAGCATCAGGCTGACACGCCAAGGACAAGGAACAGCCTTGTAAAACATGGCACGTTGGAAGCCAGACACAAGTACGAAGGAGAAGGAGATATTGATACTGTTTGGTTGGTTGGTGTTGCATCCTTTATACGTTTCCGCTTGATCCTGCGCATAACGAGAAATGAAGAAACAGAGTTCAGCGCCCAAACCTGGTGGTATGTCGCCAAAGAGATCTGTATTGGTTTACAGCTTGCCTAAGCCAAAATTATCCCGGTGTTGAGACACCGTAAAAGGCGGTGACCTATGTTCAGGTGAGGTGTGCCTGGCGGTCCAAACGAAGATGTTTGCCGTGTAGCCATCACATTGGGACAATCGAGGACAGTTACTGGTCCTATCCGAAAGCCACCACCAGCCACAAGCGATTAGCGCCCCCTGAGTGCCAACTAGGCTCACCTCCTACAAAACTGCGATGGCAGCAAGGTCCTCGAGCGCAACTTCAGCTAAGAAAGCTTACTAGATTTGCCTCAGACAACAGCCATGCTTGGCGCATCTCCGATGGTATGCATCTCCTAAATGCGAAAGGACTTACGTTGCAGAATGCAGGCGTTGGTAATTATCAGTTTTAGCATGCAACAGCACTGTGCTGACGGTGAGAGCCATCGGGACCGAACGAAAGATATGCCCTGCTCTGAATTCATCGACAGACACCAAGGCCAAACATCAGGACATCGAGAAACCGTCACTGCGTCGCCAGGTAGTAGACCGTACACTCCTTGTCATAGACACTTGCCCGATCGCTACCAGACAGCGTTCGTAAGGATGTTCCGTCGGGTGGATGGGCCTGAGGCATTTGAATGCAGGTTGCTCCCGTCGATGAAGAAGCCGCAATTCGGATCGCAAGACAACTTGAAACAGACCGATTCCGGCGGTTCTCTTCAAGTTAGGTTTGAGCTTGGATATTTCAGACTGCTGCTGGGACCCCCAAGGAATACGAAAGTAACTATTCCAACTGATGAAAAGTTGCGCCAGACGCGGGCGCCCCCATTCCCGGAAGTGAGCGGATTTCCAAGTCGTAGGTTTCATCCCACTTTCTGACCAACTTGAAGGTGTAACTTTCGCCATTCTGAGGAATCGGGCGCTGATCATCAGAGTCCGCTCCACCTGCCCACGCGGTCTGGTACTGAAACGTTCTATTCGAGTGCTGCAAGAGAATTCAATCTAGGGGTGCGAAATTTCAACACATTCAACTCACGGTGCTCATCTGTTGAAGCATTGTCGGGTCCCACACTGGTCTATTCCCACAGTGGGGACGAAGCACTCTCACTACAACCAACCACTAGCATTGATCAGATATCCGACCAGTATCATCACCATAAAGACAAAAGTGCACCTTATGTGCTCCGAGGTATCAGCGGTAACGGAGGTTTCCCATTGAACCCAATAGCCAGCGTCAGCGCTTTTTCGACTGTGCCGCAAGAACCGTACCGTTGATGTATGAGACGGTGAGCCCGCCTTTTGGGCCAAGAACCATCTGCGCCGAAGACGGAGATGCCTTGATGACCAGATTAGCACACAATACAGCATGATATGCTGAAGCCTCCGAAAGGCGCGATGGTGTGCGAAGAGCAATGTGATGGTAATGGAGGAGGGGACAAAGCGGCACATTGCGAGCAGAAGCTACCCGCTCTTTAGTTTCGTCCAGTAGTCCAAGACGACGGTCTATCAGCAGGGTTTTCGACGTCTGTTGGTGCCAGCATGCAGAAGAAAACCACCGATGTATCGATGTCCTTCTTCCTAGTCCACGTAGTTCATGTCGAGGCACCGGAAAAGCTAAGTCAAGACGGGGTACAGCGCCGGTACCTCGAAGGGGCATACGGTGCCCCACATCAAGGTCAAGCTTCGGGCAAATCCGGTAGATTGAGTCCCACATGTCTCTCGAACAGCAGCATTCCATTAGACGCCTTCTGTAGCAACTCTTCGTATCTGACTCCAAGGTTGGGAACGAGGAGGGGATCAAAGTCGAAAGATGAGGTCATGATCCAAGAACTGACCACACTCCGAGGAGGACATCCTGTTTTTGCCAAATACCCCCCCAATCACGAGACCTCCGGCCCGGCTAAGGCTTGGCGGCGCCTATTCATTCAAACAGCTTTTATCGGCCGTCCTGAACGCTTTTCGCACTGCGCTGTGTTTCCGGCAATGCACATGTACTCAAAGGGAAGAATAGTATGATTTTGGCGCCTCTCCAGAGTACTCAAACATGGGGATCGAAGATGGGAAGAGAAAGTACACCTAAACGTTGATGTTCAACACCGAGACAATTTGAATATCATATATATTTCGTCTAACATATAGTGTTGAGCTTGGCTGTCCACAAATCTATGTACCGTAATAGTAGGACTAGAAAATGTTGCGTTGGAAGCGGGTGTTGGTCAAGAGCGGTGGCTAGCGCTGCGGGCGAGGCGAGGCCCCTAAGAAGAAGTCGGGGCTGAGTGGAAAAAGGGATATGAAGCCATCCAGATGCGTGCAAGTCGACGGCAAATATCTCTTTGAGACTCAATGGCAGGGTTCCTAGCAGATGTACGTGGTATGCATGTGGTCCAGGCTCGTACTGGTGCCATCCCATCCCCCAAACTGAGAAACACCAAAAACGAAGCGTGTATCAAGGATGAGTAGAGGAGAGTGGCGCATAGTGCATTTATTTTGAAGGAAATGGGGGAGAACGCGAAGAAAGATGGCCCGGCGCTAAAGCCCAAATAGCTCAACTACTGTTGGATAAAGGGATGGATGCATTCCGCAGAAGAACTTACTAGACGCATAGCGGTGTTTGTCCATGACACTAAGGAACGGGCTATAGCCCAACCAGGACCCCTGCCGACGTGAAGTTTGTAGATTCGATAGGTCATAGTGATCGAATTGGGCAGCGAAATTTATATATATTAATCCTTAATACGAGGGGGATCAATAACTTGAGAACGGATAGAAAAAGAAACATCATAGATCGTCAGGAAATTAGAAGGTCACCGAGAGGGAAAGGCTGACTAAGGGGGGTAGGGGTCGGGGTTAGGGAGACAGTTTGGATCGAGGTTGCAGAGGCAGGAAGGCTACTATACTTAGGGCAGAGCTGGTCCCACTCCACTGCAAACGAAGGAGAAATCAGAAATCATTCAAGGCACCTATTTTGGGAAATGCATACCAGGAGGCTTAACAGTAGACGGAATATCTCCAGGGGCTTCGAGGAAGACCATGGCCAAACCGCTGATGACAAAGTTAGATTTTTTGATAAGGATACGAGAGGACGTACGCGACAAGATGGAACTCGATATGGCTGAATTTCAGGCATTCGTGTCAATTCTCTTCTATCGAGACGAGAACAGTATGCGCTCACCAGTGGAAGAACCAAGGTCCAGGATTATCGGTGATGAACCGAATGGTGACGTTATCATTGAGGCCTCCAGTATTGACAACATCGCGTTTAACAGGGTTTTTATAGTTGTACATGGTGCTTCCTGCGCTCCTCACGACGCTGAACGCATGGCCATGGAGATGGAAGGGATGCTACATCAAGAGCCTGATCAGTCATGTTGGACTCAAGACGAGAATTCAGACCCACTGGACCCGCAGTATCCAAACCCGGAATTGAGACGTCAACCACCGCATTTCTTGGTAATTTGCGCAAAGAAGCCTTGGGCACGACGTCGTCGGCAGGGACGCCGTTCATGATCTGAACAAGGACGGGGCTATCTGGGGAAACCCAGCTGGCACCGTCGATGGTGAAGCGGGTTCCGGCAGTGCCGAGGGTGAAAAGAACGTTTTCTTGTGCCGGTCCAGTGTGTCCCGGAGCGTTAGGAATAAGAGATCGAAGATTGGCCTCTTCAAGGAGGATGGGTTCTGCTGGTGCCTTGGTGTTTGGGTCAACAGCTGGGGCATACGCATACCTCAGGATTGCTGAGTTGATTCCACCTTCCGAGAACTCTGGTAGATTATTTGCACCGACGCTCGGGATGGCCCGAATCCAGTAGTTGCTTCGCTTTTGGTTCGCCTCTAATATGAAGGAGTATCGCTGGCCTATAAAGGTATGAGCTATCGAGTTTGAATGTGAGACTGAGAAACTAGTACGCACCCGCAAAGATCTGAATCTCCTGCACGGTATGAGGCTCGGTGGGCTGGCCATCAGTCTCAATGATCGTCAGATTATGCCCGTCGATGGAGAAGCGAGCTGGGGTCGCAACAAGGAAACAAGGCGGAAACGGTAGCGAGTTCCTTGTGTCACGTTGACGATTTCAATTGGTGTTGCCGGTCCTCCCGGGGCACGACCTTTCCCGTTGATGAGGGTCGCATTGGACTCCGCTGCGCCACTGATGGAGGGAGCTTGCAGGTGGTACCTGACCAATCAATTATTCAAACGTTGAATTCGACCCAAATTATCTGTCTTACCAATCGGCCAACGTGATGATGGTACTCTCTGTAAATGATCATGAGAAAAAGAGATAATACGCCCATCGAAGAGAGATATCTTACCGTCGTCCACTGTCAATTCGGATGTTAGCTTGGAAAAAGAGGTAGAACAATTAGTACTAACCGTTATATCGGTCCTGGTGAGGATCGTCCTGGTCGTAAATGACAAGAGGGCCACGAAGACCATCGCAGTATTGAGTGCCTGGTGACTAAGATCAGCACGCCACAGAATCTGACGTCCAGCCAGATAGACACACCAAAGTGTGAATGATACCAATACGTCCCTGCTTCATTGCCTGCATTGAACCTGTACGTGAAGGATTCCCCATTCTGGGAAATAGGGCATTGGGTTACACCGTCAGCACCATCTGCCCAAGCAGTGGTCCTTTGGAACATTCCATGCCAATGCTAGCAAAGGGTTAGGCAGGAACTCATGCGTATAGCATGCCACGCACAATACTGGTCTGACGGAGCATCGTAGGGTCTTCCAACGAGTTCACGACGGTGAGATCAAAATTATCGCCCTGAGAGATGCGACTTGTCAAAACTGACCCCGATAACAGCAAGAGAACCAACACTAACCTTGTTTGCCCGTATCAAGGGTGAAGGGTGTTGGCCATTGACAGCGATGACTCTGTACGTACAGTGAGTGCTGAGATGTGGTTAGGTGTGTTGCGAGACATACGGTCGATTGAACCCATCAGGGGCGACGTCCATGTTCGAGAGGTCAATTCGCCACTTGGCCCTACAACGGTCTGGCCGGCGACAAAGGCAGCATCAGGCTGACATGCCAGGAGGACAAGGAATAGCAGCTTGTAAAACATGGCACGCTGGAAGCCAGACGCAGTACGAAGGAGAAAGTGAGGATATTGGTACGGTTTGGTTGGTTAGTGTTGCTCCTTTATACGTTCCCTTGACCCTGTGTGGAACAAGAAAATGGGGAAACAGAGTTCAGCGCCCGATGGTGGTGGCATGTCCCCAAAGAGATCTGGATTGGTTTACACCTTGCCCAAGCCTAAATTATCCCGGCGTCTAGACACCGTACAGAGCGGTGACTTGTCTTCAACGTAGGTGTGTGTGCCTTGCGGGTCAAACGACGATGTGTTGCTACTTATCCACAGCGTCGGGACAGTCGAGGACGGTTACTGGTCCTGTCCAAAATCTGTCACCAGCCACAAGTGGGTAGGCGCACCCTGAGTGATGGACTCACCCCTACGAACTGCGATGGTAAGAAGGTCCTCGAGCGCAACTTCAGCTGAGGAATCTTCTGGATTTGCCTCAGACAACCACGTTTGGCGCATCTCTGATGGAATGCATCTCCCAAATGAGAAAAGGACTTACATTGTAGAATGCAAACGCCGGTAATTATCAGCTATTGAATACCAACAGCGGTAAGCTAACGGTGAGCGCCATCAGGTACAACGAAAGATATGCCCACCTTGATATGTCCCGCCTTGGATTCATCACAGACACCAAGGCTAAACATCGAGAGATCGAGAAACTGTCACTGCGCCGTCAGGTAGTAGACCGTGCACACTTTGTCATAGACTCTTTCCCGGTGCTACCAGACGGCGTTCGTAAGGATGTTCCGTTGGGCGGATGGGCCTGAGGCATTTGAATTCAGGTTGTTCCGTCACGAAGAAGCCGCAATTCAAATCGCAAGACAATTTAACAGACCGATTCCGGCGGGTCTCTTGACCTGGCCTTGAGTAGTCCAGACTGCTGTGGGACCCCCAAGGAATACGAAAGTGACCCTTCCAGCTGATAAAAAGTTGCGCCAGACGCGGGCGCGCCCATGAGGTGATTTGCAGAGTCGTAGATTTCATCCCACTTTCTTGCCACTCGAAGCTGTAAGTTTCGCCATTCTGAGGAATCGGACAGTGATCGTCACAGTCCGCTACACCTACCCACGCGGTCTGGTACTGAACGTTCCATTCCAGTGCTGCAAGGGAATTCAACCCATGAGGTGCGAAATTTCAACATATTTGACTCACGATGCTCAGCTGTTGAAGCATTGTCGGGTCCCACACTGGTCTGTTCCTAACAGTGGTGACAAAATACTCTTACTACAGCTCTTCCTTGATCAGAAATTGGCCAGTATCATCATAAAGACAAAGGCGCACCTTGCTTGGTTGTATCAGCAGTGACGGAGGTTTCCATTGAACACAATAGCCCTTTGTAAGGCAGTGTCGGTGCCTTTCCAAGAATCGACTGTACCGCAAGAGCCGTATCGTGATGTATGAGACGGTGAGCCCGCCTTGTGGCATCTGCGCCGAAGACGGAGACGTCTTGATAGCCAGAATAGCACACGGGGCATCCGAAAGACGCGATGGTGTGCCAAGAGCAATGTGACAGTACTGGAGGGAGGACAAAGCGACACATCGTGAGGTGGAGGCTACCCACCCTTAACTGTTTCGGGTTGATTTTGTCCTGTAGTCCAGGACGATGGGTCTATAGGCAGGGTTTCCGACGTTTGTTGCCACCATGCAGAAGAAAGCATCGATGTGTCAACGTCCTCCTTCCTAGTCCATATGGTTTGTGCTGAGGCACCAGGGCCAAGGAAGGGTACAGCGCCGGGTCCGAAAGGGAATACAGTGCCCCCACTTCAAAGTCAAGCTTCGGGCAAGCGGGCCAGATTAAGCTTTTAAGTCCCCGTCTCTCGAAGAGCAACATTCCATTCCAGAGACGCCTTCTGGTAGACATACTTACTACGCTGTGCATCTTCGTGATATGACTCCTAAGTTGGGAATGAGGAAGGGGATACAAAGTTAACGTTGGTATGGATGAGGTCATGATCGCCCTCTGCCCTGGGTGAAACTCCGACGAATTTGGCGCGCCAAAGCAAGGTTTCGTCAAACAAAGACAATGGATACACTTTGTGTAGATTATGCAAAGGAGTGAGAGTAACTGCTAGATACATGGCGATATAGCGACCCGATTACTCTAAACGAGTTCTGAAGCCTTTAGTGAAGCGGGGGCTGGTTAGACTAAGAACGAATGCAAGTAATGTACTGTCCATGCGGCCAAAGGCCAAGGGGTGGTAAAAAGAAGGTTAAGGAGGTCAAGTAGGGCGAGAGTTGATGGAGGTATTATATAGTTTGTAAATTATGAAAGTGACCCAAACGGAAAAGTTGTTTAAAAGCCAGTCGGAGTAGGGACAATCTGGATCGAGGTTGCAGAGGCGGGAAGGCTGTCAAACTTGGGACAGAGCTGGGACCACTCCGCTGTCAACGATGAAGGGCATCAGTAATCCTTCATGGAATTCACAATATGAAATGCGTACCAGGAGGCTGATTGGTGGATGGAACGTCTCCAGGAGCTTCGAGGAAGACCATGGCCAAGCCGCTATTGATAGAATTAGCATCCACTTGAACGAGTAAGGTATATCAAGGGACGCACATAACAAGATGGAATTCAATATGGCTATCATAGCACAATTTGGTCATCAGATGCAATCCGATAGAAGACTCAAGTCGACTTACCAGTGGAAGAACCAAGGTCCAGGATTATCAGTGGTGAACCGAATGGTGACATTGTCGTTGGCCCCTCCAATGTTGACAACATCACGTTTAACAGGGTTCCTGTAGTTGTACGTGCTGCTTCCTGCGCTCCTCACGACGCTGAATGCATGGCCGTGCAGATGGAAAGGATGCTTTATCAAGAGCCCAATCAGTCATATTTGACACAAGTGGGGCGTCGAGACGTACCGGTCCGGCAATCTCAAATCCTGGAATCGAGACTTCAACAATTGCATTCCTTGGCAAGGTGTGCAAAGCGCCCTCGGGGACAATGTCGGCAGCGGGGACACCATTCATGATCTGAACCATGACAGGGCTGTCAGGGTGTTGCCAGCCGACACCATTCATCGTGAAGCCGTTTCCCTCTGCGTTCAAGCCGAGGTTGAAAAGGACGTTCTCTTGTGCCGGTCCAGTGAGTCCCGGAGCGTTAGGAATGAGAGACCGAAGGTTGGCCTCTTGGAGGAGGATGGGGTTTGCTGGGGCTCGAGTGGTGGGGTCAACGGACGGGGCTCCCGCATACCTGAGGATAGCAGAGTTGATACCACCTTCAGAGAAGTTTGGTAGGTTGTTTTTGCCAACGTTTGGAACAGCACGAATCCAATAGTTGCTGACCGCTTGGTTTGCTTCCAAGACGAAGATATCGCTGACCTAACCGAAAGGTAAGTCATCAATCGATCTTCGATCGAAACCTGGACTACCAGCAAAGATCTGGATCTCCTGCACGGTATGAGGCTCGGTGGGCTGACCATCGGTCTCAATGATAGTCAGATTATGCCCGTCGATGGAGAAGCGTAGTTGGGGTCGCAAGACATGGAAACAAGGCGGAACCTGTAGCGAGTTCCCGCCTCACATTAACAATTTCTATCGGTGTCTTGGGTCCTCCTGGTGCACGACCTTTCCCGTTAATGAGCGTTGCATCGGACTCTGCTATACCAATGATAGAGGTGCTTGCTGGTGATACCTGAGCAAACTTCGTTCAAGCTTCGAGTAGGGGCAAAGGCGTATATGCATACCAATCGGCCAATGTGATGATGGTCTTGTCTGCGAAGTTTCGTGAGCACAAGTATGCGTCAATCAACCAGAGCCACTGTACCATTGTCCACTGTCAATTCGATCGAAAATTAGCTTGGCAATCGCAGGGGATAACGATCGATGCTTACCGTCGTAAAGGCGCCGATGAGGATCATCATTGTCGTAGATGACAAGAGGGCCACGAAGACCATCGCAGTATTGAGTGCCTAGTAACCAAGATGAGTATGACGCAGACTCTGTCATAGAGCCAGATAGTCATACCAAAGTGTGAGTGATACCAATACGTCCCTGCTTCCCTTCCCGCATTGAACCTGTAGGTGAAGGACTCCCCATTCTGAGAAATGGGGCATTGAGTCACACCATCTGGACCATCTGCCCAGGCGGTTCTTTTGGAATACTCCGTGCCAATGCTAAAGCGAATAGTCAGATCGAAGACTCGATGCCTGGAGAATACCACTCACAATACTCGTCTGGCGAAGCATGTAGGGTCTTGCAACCTGTTCACCACGTGAGTCTAAAATTATCGCCCTGAAAGGTGCGGGAGATCAGCAGGTAAATTAGAGTCACGAAGGCTGATACCAACCTTGTTTGCTCGGATCAAGGGTGAAGGGTGTTGGCCATTGACAGCAATAACTCTGTAAGAGCCGTGAGTGCTAAGTTATTTAGTGGTGGCACTGAGACGTACGGTCGGTTGAAGCCATCAGGGGCGACATTCATGTTCGATACGGTCAATCCGCCGCTGCCTCAACGATGACCTGGCCTGCAACAAAGGCAGCCTGAAGAGCCAGGAGAACAAAGGACGACAGCTTGGAAAGCATAGCACTCCAAGACCCAGAAGCTATCACGAGGGAGGTAAGGTAGCTGAAGAGGGGGGGGAGAAGCACGGTTATGTTGACTGGTTTCGCCTCCCCTTTATATGTTCCAGCTCGATCCTGTGCAGAACAAGGGACTAATGGAACAGAGTTCAGCGCCTCTCAGTGAAGAGTGTAACGAATGACATCTGTATTGAGCCCAAACTTGCCTGAATCAAATCTATATCACAGCGCCTGGACGTCGCACGGGATGGCGACCCATCCTCAGCTCCGGCGTGTCTTGCGGGACGATAACGATTTGTTACTACATAGCTAGCCGGCTCAAAATTTCCAGGTGGTCCGAGCTCCTGTCGGAGAGCGCCATAAAGGTTATAACGGAGCAAGCACAACCTATGTGATAACTTAGCTCGGGTCGTATGAACCGCAACGAAAGAAAGGCCGTGAGCGAGAACTCACTGAGGCTACCTCCGAGACAATCACGATCCGTGCGGTATGGATCTACTCAAAAGCTAAAGGGACATAGATCACAGAAATGCCAGAGAATACATACCGACAACCATCTGCCCTCGGTGAGCGCCATCAAGACCGAATGAAACCTATGTCCCGATCTGCTTTTACCGACAGGCCACCGACGGAAAACAGCAAGATAGTCAGGAATTGTCACTGTACGGCTCAGGTACGGGAAACGTACACACCTTGTCATATAACCCTTGACAGATGGCTATCAGACCGCGTTGCAAGGATGTTCACTTTGCGAATGGCCCTGAGGCATTTTCGAAAGTCGATCGAGAAGCAGTCAGTCAAAACTTGAATCGAAAGACAAACAACCAGATTATGATGGGTCTCTTTGGCCTGGTATTAACGATTTCTTCTGCCGTTTGGGGGTCCTCAGGAGTGTAAAAGCAACCATTTCCGTTGACCAAAGCTGCTAGGACACCGGTCCGCTCGTCCCCGGGATTGAGTGGGTTTGCGAATGGGACCTAGGCGTAGCGTAGATGGGCTAGAAGCAGCAGCAGAAACTGAGTCCTCAATCCACTCGGTAGGGCGATGATAGTTGGTCGTCTCTATAGAGAACTGTGAGAAACAGTACCCGTCAGCATGCTCAAGTGGCGTTAAGGTTGTCGATTGTGAGTGAATCAATGTGTTGAGCGAGATTACAGGTTTTTGAAATGACGGTCATGCAGGTGGAAATGTGGGTATCGTAGGTGACAAAAGGGCTCCGAAGAATGGAAGAATAGAAGAACTGGACGTGGTATCATAAGGTCAGCACGCTAGTACGAAATGTTCAGGATGACTTACTAAAGTGGAAATGACAACCAGTCCCAGCCCCCTTTCCAGCGTTGAGCCTGTAAGTGACTGTTCTTACGTTCAAAGGATAATAACCTCGACACCGTGACACGCAAAGCGTCAGGATGCGATGTTGACAGAGGGTCGTGGGGTCAAAGGCACTGGTAAGTGGTTGGTTTTCAGCCGCTCGTGCCCATATTTCCAGGAGTCAAGAAGCAGCATTCGGGCGTCTGATCGTATTAGCGTGCCGAAGACGAGTAGCGATGTGTTGAGAGGCCCCTTCGTAGCCTACATAGTCTTTGCCAAGGTATAGTGAAAGCCAAAGCCAAAGCCAAATGGGACGTGGCATCTACTTAATATCATTCATTCAGCCCGACAAGGCTCAGTATAGTTTTCAACTTTCTTGGTCTTCCTGAGCAACCTTCCATTTTGCAGGCACCAAGGGCCTACAGAACGTACGTTTTTTTGCAGCGCTTTCCGTGCATCGCATGGCTTTCTATTGAGATAGGAGGGAGGGAGGAGATAAAGGTCTGCATGAACGACGCGGTCAAGGTCAAGGAGCCAAGCCATCCTGGATCAATTCCGTTCCTCTCGTTTGAAACTCCGATCACAGTCAGGCGCTAAAGCCCCTCGTGTGAAGCATTGGAGAAACAGAGTGGGCGAAAACGGCAGCAGAAGTATCTCAGAATCAGCTGTACTGTCTAATCTCGGGGAAATGGCAACCCTGAGTACCGTCGACGCGAGGAGGGTATATTCTGCCTGGCGGGGCAAGTGATCTGCTGTCCATTTGGTAAAAGAGTGACTATGAGTCGGGGGATGAAAGACAGTTGAGTTGAGGCAGGAAAGACGACAGTCCGATGAATACACAGTCTGTTGATATACGTAATATTAAACAGACCCAGCTGCCTAAAACCCAGTTGGAAGAGGGACAGTCTGGATGGAGGTTGCAGACGCGGGAAGGCTCTCAAACTTAGGACAGAGCTGATTCCAATCCACTGCCGGTGACGAAGGATCTCAGTAGCCGTTCGAGAGGTTCTTGTTGCGAAGCACATACCGGGAGGCTTATTGGTAGTTGGAATGTTTTCAGGAGCTTCGAGGAAGACCATGGCCAAGGCCGCTGTTGATGGAATTAGCCTCCGCTTGAATGAGTAGAGTATAACAAGGGACGTACACAACGAGATGGAATTCGACATGGCTGTCATAGAAGGCATTGAGATCAACCATATCTCGATAGAGGGCTATTTCACTTACCAATGGAAGAACCACGGTCCTGGGTTGTCAGTGGTGAAACGGATAGTAACATTGTCGTTGCCCGTTCCAATGTTGACCACGTCGCGTTTAACAGGGTTCTTATAGTTGTACGTCTCGCTTCCGGCACTCCTGATCACATGGAACGCATGACCGTGGAGATGGAAGGGATGCTGTTTTCGGGAACAAGATCAGAAAAACGACTTTAACCACGAGAAATCAAACTCACCAATCCACCAATCTCAAATCCTGGGATGGAAACCTCGACGATTGTGTTTCCGGGGCAATGTCCGATAAGCACCTTCGGGAACGACCTCTGAAGCAGGGACGCGCCGCTCATGATCTTAACCATCGCAGGGCTGTCGGGGTTTGACCAACCAACACCATTCATAAGGAAGCCGGTCCCAGCTGCGTTCAAGTTGATGTTGAAGAGAATGTTCTCCTTGGCTGGTCCGCTAAGTCCTGGAGGGGCAGGCAAGAGAGACCGAAGGTTAGCCTCTTGCAAAACGATGGCCTTCTTCGGGGCTCGGGTCTTTGGATCAGCGGACGGGGCACCTGCATATCTCAAGATAGCAGAGTTGATGCCACCTTCCGAGAAGTCCGTCAGATTGTTTCTACCAAAGTTCGGGATGGCACGAATCCAATAGTTGCTGACTGGCTGGTTCGCTTCCAAAACGAAAGAGTAACGCTGGCCTGGGCAACAGTGAGCCATGGAACCTTGCCTTTGCATTCGAGAAGCGGGAACATACCAGCAAAAATCTGGATCTCCTGCACGGTATGAGGCTCGGTGGGCTGGCCATCGGTTTCAATGATAGTCAGGTTGTGCCCATCAATGGAGAAGCGGTAGTGAGGCTCGCAAGCCATGGAAATGAGACGGAACCTGTAGCGAGTTCCACGCTTAACGTTCATGATTTCTATGGGGGTCTTAGGTCCTCCTGGGGCCCGACCTTTGCCATTAATGAGCGTTGCATCGGACTCCGCCGCACCAACGATAGACGGTGCTTGCTGGTGGTACCTGATACCAATCACTTAGCCAAGATGTAAGAATCGACCCTAAATCATTTATCTTACCAGTCAGCCAACGTGATGATGGTATCCTCTGTCAAGATTCGTGAGCGAAAGGGCCTGTCAACCAATTCAAGCCTCCTTACCATTATCCACTGTACGTCGAAAGTCAGCTTTGAAATGAGATAGAGAATGAAGCGACACTAACCGTCATATCGATGTCGGTGGGGATCATCCTTGTCGTAGATGACCATAGGCCCACGAAGACCATCACAGTACTGTGTGCCTGGTATTTCAGATCAGCACGGAATAATCGCCAACATGGAACAGTCATACCAAAGTGCGAATGATACCAATACGTCCCTGCTTCCTTGCCAGCATTAAAACTGTAGGTGAAGTGCTCCCCCTGTTGAGATATGGGGCACTGAGTGACACCATCCGACCCATCTGCCCAAGCCGTATTCTTCTGGAACGCTCCATGCCAGTGCTAAAACCGACTGGTCAGATCAGGTGTACTTTGCTTAAAGCATGGTACTCACAATACTCGTCTGACGAAGCATCGTTGGGGTCCTTTAGCACGTTCACGACGGTCATTTGAAATCATCGCCCTGCAATGTGTGGTCTGTCAGTAGTCCAACCATCGAATCACGAGGGCTACTGGATACCTTGTTCGCCTTGATCAAAGGAGCTGGGTGTTTTGCCATTGACAGCAATAACTCTGGATGAACTGTGAGTGCCAGGTTTGTTATGAGTCTTTTCGAAACATACGGTCGACTGAACCCATCGGGGGCGGGCATTTATGTTCGAGATAAGCAGCCCACTACTGGGCCCGATGGTTGGCCCCCGACTTGCGGCAAACCCAGCCTGACACGCCAGAAAAACAAAGAACGAAAGCTTTGAAAAACATGGCGCTCCAGAACCCAGAGGCAATTATGAAGGAGGGGATAGGGTAACCGAAGGATTAGGCAGAAGCAAGGGTTTCCCGATGATCATACCCTCTTATACGTTCCCGCTCCCGCTCGAACCTGTCGAGAAGAAGGAAACGACAGAAAAAAGGTCAGCGCCTAATGGTAGAGGCATGCAAAGAAGAACGTTTGTATTCACTTCTTGACTTCCCTGACTTGTATCACAGCTTCTGGACCTCATATGACACGGAGATCGATGTCCCAGATCCGACGTGCCTGTCGATGGTGATGTGCTTCTATAAAGCCATCGAATTGGCACGATCGAGGGCGGAACTGCTCCTCAACGACCCTATCACCAGCTACAGATGTGCAAGCACCCTCTTGGGCAAGAACCTTGCTTTGCTCCTTGAGACCCACGATGACAAAAGGACTATGAGCCCAACTTTAGCTGAAGAAAACACTGAGGCTACCTCTGATACAGTTTTTATCGCTGCACCTTCGATCGCGCTAATTTCCCGAGAAGCGAAAGGACATTGATTTCAAGGACGCGAACTTGATCATCACCACCCGCGAATACCGACAGACATCGGACCAGGGTAAGCGCCATCAGGGCCAGATTAGAGCCATGTCTCGATATGTCTTCACCGACAGCGGCCACGCATAGAAACAAACCTGTGGCATAGTCAGATATGTTACTGCATGGCTCAAGTAATGGAGACGGACAAACCTCGTTATAAAACTCTTGCCCGATCGTTACTAGAAGGCATATGCCAAGACGGTCAGCTCGGGGGATCGCCCGAGGCATTTATCTGTTGCGGCAATGCTGGCGTTTATTCGACGTCGGTCGCGAAGGAGCCATAAAATAACATTTGAATAGGAGAAGTCTTGACATGGGCAAATACTGGCTGCGTCTCATCGTCGGGGCCTATTTGCTTGTTGATGTTGGGAAATCCGCAAGGCTATTCGCCCCAATGGCAAGGGTACAAACGGTATTGGGTGTAGAACCAGGTGTTTGTCGCAGACCATCGCCGCGAGACCTGTTTGTACTGGAGAAAACAATGTCAGCTTTAGCAAAAGATAAGCGACACCACGCAAACGTACCTATGTATCCATAGCATCGCTGTCAGCCTTCCCGAGGGTGTCCTTGATTGACATATAGATGCGTGCGGCAGCAACCCTGGCAATTGATTTTGCTGAATCCAGAGATTCCAGCTTGAAACCACCCTTCCTTGACCGCCAATTTGTCCATACGCATGTCGCTTCGTTCTCCCCGACAAACATAAATGCAAAGCATCCTCCTTCCATCAAGCTCGCGTCTTCCTCGCTCAGAGGATCGACGAGGACGGTGTCATCTTTTGTCCTGCCTATCGCGATTGCGCATACCACCCCTCGCATAGGGATCGAGCCAGCATTGAGCAGAGCAAGTGTAGCGGCGTTGATCATGGCTGCAACCTGACCATCCGTCTCCGATATCGTTGAAGGCGAGACTAGATTCTGCACAGTCAACTGTACCAAGGTCCTCGGATTTTTTGTCAAGATCAAGGACGATGTCAACGCAGCACGAATGACAGCTGCCTGAGCTTTGGATTGCGTTGCAGGAACATTGGAAATGGGTCGAACAAGGACCTCGAATGTTGCCTGGTTGGGCTGTTCCTGAGCCAGCCTGACCTCGATGGGGCCAGAGACGGATGCCAGGGCGACGTTTTGCTCTCCTATGATACCAATACAGTCAAGAAAATCTGAGATCCAGGACCATGGGGCTCACCGAAACCAAATCTCGCTGAGCCATCTACCCTGGCGAGGCCATCATAAGAGATGGTAAGGGGACGATACTCGTCATTCGAAGCTCTTTGGTATCGGGAAGCCATGATGGTTTTGGGTCGAGCTCGTTGTGATCGCGGTCGAGGTCAACGTTGATGGCGGCGAGCTCGGCGCGATCAAACATCGACCACGATCAGCGCCAGCTCTTGTTTACGTTTATCACGAGCACCACCGTGCACCTCGCTTCTTCATTTATTTCGCCTGGCTATGCATGATCCGCACACAGTCGCCATTCATCAGAGTCGTGCATGATGTTTAGGCGCCTATTTTTACTTTTGTCCTCGTACCACCACCATGGCGACCACGAGGCGGCCATTTGGGGGCACACGCCGACGACTGGTCCTTGCGTTTGACGTTGGAACGACATTCAGCGGGATATCGTACAGGTGAGCTCTATTCAGACTCGCAGTGGGCGGCCTAAGCTCACCGTGCGCAGTCTTCTCGATCCCGGTCAGGTCCCCAAGATTCATGGTGTGACCAGGTATGGAGGCTAAACGCCCTTTCGAACCGAGTTCTAAGCTTTGTGCTAGATTTCCTGCCCAGGAGCATGTCAGCGGCTCGTCCAAGATACCCACTGTGATGTACTATGACGCTGCTGGGACTGTGCAAGCCGTTGGTGCAGAGGCCATGGACGAAGGGATCTATGAGCAAGCAGAAGATCCGGATAATGCTTGGGTGAAAGCCGAATGGTAGGTTTCATGACTATGTTCCAGTTGCCAGAGCTCAATCCTTCATTAGGTTCAAACTACACCTTCGACCAATCACAGATTCCTCTTCAGATGCTTTCACAAATTCTCTCCCTGCTCTTCCCCCACACAAAACCATCGTTCAAGTCCTGGGAGACTTCCTCCGTTATCTCCTTCACTGCTCGCGAAAGTACATCAAGGAAACTCATCCAAATGGACCAGAGCTCTGGGACAGCCTAGCGCCCGAGGCAGAGTATGTGCTCTCGCATCCAAACGGTTGGGTGGGAAGTCAACAGAGCCAGATGAGACTTGCTGCGGTCGCAGGTGGACTGGTACGCAATGCAACAGATGGACTGGAGCGGATACATTTCGTGACGGAAGGAGAAGCAAGTCTGCACTACTCAATTGAAAATGGCCTTCCTCCAGAGTCGTTGCAGCGAGGGGGAGGGGTTGCCATTGTTGATGCGGGTGGAGGAACCGTGGACATCAGCTCGTACGCGTTGTCAACAAACACGAGCAGCATCTTTGAAGAGATTGCGCCCCCACAATGTGAGTCCGACCTGCTGAATGCCCTTGTGTACGACTGACCTTCGTTACAGGTCATTGCATGGGCTCCGTGTTCGTTAGCCTTGCGGCTCGTCTGTTCCTTGAAGGCACGTTGTCACCATACACGTTTGATTGCGCTGCTCATACCCCCGCACTCCAGACCTACTGAAAGATTCCGAGTTCTACGACGATCTTGACAACATCGTTCGCTGCTTTGACAAAACAACCAAGCTGCGGTTCCGGAGCACGCGAGACCCTCAGTTCATCAAGTTTGGCTCAACACGCGACAACGATCCAGAAACTGGGATCCGATATGGTCAGCTCAAACTTTCAGGAGAAGACGTCGCAATGTTCTTTGCACCTTCAATCCAATGCATCGTCGACGCTGTGAAAGAGCAGTCGAGGGTTGCGCATAAACCTTTCACTGTACGTAGACTTTCTTCCTGAAAGGGATTCGTATGCTGATTGTCGTGTTTAGCATGTCGTTCTAGTTGGAGGATTTGCGAGTAGTGATTGGCTATACGAACGTGTTTCGGCTGCTCTCTCGCCTCAAGGCTTCGTCGTTATCCGACCCGAAAATCACTTGTAAGCAGGGCTTCTTCGAGTATCTTTCTGCTAGCTGATACACGTCTATAGGAACAAAGCAGTGGCGGACGGGGCCATGTCTTTCTACATCGACCACTGCGTCCGCACACGCGTCTCCAAAGTCACATACGGACAGTTCTCCAACACCCGCTTCAACCCCAACGACCCCGAGCACCTGAAGAGAGGCAAGGACATGTACACCAGCCTAAGTGGGCACGTCAACATCAAGAACAACTTTAGCATCTTGCTGCCCAAGGTGCGCCCCTCCTTCGGCGTTCTACTCATACCAGCAGACTGACGTCATCCCAGAATACGCAAGTTTCCGAGACGAAGGAGTTTTCAAAAGACTTTCACATCTCGCGGCAGTCAATCGACAAACTCACGAGGGCTACCGTACACATATGGGCGTATCGTGGCCCAGTCGCTGTTCCACAGTGGAAAGACGTGGATCGAAGTGAGACTTTTGGGTTTTGCCTCCCCGACTCGATTGTCTAACTTGCTCCTCCAGAAAACTACATCCGCTTGTGCACCATTGAGATCGACCTTTCACATCTCTTGTCGCGTGCAGAGCAGTTCAAGAGGGATGGGCCACAAGGTCCTTATTACCGATTACATTACAAGTTGATCTTGAAGTTTGGATTGTCGGAGTTGAAGGCAATATTCAGCTGGAAAGAGAATGTCAGTCATTTCTCCGTGTTGTTCGGGCTGCTGCTAATGGAGGCCATTTATCAGGGCGTTGAACAAAGGACTCCTGCGAAAATCATATACGACCAATCGACCTAGGTATCAGCATGACTCGACACTATCCTATTGCTCCTGTTTTGGACTGAAACACATGCACACTCTCAGCTACTCCCGCTTGTATTGCTTTCTTGTTTCATCTACGCTTTCCCACTTCAATGTAACGAACTATTTCAGGGAATAAGGAATGTTTTCGTCAAGGCAAGGCCACTATTCCACTCAAATATCGTGAGCGCTGGCTTTACCCCTGTGAATAGCTGAACAGGTTAATGAATTGCGAAGGATGACGCGAATCCGGCTTTCAGATCAGCCACGAGGCCTGAGACAGGTTCAGAACACCTTTTGGGAACGATAAGCTCCAGAATTGAAAGCGTGAATGGATCTATCAGCCGCGCTCGGAGAGCAGAGCCCAAAGTACCCACGCAGATTTCAGACAGCAAAGTATCATGAAGCCTTCGCCGTCCGGGGTTGGTCGCGGATGTCTGATCGAGAAATTCGACGGTATCCAGCGGTGAGCAATAGGTCGCGACTTTGCAGGGTGAGCGGCGCTGATTCCCAAGTCCCAGAGACAGATGCCCAACGGAGATTCCGTCAGCAAGAACCTTCCTCCTGGAAGCAAGACGACTTTGTTGATTGTCAAGGCCTGGTCAGACTCGAAAGGATTTGTGGGGTACATCGTCTGCGTTCGACCAGGGCGCGCTGTCTCCAGATGGTTTGCCTTGATAAACTTGACAAACCGAGCAGGGGAGAGTGCGAGATGCTCCAAGTCGAGCGTGCTGAGTCTCTCGATGGGGTACCAGCGAACGGGTATGCCTTCTTTCGAGCATACATTCCGGGCAGCGTGAAGCCAAACATTCCTATGTTTCGTCAAAGTGCACAGCCAGGACGCTGTCTAGAAGCAAACGGGCGTGTATTAGCCATGTGAAGTCACACTTTGTTGTTTTTGACACACCTTCCTCAGGGCCATAATGTCACAGGGTTCCAGGAAGCCTTGTACGTGGTACATTATGTCGGGTGAGGTCAACCCCTTGAGAACCACCGGATTGTGACTGCAGCCGCTGTTTCCAAGTAAGTTCTGATTCGTGTCTCTCGACTCTGTCCTTTTCATGACGCAGAGGGGGTAGGCAGTAGCGAACCCAGCGAGTCTGGGGTGGTGGTTTGGGACAGAGAGTCTGAGAGACGTCAAACTTGAAAGCCGACGCGCGCGTGACGCAAAGGCCGTCAGGGGTTCATTGCTACTTTGGGATGCCAGTTTCCTCTACACAGGTATCGGAAAGTCGTAATGGCAATGGCAAGGACGCCAAAGTGAACAGTTTGTTACAGCCATACATCTCTTTGCCAGCCCATAGTCTGTCTATACTGGAGTTTGAACCTTTTCGTCTTTCTCTGCTCTCCATGCGCTTTGAATGAGCCTCTCCAAAAGCCCGGGAGTGAGTTTCATGAACCCTCCAAGTTCGCGCCCATGCCCTCCAATAGAGTCTTTGGCGCCATCTGACTACAGTCGAAAGTCAGGATGCTGGTACGCGCGGAAGACCTGGGCTACTCACGAGTGTACAGACTCGGTAGCTGGGCATAGACTGGTATGTCTCGGCCTTGATTTTGCCATCTTCAACGAGCACAGTGCCCATTATGTCGTCAGGATCACCTATCCGGCCCAACGCAGGTGGGTTACGTTGGTCTATGAGCGTATAAGCAAACAAGAAAAAGAGAAGTAGGTAGATGTTCCGACCATGTAGATGCATCCAGCCACTCCCAATCTGCTTGGCTCCGTTTGTCCAAACCTCGTCGACACCGTCCCGCAGCGCAGCGTAGATTGTTTCATGCAGAATAGGCCTAAAGGCAGCTTTATAATGCGGCAGTCATGTCAGCAAGTTGGCTAGAATCTTGACGCGAAAGCGCGACGTACGGTTGTCCTTGAATGCACTCCAAACAGGTTTGCCATCTGCGTCCATGGGTACCCAACCAACAACGGTTGGTAAGTTTCCTCTATGACTTCCCATTCCGTTCAGCCCTCCATCACCCATTGAAGGTTCCAGAGTGTCTAAAAACGAAATCGCATAGGCGTGGCCAGCTGCGCTGACGGGTGTTGGCGGGTCCACCAGGTGGTAAAAGACTTCAGGACGATGAGTGTCCTGAAACGTCTTGTTCTCATTTCCTTGTTGACCAGATGCAGTCGAGTAAGAGGGCCTCAGAGCAGAAGTAGTTGCTAGACGGCCATAGTACTGGCTCGAACGCGACCCAGCCTGACTTCGGGCAGCATGCGACAGCGAGAGGTTGATAGAAAAAAGCCGCTTGGGTCGACCAGCAGTAGAGCGTAACGTTGCAGCCAAACGGCGTCGGCCAGATGCAAACGTCGAGGAGGAGATCATCGTGGTGCTTTGCAAGGAAACGCGGCGCCGCCAAATGCCAACAGCGATATCGTGATCGAGAGCGTGGATGCAATTGAGAGTCAGGACCTACAAGGATCTACATGTTCATTATTCAGGCACGAAAAGAGAGCACAAAGAAACGAGATGTCGATTGCAATATGAGTACTAGACAGGTATGGTGCATATGGGTAGTGAAAAGCAGGAAAGGTGCATAGGATAAGGCGTGGTAAATAGCATCATGCAGAAGTCGGTCAGTGGAGACGAGAGCATCGAACGGTCGATAGATATGAGTACGGTTGACTAGAAATGCAGGAAAAGATATCAAAACGAGACAGGTATTAGCCAAGAACGACGGTATAGCAGTTCAAACAGAAGGTATCGTGAAAGAACAAAGACAACAAAAAGAAAGAAATTCGTAAGGTCATCACATTCGGGTGTACATCGACTGAGCGTCGTCGCTGGGAGGTCCAAATAGCCCAGGTTCGACTCTCGCTGGAATTTGCAGAGTGGCGGCTTCATGACTGGCAGGAGACGGTGCTTGTGCAGGGTCAGCTAAAGGGGAGGAAGCACTCGTCAGCACCTCGCCATGGATATAAAATGACAACCACTTACGATGCCATTGTGCCCAACTCCTGACTTGTTGCCTTGGACTGGCAACGGGCCTCCTGGGCAGGGTGCTCACCCCTGTCACTTGGGTGTACATTGTTTCAGTAGTCTGTTGCATCATCTGGGCCTGAGCAGCCTGCGCGGCCTGCTTGTCCTTCTTCTTTTCCTTCTTCTTGGGCTTGGTCGTCCAGCCTGGTCGGGCCATTGGAACGTCAGGTGGGCCCTCAGGAACGTCGGGAGGTGGTGGTTGGTCGCCAGGGGGAGGTGGTCCGCCGGGGCCGCCTGGAGCAGCGGGTGGCCTCCAGTCAGGATCAAACTCGCCACCTGGACCGTACTTGGACTTCATGCAGAGCAGATAACCGATTTCACTAGTGTGAAGATTAGTACCATGTCATGAGCCCAAGGGAGAGTTGAAGCTTACTGCTGCAGTGCTCGTCGATCTTCTCTGAGCTTGCCAACCTCTCCGAGAAGCATGCGGACTTCAGAGGCAAGGGCTTTCGAGAACTCGTTCAGGTACTAGGGATGACGTCAGCCTGTGGTCGATTGACCAATGAGAGCAACTCACTCCTTCCACGTTGTATGGCACTTGTTCTTGTGCCGTGGACTTGACAGCGTTGATGGTTTCTTCCTGATGACGTGCGCAGTCTGCTCGCCAGCTCTCCGAGAACATCTCCAGAAGAACGCGCTGTTCGTTGGTTTGTTGCCGTAGCTCATCGACGAGCCTTTCGAGGTCTATAAGAATTATGATCAGTACAAGTAAACATCGCAAGGCGCGGTTGAAATGACGTACCTTGCTTCGAGGCCGTCTGCAAGCGAGCCTCCTCAGCGGCCATTCTCTCTTGTGACATGTCGTCGTGCAGCTTCTGGATCATGTCCCTCATCTCAATCATCTCCAAGTCCTTCGCCTGCCTCCTCGCAATCTTGTCGTTCCACCTCTGTTCATTGAGCTCCTTCTCGTGGCCACATCCAGAAACCCTTCGAACTGACTCTCCAGATCGCTAGGGGACAGGCCATTCTTTGTTCCTGCCCATCAGCAGACTGCCTTACGAGTCGAAGCAGTGGCGCAAGCAGACCTCTTCTGGATAGAGGTCTTCGATTCGATATCGAGGAACATGTTCGGTCAGCCCGAAGACCTCGAACTTCTGCCGGATTGCTTCGAGTACGACGTCCTCCAATTTTCCTTCCGCGTGTTTGCAAAACTGTCCCGAATGAGAATGATGACTATGGGGCATGATGAGAGCAAGTGGAAGAAAGGCCAGCAGTGGAAACAACGTTGCGCGACGTGATCCAGAAATGACAGATAGGGGCTCAAGCGTTCCCTGATAGACGCCCACACAGCTCAAAGGGATGGTCAACGTGAGCCAATTTAGTCCTTCTCGGCTTTCTAACAGGGCCTTCTATCTTGTCAGTAATCTTCCTCCTTCTTCTGTACCTAATTATCGTGGCGAGTGAATGTTCTCGGAAGCTGTACCGCCCGCGCGATAACGTGAAACACTGCCCGGAGGCACCGGCGAGTTTGGACACTTGGAATTCAAACTTGGCCTTCTGCCAGGTTGTCCCTCCACCCGACCATGACCTTATCACGACCTGCTCATGAACTTTACGACCATGCACGGCGCTTGCTGAGGCTCAGTCTTCTCCTTTGCACTATCTCTGTGGTTGCTGCTGGCCCTGTGGCCCACCCTGACGCTAATGAGGCGAAGCTACTTGTCCCTGATCATGCTCTTTCACGTCGAGCAGACGAAACGGATTCAGTCTTCAATACCAAACTATGGGTGAGCCGTTCTTCTCAATTTCTCGTTATTTGCCTGACGTTCTCGTATAGATTCCAATCATCATTGTCCTAGCCATCCTCGTTGTCTGTGCCACCTTCACAAACAAGCGTGTCCAGCTGGCCGTGGCGTCCTGGCTTCGAAGCCACCGTGCATTACCTCAAGCTCAACCAGAGTCGGCGAATCCAAGAGAACTTACGGCTGAACAGTTGGCTGGGACTATCAATGGCAATACTGGAGCAACGGACGCTGCAGCGACGCGGCCAAGGAGAAACCGCCGGCGTCGAAGACCTTCCCAAATGTCGGTTACATCCCTTCCGGAATACAACAAAGAGCCTGGAGAGCAGGAGCTAGTCGTCATTCGGTGAGTTGCGTTATCTCTTCTGTTGCATCAGGTTTCTGAACTAGGCATAGGGGAAATGATTCTGAGGATGTCCCTGTGGCCAGCGTTGCTCGGGAAGACGATGTCGACAGCTCTGTCGATCACGCCAACAGCTCAAGATACTCTCTAACCCCGTCTTCGCCCAACGGTACTCCCTTACTGAATGATCAAAACCAGCGCCAGCCGAACGCTGCTGAGCAAGGTCATACCCATAATGCATCGACAACCTCCTTGCTCAACCCTGCTGCCCGCGATGATTCTCGGGGTGAGGCGCCGCCTTACTTTGAAGTTGTTGAAAATGCGGCTCCCCCAGCTCCCAATAGCGTCTCCGCAGCATCCCCCCCCTCAAGGCCAAGATGCTGCCAACGCTCCTGAGCGAAGGTCTACCATTCGCACATTCTTCAATCGTATGTCGGTCGCTGGTGCGCCTCGAGGACTCGCACACAACCGAGATGGTTCTGCGGCTTCTGCTGTGTCCTCCAACCAGTCCCACATTCGGTCTCCGTCGGCTGCTTCAGGCACAGGCGTTACGCCTACGACCTCACGTCATCGCACAACCCCCTCCTCGGGCTCGTTCTTCCGCACGTTGTCTCGCCAAAAGTCACAATCTACGCTGCACAGTGGAAACGGGTCGCGGCTAAACTCACCCTCTATGATATCTTTGAACTCGATATCGTCGCCCCTCACCCACACGGCCAGCCGCACCGAATTCGCATACCCAAAGTCAGGCCCAACACCGGAGCAACTCAAGATGATCTCTTCAAGAGAAAGTATCGGTCGCTTTGCAGTGCCTTATGGTGCAGACGCCATTGCCTACGCCAGCTCGTCCAGGTTGGAATTGAGCTCTCCTCCTCCTGATTTCGAAGCAGCATTGCGCAGTGGAAGCCCTCTGGGAAACAGAAACGCGAGCTCAACCTCTTTGCATAACAGGAATGATAGCGCAGGCAATGGACGAAGGCCTGCATCGCCATCCCCACTCGCACAGGTTTCTGAAGGGCATGGAAACACTAGCCTTGGCCAGACCGCCAGTAGGACAATGGACACGCAGGAAGCGACCAACCCCGTGGAGAGTCAAGCTCAGGAGAGTTTGCAACCGACGCATGTCCTTCCTGAACAGTCCATCGCGTCCAAATATCGTGCGCTACCTTATGACGCCGATACAGCCAAATCCAACCGTGCTAAGCGTCCTGTCATCTACGCTGGCAATGGCGTCCTGTCTTCGCCAATGGGTCCCAAATTCCTCGCTGAGCTATCGGAGAAGGGTAACATTCCCGTGACCACCACCCTGCAAGGCCTCGGAGCATTCGACGAGACAGACGAGAAGAGCTTGCATATGCTCGGTATGCATGGTAGTGCGTACGCCAACCTGGCCATGCAGAATGCCGACGTCATCATCGCTTTGGGCGCACGATTCGACGATCGTGTCATTGGAAAGCCTTCAACATTCGCCCCTGCTGCTACCGCAGCTGCTCGTGAAGGCCGTGGCGGTATCATTCACTTCGAGGTGCAGCCCAAGAACGTCAACAAGACCATCGAGGCGCAGGTCCCTGTTCTCGGCGATGTTGTGTCGAGCTTGGCTACCCTTCTGCCACAAGTCGAGAAGGCGTCTCGCAAGGAGTGGTTCTCGACCATTCAGCGCTGGAAGAAGGACTACCCGTTCACTTTCGAGCCCAGCAAGAAGGGTGAGCAGATTAAGCCGCAGGAGGTTGTGGAGGAGTTGGAGAAGCAGACGAAGAAGATGAAGGACGAGGTCATTGTCGCGACTGGTGTTGGTCAACATCAGATGTGGGCTGCTCAGTTCTACCCTTCCTCCCTCTTGACGTCGCTTCTGTCGCCATCATCATGTAAGTTTCGTCTTGCTATATGCATCACTTACGCTCAACCTCCGCTACCTAGTTTATCATGGGCAGACACCTCGGCTTCTACCTTTGGTCGTATGTACGGCAGGCAGACGTCGAAACTGCCTTCAAGGTCCCCGGTTCTCGGCCTCCCTCTCGCGCCAAGAAAGTCAGTAGCAGGGTTCGTGGCTGCTTCCGTGACGGGTGGCCTCATTGCAATGGGATTCTGGGGGTGGCTTGCACCTCTTCGCTTTGGAGGACAAGATTCAAGCTGGACTTGGGACGGAGGAGTTTGGAACACCGGCGGAGGTGGTCTCGGCGGCTGTGCATCAGCTGCTCCCGAAGGGACATCGCCAGCCTCATGTCTTTCCTTCTGGGTACCCTGCTCAGCTTTTCATGCCTTTCTGGCATATCCTGCTGTCATGGCCGTTGAAAGCAATGCAATTCTATGTGCGCGCCCGCCTTGCGCCCACTCTGTCCATGTGCGCGGGATGCGTCTGTGAGTGTTCTTCCTTCCATTCATCTTTCGATGCAACAACCAATGATCGCACGAAGCCATCCCCAAGACGCACAGGATCTTGGATCCGGCTCTGGGAGGAGGAGCGCTACTCGACCTGTAAGCGCCTCCAGCACAGTTCTCCCGCTACCTTCACTCATATCCTCGCTTCCCAATAGTGGTCCATACCCTCTCGTCTGGGCAATTCTCGCCCTCTACGAGCACCCTGACAATGCCGCTGCCAAACCCAACGTCTCTGGCGCCATGCTCAAAACCCCACTCACGAACGTCGACAGCAGCACTTCCTTCACGCTCACCTTCGATCCTACCACTGCATCCGACTCCGGTTCTGCCGCCAGTTTATCAGCCCAAGCCGTCCTTTCATGCAGCATCACTGTGAATGCGCCTGAACCTGGTGTAACCATCCGGTTTGAGAAGGGCACGCTGACCGTCGACCCTCCCATCTACTGCCCGCATACGTTCAAGGTGGTGAAGCACGACAGGAGCGTCAAGGGCTCGACGCCAAGCGAGCCGGAGATCAAGAAGTACTCATCGCGTTTAGTGAGAGTGTAAGCTTATCATTGTTCACTTGTAACTTGTAGTGTAAAATAGGAACGCATATTCGAATTTCTCTTGGTGCTTTTTCTTCGCGAGAGCCATTACCCCACATCCCAGTGGTGGTAAGCCACGCACGCAGGAAAAGCGACACCAGTGCGTCCACCGTATCATCGCTCTTGACAGCCCCGAGAAGCATGGGGGATTATGTTCTGTGAACCTGCTATGCATTTAGTGTGGCCAGTACTATCTTGCATGCCTAAACAACGTGTTGCAGCGCTTAGAGTCGTATATAGCCGTGTTGACCTTCTTGCATCGCTTGAACAACGTGTCGCAGCGCTTAAATTTGTATATAGCCTTGCTCTTGCGCGCCTAAAGAACCTGTACAGCGCTTAGATTTGTATATAACTTTGCTCCTGCATGTCTCAAGAACCTGTGCGGCGCTTAGGTTTGTACAGGATTTGTATATAACCTTGTTAGCCATCGTGCATGCATAAACAACATGTGCAGCGCTCAGGTTTGTACATAAACTTGTTAGCCCCTCAAAAGTGTCTCAATATTCTCAGTCCCTCAAACGCAATGCGTGACCTCCCCAAACTTGTTGCATTTGACCTCGAGTGAGCAGCTCTCTTCTTCCTCTTCCTCTTCCTCTTCCTCTTCCTCTTCCTCTTCCTCTTCCTCTTCCTCTTCCTCTTCCTCTTCCTCTTCCTCTTCCTCTTCCTCTTCCTACTATATTGTACTAACGTGAACGCATCAAGTGGCACTCTTTGGAGGAGAAATAGTGCCGGTGATCTACAGCTGCGCAGCGATGTCCCAAGGATCATGAAGTACCTGTATCAGAAGAATATCAAGATGGCAATCTGCTCCATGCACGACAAACCCAAGGAGTGCGTGATACAACGATCATAACCCAACATGTAACTCACTTTGCATTCACCAACACCAACAGGGCAAGGGACTTCTTCAATGACAACAACAATAGTATTTCGGTTGGCAATGGCAGGTCGAAGACTTTGAAGAGCTTGATTGCGTCCGGCTGTTTTGTGGTCGATCCGAACAGTAAAGTGACCTTTGTATCGATTCAGGTGCGGAAGCTGATAATCGGGACATGTAGAATCCAAAAAGAAGCAATTACACGATGTGAAGAAGCAAACGGGAATCGACTACTCGGACATGGCAAGTTCCAGTCATCTACCGCTTATATTCCATTCTCTGTGCTCATACGAGGATTAGCTGTTCTTCGATGACAAAAAGAGCAACCAGGTCTCGAGTGTTCCCTTCGCTCATGTGGGGAAATCAGGCCTCGACTGGAGTACGTTCCAGCGAGGCCTTAATGACTTCGACGCAAATTACAGCAGCAGCTCTGACGATAGTAGCTCTGACGATGGGGGTCCGAGTCCTCCAGTGGTACGCCCAGTGGTGCGCCCAGTGCCTTACCAGAACTTCACTCGAAGGCTCGTGAACATCGCTGGAGGTGGTAAGTCTGTCTCCACTTCCCATGTCGACTAATCTCATTGATTTTCCTGAAACCATAGACTGGAACATATATCCCGAAGCCATCCGGAATACCTACAGGGGTGATATTCTCTGGACTGATGGGGCCAACACTGCATTCGGTACGAGTAGCCCCCTGCGTTCTTCAATGTAGCTCTATTAACGGATTCATCCCTATTAGCATCTGCGCCGAATATCAGTGCGTACAACGTGGTACGGCGCGCCGGGAACACGCCCAATGGCGCAGTTACTGCAGTAGGATGTAAGTGTATTTCATGTAGTGTTCCACCCACGGGATGTTGACGCATCGTTTATGCAGTGGCATCAGCGAGTGAGTTGACTTCTCTTTTGTATCATGGGCTCATTGATGATAGCTTGCAGGCCCCTATTACTTTGCGTTCCAGTGAGAGTAGATGCATTCGTTCTAAGGCCCCTTCTTGCATTGTCTCTACAACACTTTCAAGCTCCACACACCGATTGCCCGCCTCTGTTGTATAATAATTATTCTCGAGTTCTTCTTTTCTCTCCTGCACTCTGGGTTCATGGTTTCACATTGCACGCCAACGCTCAGGCTTGTCAAGGTATCGGATACGTAGTCAATAAATCCGAGTCGGTGTGCCTAAATGATCGTGAGGTGGTTCCTGTTGTCCCAAAGACTGTGGACGAAATGTGCAGCTTGCTAGGCGTTGGTGCAAAGACGGCATTTCTATGTCTGCAGAGCGCATGGGGGCTTATAAGCATCTGTTCCTCTCCTTTTGCCTATGGCCATATTGACAATGTTCCGCAGAAACTATGGCATTAGCGATTGGCGTCGACGTACACTTCCACCGAATCACCAACCACCTGGGCTGGCACAGGAGATCAACCAAGAACCCTGGAGAGACGCGACTCAGCCCTCCAATCCTGGCTTCCCCACCAGGACGTCAACGACATCTTCGTCGGCTTTGGCTAGAGCCTCTGCGGCAAGCTCATAGACGTCTAACTCGAGCCAAGCCATACTCTGGAGGAAAGAGAGCCGTAACTGCGATGAATGATAGGTCCAACGACCGCGATTACTTGTACATTCAGGAAATACATACACAAAGCGTTGACAAAGCTTTTCAGGTAGAAATAAAAAGACAGGGTCCTATGAACAGGATACCGTGAGTTCGCGTCGTCGTCGAACAAGTACCGAAAGACTCACCTAGTACAGATTATAGCGTGGCATGAAGGACAGCGCTGCTAGACGATTCTGATGGACAGGGGCAGGCGTCCTACGAGATGGTTGACCAAAGACGATGACTTTGGACGGTTGGCCAACGATCTCGATGCCCCGACAGTGAGAAGGCGAGAGAGAACAGAGCTCAATCTCGCGCCTTCTACCTCAAGGCGGCGGTGGTCCGGGGGACCTTCTTTCCCCCCACAACAACGTACTTCCTCTCCTCCTACTCTCTCCTTGCTACGCTCTTCCACGGCTACTTCATTTGGGTTTTCCACAAATTTCTCTTCATCCTCGACCTTCACATCCACCGCACCCTCCGCCCCTCCCGGCGTACCCTTTCGAGTGAGAGGGGCTCCAACAAATGGGAGCCTACAGAACCGTCACATAACATCGTCATCCGACATGAACTCGTCCTCCCCATCATCATCGACCGAGGCCATCTGGTTGAAATCGACCTTGTACCTCAACAACCCGCCAATGCCACCAAAGCCCTTCACAAACTGCGCGCCCTCTTGCGACTTGTTGGTGACGAACTCGAGGTTCGCGCCGAATTCCTTGTAGTTCTCGGCGAACCATTCGAGGAGGGATTGGGGGTCTTTGGATTGTTCCATCTCGAGCCCGGTGGATTTGTCCATGAATTTTTCCTTGTCTTTTTCTTGCTCTTTGTTGGCGAAGACGATGATTTCCTCTGTGCGAGTTGTGAGTGTCAAGAGAGGTTGGAGGAGAATGGGAGGGGCGTACCGCCAGCAGCGTTTCGGAGAACATAACGAGTGATGTCCAGGTTCTCCCAGACGATCAGAGTCTCCACTGAACCGAGCTCGAGAGCTTTGAGAGTGTCTTCGATACCGAAGCAGTACTTTCCAGAGTCTTGGCTAATCTCGTCAAAGTACTTCTGGATGAGCTTCTTCTCCTGGACGAACTTGACGTTCGCCAGTGACTCTGCAGCAAGTTCGATCGCCTAGTGCTCATTAGCATGACAGTTGATTTCGGTATTCAAGATATTCCGCACCTGGTTGAAACCGTTTTCACCACCGTAACTAACATCGACAACCTTGATGACCTTGGCCGCCAATCGAGGATCGAACAAGTCACTCTGACTGAGCTCCGTGAGGAGAGGTGTACCGTTGCTGGCAACACCGGGGCTTCCACGAGCATCCGTATCCTCCTGGTGGGAGGCTCAACGCGGCGGACGATGAGCTTCTCGATGAGACGGTCAGCCGAAACCCTCAGGCGTCAGCACACCAGCTTCGGATAGGGACCTCGCTTCCAGGATCGCGTCCACTGGCTGGAATTCACCCAACCCTGGCAGATCCTCGAACAGCGCGGTACCAGCTTTCCAAATCGCAGAGCCGACTCGGCATCACCAACCCGGCTGCAGTACGAGGAGTCGCTGGCTCGTTTGAGGCCCTCCTTGAGATCCAGAAGAAGCTCGAAGGCCCATTCTTGATCGACTCGGGCTTTCATGGCGATGCTGTCTTTGCAGTACTGCAAACCCCTTGGATGGCAACCCAGCTACGCACCTCTGCAACATGTACAACAGCTCTGCGAGTCAGCGAAGCTGCATCGACCCGCCATGGTTATGTGACTGACGGAGACCATTCATTCTTCAGTCACGGGGTACTGTTGGCGTCGTGCACCTTCAGCGACGAGATGGAATCCTGGATTCCGGTTCTCTACACCTGGATTCTGAAACAGACAACGGAAGGGCATCGTCCTCACTTCCGCAACCTTCTTGGACAGATCATCCAAGGAATCAAACAGGACGGCCGTGTCGACGTGGCTCCCCAAGACCTTGTGAATGTAAGTGTTATCTTTTGGACGCTGAATGACCATACTGATATCTCTATTGGACCATTTAGGTAGTGGACTTCTCTGCTGCGCAACGCGAGGCATTCGTCCTGGAATATGCCAATGCGTGCATCTCAATGATTGGTGCAACATGGGAGAGGTTGAGCGATGGTATAAGAGCTGCTGAGATGGAACGCTTCCGTGAGGAAGCCGAAAAGGCTCTGCAGGGATGCGAAGTCCACTTCCGACGCTCAGCACTCCGTATTTCAAAACAAGCCTTCGTCATTCCACCCGAGCGCAAAGCTGAGTTCACGACGCTCATTGAGAAGCTGCTCTGGAAAGGTATCTCAACCGACGAGCATAATCACATCATGGAGACCCTCGAACGCGAATTTCCGAAGATCAAGAACTGGATTGGCTGGTGGAAGCGACCAGCGTTCGCTATGATGATCTTTCCTGCATGCAAGACTATGGATCGCGACCTTGAGGCTCAGATACCCCACACATCCAATGCCATCGAGGGACAGCACTCGCTCCTACACCATGGGACAGGGACTGATCACGACTTGACCACTGGTATTGAACGCTTGCATAGCTACGTCAAGGAGTTTGAGTCTCGACACTCGTCTATCCAGGGTACGTCTATGGCGCATATACTGTAACATTAATCAAGTCCATACATGTTCGCCAAAAAGGCCATTTTCTCATGCATGTTGACTAAATCTCTCAAAAAGACCTGCACTTTGACCTCCTGGACTGCGAAAGGCGCTCATGCTTTTCAGACCACCTTACATGTTCGCATATACTTTGCACATGTTCTTGTGCGGCATACATGTTCGATACGGTTGCAACATGTTTCTGTTCAGGGTTTATAATCTATTCGGGACTTCGGTACTAGTCTAGTGGCTGCATCGAAGAGCACTTCGGTGGTAGTCTGATCAATGGAATACAAAAGCAGCAGGCACCAGGTAGGCGCTTATTTTTCGATTACCGGCATGCACGTTCTCAAGAGAGCTCGGTCATCGTTGTTCAACTGCCTGTAGAGCTGATGAAGCAAGCGGTACAGTGAATCGTGTTATTTGAACCGAAGTGGCCACTGCATTTACCCCGACATAATATATTCCTGGCTGAAGGGCTGTTCTGGAGGCTTTTTCAAGAGGCTCAGGCACGGCCCAAACGGTCAAAGTCACTGGCAAGTGATGCGTGCATAATAGTAGCTAGGGGAAACGAAGAGCTACTGCTATTGTAGCCACAGTATATGCATACTGAAATGAAGATGAGGTATTTGACGCTGGATGACAATAGCCCTCAAATTCGGGGTCATTTAGGCACTGCCCACCCTCTACCATCTAGGAGGGAAAACATGCAGTGTTATTGCTGAAAGACGTGTGTGGTACGTCTCTAAACATGTAAGCACTTTCCAACAAAATATGCGAGTGGGATGAAACATGTGGGGGTGTGATCAAACATGTAACACTTTTATTTCGCTCGAATAATGTTACACTATATGCGCCATATACGTCTCTTGCACTACCTTGTAGAGATGTCCATGCAGCTAACATCAGTATTCACATAGGTGGGCACATTGATCCTCCTCCTCCTCAACGTGATTCACGTCCACGTCGGACTGCAGCACCAAAGTTTGACGCCAATGATGGACGGGCACCAGATACTATCGAAGCGCTCGGTCTAGACCAGCGCAACCGCTCAGTTGAAGCGCTGCTTCGATCTCCCTGTGCCCTTCAAAGCTATGGGTGGTCCGATAACTCATGCTTTATTGACCATACCCTTGAGGTACTCTTTTGGACGGTCGCAGCTTTCTCAAAGGAGGACAGGGCAGCTCTTCTGGGCGCCACACCTCATGATTCCGCTCTTTCCAGTATACTCTTCCACTTTCAGCGTCGCATCGACATTCTCTCAAAACCAGTAAACGAGCAACAGCAGAGGGCGCTGGAACGCGGGCTTTTGATGGCCCCACGCGTGGTCAGGAATAACGTCGATAACATCTGGAAGCTCTACGATCCAGAAGAGGGTCGACATGGAGGGAGTTCCACCCAGTGGCTGGACCGTGCCATCACTGGCGAGCCTGGTACTGGCAAGGGCTGTATGCCACCCGCCACACAGGCGTTCTTCCTTCACGGTGCTGAGACCCATTGGGTCTGTCCCAATGGACATAAGACCTCAATTTCAGAACGGTCTCACCTGATCCTCGTTCTGCCACCTGCGGTTCGAAGGTCGATTCAGACGTTGCTTGGAAAGTCTGAAATAGATACCCAGGACTTCTTCGCGAACTTTGTTCCCTGCCGACACCACGCAACTCCCTTCTATCTTCCATTCCACAATCTCCCAGCTCAACCATGCCATAGCGAAGGATGTCAGTCTCAACTCGCTGTGACATCTGTCACTTATCTGTGGCCAAACATCCTCTTTGTTAGAGCAGAGAGCTATGGAGACAACGATGTGCCGGCAACTCGCGCGGATCGAGTCGAAATAAAGACTCAGTTGGTTGTAGTTGGAGAGGATGGTGCGCCTGTTACCTACCAGCTGGTTGGCAGGATTCTGCATCAGGCTTTCGGGAGTACAGGTGTACAAGGGCATTTTACTTGTGAACTCCTTCTCGATGGCAAGTCCTACACATACGACTACACTAGCCAGCAAGGCTTCGCGTCTGCGAGTCATCTGGCCCCTTGTTGATTTCCTACTGAATTTGTGAGCTTCCGTTTCCCATCTCTACCTGCCTCTGTCTTGAGGTCTTCTGTGTGAAGGCAACTTCTCGTGTGGAAATGACTCCTCTACTCTCGTTCCATGGAGAGCCTTTCGAAGCTTCCTGGAATAGCAATACGAAGCGTCGTCCCTCGTGACCGAAGCTTCAATTGAACATAAAAGCTCGCCACCCTTTCTAACGCAGCTTGAACCCGTACAGCTACTACCTCGCCATGGGACAGCGCCACCAAGCCTATCTCATCGCTCGGGTCATCCCAAAGAAGGGGGAGACGACCTCTGTCTATCGCTGCGTGGCCGCTGTCTATCACCAATGGCTATATGCTGAAGGGCCTTTGAAAGCTCTGAAGCGGTTCATGGGCCTCCTTCGAAACAAGGATAACGTCGACCTCCTTATTGAAGACATAGGGAGATATGCTGAAGGGGCAGAGGTAGATCCTGCCAATCCATGCCCCTATGCTGCGTGGATCCTCCTGGCCGCGTTCTCGAGGGTAGATGTTGATGATGATTACTGGTTCAATGTTGCTAGCGCAATGGGGGCCAATAGAGATCCAACCAAAACCTGTAAGTTCTTTGCGTCGCGGTCAAGATTCATTTCTCATGCGATGTGCTTGTCAAGGGAACGACGACGGCATCACTATTGTGGACGTGACGGATCCCTTGAACATCTCCGTATGCTGCTCCATGAACCTGGTAACCCTAGAGCCCCTCACACCACGCGGTTACATCCAACTTTACTACACGCCTGACAGTCAAGAGAAAGAGGAGGAAGAAGGGGTAGAAGGAGAGCAGAGTAAAAAGAAAGCAGGTACGACGATTCCAACACAGTATCGTTACTGGCAAGGGCTGATTGACTCTTGGTACCCGTTCTCAGCGAAGAGAATGAGCTGCTAGCGTCCTGCTTTGACCAAATCCCGCTTCTTGGTGTCAAGAAGATGTACGAGGCATGGCCCTCCGAGCATCGCACTATCAAGGAAGAAGAGCAGCCATCGGATGCTGCTAACCCAGCTTCTCCAGATACCTTGTCACCTCTACCCTCCCTTGTCGCCCAGGAGCATGTCAGCGGCTCATCCAAGATACCGACTGTGATGTACTATGACGCTGCTGGGACTGTGCAAGCCGTTGGTGCAGAGGCCATGGACGAAGGGATCTATGAGCAAGCAGAAGATCCGGATAATGCTTGGGTAAAAGCCGAATGGTAAGTTTCATGGCTATGTTCCAGTTGCTAGAGCTCAATCCTTCATTAGGTTCAAACTACACCTTCGACCAATTACAGATTCCTCTTCGGATGCTTTCACGAATTCTCTCCCTGCTCTTCCCCCACACAAAACCATCGTACAAGTTCTCGGAGACTTCCTCCGCTATCTGCTTCACTGTTCGCGAAAGTACATCAAGGAGACTCATCCAAATGGACCAGAGCTCTGGGACAGCCTAGCGCCCGAGGCAGAGTATGTGCTCTCGCATCCGAACGGTTGGGTGGGAAGTCAACAGAGCCAGATGAGACTTGCTGCGGTCGCAGGTGGACTGGTACGCAACGCAACAGATGGACTGGAGCGGATACATTTCGTGACGGAAGGAGAAGCAAGTCTGCACTATTCCATTGAGAATGGCCTTCCTCCAGAGTCGTTGCAGCGAGGGGGAGGAGTTGCCATCGTTGATGCAGGTGGAGGAACCGTGGACATCAGCTCGTACGCGTTGTCAACAAACACGAGCAGCATCTTTGAAGAGATTGCCCCCCCACAATGTGAGTCCGACCTGCTGAATGCCCTTGTGTACGACTGACCTTCGTTACAGGTCATTGCATGGGCTCCGTGTTCGTTAGCCTTGCAGCTCGTCTGTTCCTTGAAGGCACGTTCCCACCGTACACCCTCGATTGTGGTGCTCACACCCCCACTTTCCAGACCTACTGAAAGATTCAGAGTTCTATGACGATCTAGACAACATCGTTCGTTGCTTTGACAAAACAACCAAGCTGCGGTTCAGGAGCACACGAGACCCTCAGTTCATCAAGTTTGGCTCAACACGCGACAACGATCCAGAAACCGGGATCCGATACGGTCAACTGAAACTTTCAGGAGAAGACGTGGCAATGTTCTTTGCACCTTCAATCCAATGCATCGTCGACGCTGTGAAAGAGCAGTCGAGGGTTGCGCATAAACCTTTCACTGTACGTAGACTTTCTTCCCGAAAGGGATTCGTATGTTGATTGTCGTGTTTTTAGCATGTCGTTCTAGTTGGAGGATTTGCGAGCAGTGATTGGCTATACGAACGTGTTTCGGCTGCTCTCTCGCCTCAAGGCTTCGTCGTTATCCGGCCCGAAAATCACTTGTAAGTAGGACTTTATCGAGCGTCTTTCTGCTCGCTGACATGCATCTATAGGAACAAAGCAGTGGCGGACGGGGCCATGTCTTTCTATATCGACCACTGCGTCCGCACGCGTGTCTCCAAAGTCACATACGGACAGTTCTCCAACACCCGCTTCAACCCCAACGACCCCGAGCACCTGAAGAGAGGCAAGGACATGTACACCAGTCTAAGTGGGCACGTCAACATCAAGAACAACTTTAGCATCTTGTTGCCCAAGGTGCGCCTTTCGGCGTTCTACTCATACAGTATACTGACGTCATCCCAGAATACTCAAGTTTCCGAGACGAAGGAGTTCTCGAAAGACTTTCACATCTCGCGGCAGTCAATCGACAAACTCACGAGAGCTACCGTACACATCTGGGCGTACCGTGGCCCAGTCGCTGTTCCACAGTGGAAAGACGTGGATCGAAGTGAGAGTTTTGGGTCTTGCCCCCTCCCTGACTCGAGTGTCTAACTTGCTCCCACAGAAAACTACATACGCTTGTGCACCATTGAGATCGACCTCTCACATCTCTTGTCGTGTGCAGAGCAGTTCAAGAGGGATGGGCCACAAGGTCCTTATTACCGACTGCATTACAAGTTGATCTTGAAGTTTGGGTTGTCGGAGTTGAAGGCGATATTCAGTTGGAAAGAGAATGTCAGTCATTTCTCCGCGTTGTTCGGGCTGTTGCTAATGGAGGCCATTTATCAGGGCGTTGAACAAAGGACGCCTGCGAAAATCATCTACGACCAATCGACCTAGGTATCAACATGACTCGACACTATCCTATTGCTCCTATTTTGGACTGAAACACATGCACACACTCAGCTACTCCTGCTAGTATCGCTTTCTTGTTTCATCTACGCTTTCCCACTTCAATGTAACGAACTATTTCAGGGGATAAGGAATGTTTTCGTCAAAATATTATGCACTCAAGGCTCAGCTCGGCCATTATTCCACTCAAGTATCGTGAGCGCTGGCTTTACCCCTGTGAATAGCTGAACAGGTTAATGAATTGCGAAGGATGACGCAAAATCGGCTTTCAGATCAGCCACGAGGCCTGAGACAGGTTCAGAACACCTTTTAGGAACGATAAGCTCCAGAATTGAAAGCCTGAATGGATCTATCAGCCGCGCTCTAAGGGGCATGGTGGGGTTTGGGGGTATCATATGTCTTGGAGTACGGGGTGAGCTGGTGGCTGCAAGCCTGTCCCTGGCCGATTGACTGCTCACCCCAATCGGCCGATGGAGATACCCCAACCTATTGGAGGTGTTGCTTCAGTTGAACCTTTCAAGGCATCAAAAGTTCCTATCTCTACCACCACCACCACCACCACCACCATGTTGTATCCATGTCCCTCCAGTCTCGCAACTCGACCACACCACTCTAGTCATGGGCTCCTACTCAAGAATGAAAGAGTCGGCATCGTCCTGCCATCCACGAGAGCACATGCCCAACCACATACGGTACTTCCCACCGATGTCCTCCGAGAAATATTCATGTTCTGCCTTTCCTGCGACCGCTTCCCATCCGTCGACAGCCTCGAAGCGCCCCTCCTTCTCACGCAGATTTGCCGAGATTGGCGTCTCTTAGTGCTCAACACTCCTACCCTTTGGAATCGCATCGATATCCCAATTCCCACCCTCCATCTCGTCTACGGTTCTCAGAGGGTCTCATCGCCAGCTAACCCACAAGCGGCCTTCAAGAAGGCAGGAATCCTATTTGGCGAAGCCTTATCCACTTGGCTAACTCGCACCGGCGGCTGCCACCTCTCCTTCACCATTCGCCAGGATGACAACTACGAAGCCCAAGAGGATGAAATATGTCGCAGGGTGCTATCCATTCTTCTGAGGAAGTCCCAGTCTTGGAAGTCGGTCAAGCTCCATTGCCCATTACGAAACATGGAGGCAGTCATCCAACGAAGCTCTGACCAGTTTGGGCAACTAGAAGCTCTAGAGGTTAATTGTACTTCGAGATCAAAGCTCGACGAACCACCGAAGCTTGTTCCACTCTTCCCATTCCCCATATATACGGCCGCGGGCAGCAATCCCGACCTGACGTGCTGGACTACCAGCGGGGCCTTCGAAGCTCCCAGTTTGCGCTCCCTTTCCCTCACGCCTCTAGACGAGCCCATCGATTCCTTGAACGTTGCATGGGGTCAGCTTACTCAACTCGTTATCGAGAAGCAAGGATGGTTCGCTGACTACGGGCCCATTGAGTCATCACTATTCCTCGACATTCCGGCCCTAGTCCGCCTCCTGCGTCAATGCTCGCAGCTTGAACGGTTACGAGTAGCGCTAACTCCTTGCTCCCGACCCCCGGATCCTGACCAAGAAGAACTCTTATCGCCCCTCGTCCTCCCGATGCTTACAACACTCGAATTTAATGAAGATCGAAACTCTTCATTTCGCTTCTTTGACGTCCTTGAGGCGCCTTCCCTTCGCAACCTCGAGTTCCAGACGCTTCTGAAGCCCCAGCATACCATGCTTCCCTGGTCTCCCTTCCCGTTCCTTGAGAGGCAAGGAAACCAGATTGAGGAGCTTACGATCGACTATCGCTATGTGGCGAAGGAGTATCGAGGGGCAAGGATGTTCGAGCATCTGGGTGGTTTGAAGAGGCTCAATCTCAAGGGCTCGCAGTTCTTCAGAGTCACGTACGAAAACCACAACAACGATCTACTGCCGTTTGGAGATCAGGATTTGATGTCGCTCACCACAGTCCCGACAGGAACTGGCGAAACTTGGGAAGAAGTGCTGGCGGTTCTGTGCCCGAACCTTGAGCGAATCGAGGCCGCTGGGGAGCATTCACGCTTGTCGGATTTGGCGTTGGTTCAATTCCTCCAGCAAACGCGTGAAAGGGAATCCACAGTGGCTCTGGCCGCCACTTGCATAACGACACCTGAAGAGAAAGCGACTGTAGAAGGCATATTTCAACGCTACCGAGAGCAAGGGTTCCGCCTCGATGTGGTGTTACAGCTTCATCCGGCCATGTAGGGACCCTTATTATTAATAATGGTACCATGCACGAGGTACTTGAATGAGACCTAAATTAGCACGGTGGACTAGAATAGAATACCAGGCAATTTTCTTCGACGCGACTGGATGTTCTCTCAAAGGAACGCTAGGGCACCGCGTAGGAGCATTCGCCCACTTCTTGGATGATCCACCAAGCAATACGATCCATCAACGGTACCTTCCGAGGGTCATAGTAGGGCTGCACGGATATGCACGTATGATATACTATCTGTATATCAGGGCTTTCTTACCTCTGAATCGTCGAAGCCCTTGCGAGTCTCGATTCTCATTGGAACCCCGCAAGTAAGGGGGCAGAAAGGGGGGCAAGCCTTGTTTCAAGGTCCGCTCCGAGTCGGAATTATGAGCCAAGCCACTACGTCAGTGCTGCCTCCTGGACTGCGCGTTTCTGAAGCACTTGACAGCGGAATCGACCTCGAGGATGGATTTCTGGTCATTTGGGGTTCCAGACAGGGGCCTTTGAGGGGCTCGCGAATAAGCTCTCCAATCATCACATCATCCCATCAATTCCCCTGTCAAAACCAGCGCGTCGAGGTTCCTGTGACGACTTCAAGTTGCCTCCTCCCATCTAACACTCACTCTCTCGTCTCCCATTGCTTTACTGCTCGGAATTGAACTACTGTCAATATGGCCTCTCTACCGAGGTCGTCTACTGGGCGCCATGTACTTCGTCCAGCGTCGCGCCCAGGGTCCACCTACGAACCTATCCCTCGTGTGCCGACCTACTCCCTGATTACTTGGACCTTTGGAAGGGGATCTGTGGTACGTCAAGGTCCTATTCAACAGTCATACTATATCTCAACACTTTATAAGATCTGGAGAATCTGGCCGGCCGTTCTTTTGCACACTTTGTTCTCTACTGGTATGGCCTTTGTTTCCTCTGGCCAATTTGAAGATCTCTTCTCACGGATTGGCAGTCGTCACTACTCTCTCCGTTGAGGGGATAGTTCACTTGGACCTTCCCAACGTTATGTTAACGGTACTAGGTAAGTTTCCCTGAACCTTCTCCTACCGCCAGAGCTGAACCCTTGCAGGCGTGGTGATTGGTTTCGTCATATCCTATCGTGCATCCAGTGGGTAAGCCCATGCCGTTTGCGAAAGTGGCGTACCCTCGCTGATGTCATGACAGATATGAACGCTACTGGATGGGTCGGACGTACTGGTCAGACATCATCAGGAACTCGCGGACCCTTGGCCGCCTCGTGTGGTTCCATGTCCCAGCCAGACTCTCCCCAAAGACTCCCGAGGAAACTCAGAGTGGCCGTGTTGAGCGCTCTCCACAGGAGCTCAACAAGGTCATGTCAGAGAAACGGATCGCCCTCGACTTGATACACGGGTACGCGCACAAGGTTCATCATTTGAGATTCGATGGCTAATGGTCACGAAGTTTTTCCATCGCGGTCAAACATCACCTTCGCGGGGAGCTGGGTATATACTATGAGGACCTCTATCAATTGGTCCGCCCTCTCCACGATGTAAGCCCTTGACATTGCCAACGTATCTGACGCTGACATGATCTCAGCATGTTCATACTGCAGACGATGAAGCCGTCCAAGATGTCATGTCGGCTGAATACCCTGAACCACGCAAGGGCATGCGCATTACCACGCAGACCGCCCTCACGCAGCATGAACCGGTTTAAAATCTCAACAACTCCCGCCACTCCTGCTCCATCTGGGTCCAAGACACCCGAAAGAAGCCATACTGAGTCTGAGAGTCAGTACGGAACATTCGGCCCAGAAGAGCCTCACATGCTTCACCGCTCTCCTTCGGCGCGCTCGTTTGCTTCCAAGATATCAGACCCTGGTATGCGACAGCCTTTGCTACCCCCTTCGCAGCCGCCCCCAGACGAGGTGATGAACAAGGTTGCGACCGACATCATGCCCTTTGCGCGACTATTCGCTCTCATCAAGAGAGCGTTTTCGTCAAACAGGATCCAACTATCTGATTCCAATGGCCAGGTTAGTCAATTCATTGATGCCTCCTTCTCTGCTGATTTGATCGCAGGAGATTGAACAAGGTGTTGTCGACGGACGGCAATGGCGAGGTCCAGTGGACTCTGGAATGCACATGAAGCACCGCCCGAGAGTTGCTGGTGGAGGCGAGAATTTGCCTCTTGAAATCATTCGCTGCCTCAGTGAATGGTTCAGCGTCCTGGAGGATCGCGGAACAGTGCCAGGTGCGAAAGTTTCGGTATACAATACAACTCTGTGGCTCAATTGGGTCTTAGGCACCAGCATGGGGACCATGGTTGGCACTCTGGCTGCCTTTGAGGACACCCTAACTGGTATGGCTATTCCTTTCCTTCTACTCGGCTAGTTGCTCAATTGCATGCTCGGCAGGCCTTGAGCGCATCTTGACTACACCGCTTCCCTTGTACGTTACCCTTCGATCGCGATTTAGTATCGAGCCTCATGACCCTTTCACAGCGTCTATTCTGTTCATATCAGGTGCGCTAAAATCAACTCCCCTTATTGTCCTCAATTTAACCTCCACGGGGCCTCTCCTTCCTCATCAGGCAGTAAGTGCCTCTCTTCCACTACCTACTCGAGTACTAATCCGTGTTCTAGTACTGTTTGGCTTTACCTGTTCTTCCTTCCCTTCCAACTCGTCAGTCAGTTCCGCTACTACGCTATTCCCGGCGTGGCAATGGCATCCTTCATCTATCTCGGCTTCGTCGCGGCAGGCGAGGAGATGGAACAACCGTTCGGTAAGCTTTCTCATTGTATGGAGGCTTTGCATTCGATCTAACTCCCTTTGCCCTAGGCTACGATGAGGTATGCTTCTCTGTGTCCGCTTCTCTTCGCTCAACTGACCTTGCATATAGAACGATCTTGACCTGGAGCTCTTCTGCCAAGAAATTGTTGGCACTGACCTCAAACACCTCAAGCAGGCTCCAGCGCTCAACGCTTATCTCGGGCCTCTCCATAATCATCCAATCACTGTACATCGACGGTCCTCCACCTTGGATGAACTCACAAAGGTCAACGGCACACCCGCTACCTCTGAAAGCCCCGTGCAAGCACCCGTAGATTTAGAAGGTACCAAAGCTACGTAGCGTCGTTGGTTGTTTTTCGAGTTTCGTGCTACCAATCTATTCATGGCCTTCAACTTTGAAAGACGCTTCATTCGGTACTAATGGGGCACCTCCCAGAGATGAAAAGTAATTGCCCGACTGCAACGCAACATATAGCCTTATTAGCTAGTGCATTTAGCGAGGCTGATAGTCTTCCTGGTGAATTGAGTTAATATTCTGTTAGAAGCCCATGCTGACCCCAGCGGCGTTTATGACGCTCCAACCTTCTAAAATCTCCCTTCTATGAACCCTTCCATCATACCTTTACTAACAGGGGAGCCCTATTTTGAGCCAGAAGCCTTTCTACATATAAAAGAACCCGTCAGGTTGTGCTGCTTACCCCAGAAGCTAGTTATGCCCACATCTTTCACTTACCAATTTGACACCCCGGTGTACAAAGGTACCTCCTCGTACGAAACAGGACTCTTCATCAACGGCGAGTTCGTGGATGGTGCCAAGGGGACGACCATCGAGTGAGTTTTACGGTTTCAACTGAACGCTGACTGGCATGACCGATCACCTCTCTCAGTATCGTCAACCCATGTATTTATGGTTTGCTGTCGCCCCCTTCACATGGCTAATACCATTATTAGACACCGGCAAGGTCATCACCAGCATCTCCGAAGGAACTGCCCAGGATGTTGACCTTGCTGTCGAAGCTGCACAACAAGCTTACGACACCACTTGGGGCTTGAATACTCCTGGATCGCAGCGGGCAGTGATGCTGTGGAAGATCGCTGATCTCATGGAGAAATCTGCCGATGAGCTCGCTGCTTTGGAAGCACTTGACAACGGTAAGAAACCAGGCAGGTTATCACGCAACCCCTGTTCCTCTTGCTGACACTCGTTTTAACATTTAGGTAAAACGTTCAAGTTGGCACGACGGGTGGATATTCCCTTCTCAATCGAAGTATTGCGATACTACGCGGGATGGGCAGACAAGATCACTGGGCAGACTTTGGAGGTCCGTGTGCAATTTCTCCTGAACAATAAGCGACTAAGGGCCCGTTCGGGTGTCCGGTGTCCAAGGCGTAGGCCTTTGATTTTGGGTGGTGATCGGTCTCGAAGGCCTGCGCCCCGATGCCTTCGGATGCCGGAGGGCAAGGCAAGGCCGCGCCAGCCTAAGGCGAGCGTTCGGGTCGCGGGCCTGTCTTGCTAAGGCAAACGGAGGCCCGTGGGAACTTGTCACTTCCCTCCTCTGCTCGTCGACCTTGCGACTTCGTTGCGCCATATCTTTTCGCAAACACACACACGCTAACTACCAAATTTCATATACACCACCTTCCAGCTTCTATAATTACAATTGTTGAATAAAATATGGCACAAGAAGGCCAAAAGGAGCACTGAAAGCAAGGAGAATGACGCACCTGCCAATTCAAGTCCTCCTTGATGCACCTGTTCAACTGAAGACTAGAACATCTCACTTCGAGTATTGAGGAAGGAGAATAATGATTTAAAAGAGTCAGAGAGTGGTTAGAAGAAGACGGTATGGTCAACATGCACCCGTGCATTTGCTGCAGAGACGAGCAATGATCCGCCCAAGACTGGTGCCAATGCAATGACTAGTTCGGTAATGTGGCTGATAGAGAGTTGATCTTGAAAGCGTTCTGGATCCCTATTCAGAATCTCATTAAACCGTAGCTGCCCATTAAGGATGGACGTGTGTTATGGCACTAGAGTTGGTGTCTCCAATGTGTGCAATCCAACAGCTGACGCAGCCAGTGCCGCAGCCAGCGCAGGCACACGGTTTCCTTCTTCTGGTTTAAAATAGTCGGGTGCTATTTTCCTCCAAATTTGAACTCTATCGGTACAGAGACGGGCGAGATCGAAGGAAAAGTCAACTATCATTCGGTAGGGCGCCTATATTACTGATCGTGATCTACGTTCCCACGCGCCTGCTGCAGGTTATCGAAGGCCAGGGGAAGCCAGCTCCGAAATCGGGGTACAGGCCAGGCCAGGCCCGGCATTGAACACCGGACACCCGAACGGGCCCTAAGCATCCACCCTTGTTCAGACGGACGAAAACAAGTTCGCCTATACTCGCCATGAGCCCATTGGAGTCGTTGGCCAAATTATACCTTGTCAGTTTAAGGCGTCACCAAGGCCGCCTAGAAGCTAACTTATGCTTAGGGAATGTACCACTCATGATGTTCATCTGGAAGATTGGGCCAGGTATGCCTATTGGTAACTCGCAGTCATCACCTGACCCCGGTTTCTTCAACAGCGCTCGCGACCGGAAACACTGTTGTAATCAAGCCATCGGAGCTCACACCTCTAACTGCCCTACGGATGTGTACGATATTTAGGGAGGCAGGCCTGCCAAACGGAGTCGTCAACGTCGTGACAGGCTACGGAAATACGGTTGGGGAAGCAATTTCATCCCACATGGATATCGGGAAAGTCGCGTTCACTGGGAGCACCAATGTTGGGCGGAAGATTATGGAAGCTGCTGCCAAAAGCAATCTCAAGCCAGTCACCCTCGAACTTGGAGGAAAGAGCCCCAACATCATTTTCAACGATGCAGACTTGGATCAGGCGGTGAAATGGAGCGCCCACGGTTTGCTGTAAGTACATCGAAGGGAGCTTGTGTGTGCAGGGACTCAACACCCACAGGTTCAATCACGGACAAGCTTGCTGTGCGGGCACCCGTATCTTTGTTCAATCCGGGATCTACGATGCGTTCCTCGAGAAGTACACCACGGCGCTGAGCAACATCCGAATCGGAGACCCCTTTGGGGAAAATATCGACCAGGGCCCCCAAATCTCCAAGACCCACTTTGATGTACGTCGTAAGGCTAAATGCTTGAGCACGGCTTTCTGACCACCTTTCAAGCGTATAATGGGCTACATCGAGTCTGGCAAGGCCGAAGGTGCAAAAGTTCACCTTGGAGGCGAGCAACATGGCGCTGATGGCAATTTCGTCAAACCAACCGTATTCACCGAGACCACTCCCAGCGTGAAGATCGTCCAAGAAGAGATATTTGGACCTGTGGGTGTCATTGTTAAGTTTGAGGATGAAGATGGTGAGTAGAGAAAACTTTGTCCCGCAATCACTCTGACAGACGATAACTCAGATGTTGTCCGACAAGCCAACAATACCACGTACGGCCTTGCTGGTGCTGTCTTTACTCGAGACATAGGACGAGCAACTCGTACCGCCCACCGAATCAAAGCAGGGACGGTTTGGGTAAACTGCTACAACCTATTTAACCCTTCTGTCCCATTCGGCGGATACAAGCAATCCGGTATCGGTCGGGAGATGGGTGAATATGCTCTCGTCAAGTGAGTTGGAGTCGCAAAGGTCGTTCAATTCTGTCTAATCTCTTGATTCGCCCAGTTACACCAACGTCAAAGCGGTACAGGTCAATCTTGGTAATCTTCTTTAAGTGAAACCAACGTTGTCTTCTTCATGTATCGACACTGTAATCATGGCTTTTATGGAATCAAACGGCTATTCTGACATCGAAATTGTCCACTCCCTACTTCTCAGGTTCCCAGAGACCAAGTTACTTTGGGACCGCGCTAGAAAGGTGTTCAGGATTTTTGAGATAAAGACCAACGAAGCGACTCACCCAGCGCCATTGACGTTGGCGTTCACGACGGTGACTGGGGAGGCGTTGTTGTTATTGATCGTGCAAGCCAGGCCACGCTGTTCAATGCCCCGCTCAAAGACATTGGCCGATGCATTGATCGAGCGAGCCCAAGAGTCCCTGCGTGCAGCAGCGGTCCTCTTCCTGTCGCCGAAGCATTGCTAGAGTGCTATTGTTAGTTGTGTGGTGCCAAGCCGAAAGATGAGGACGAACGTTATAGATATCCCAGTTCTTGGTGTAAAGGTCGATAACCTTGCTCTTGTCGAAGATACCGAAGAACTTGGCATTAGCACCAAAGTTGATATCCAAGCCAGCATCAACATCGAGGCAACCTCCATAGGTGTAAGTGAATTGACGCTCCTCGATCGACTTGGCGTCGCTCTTGCCGACGGGAATGGTGATACCACCTGCACCACTGACGGAGACGTCAGCAACAGCCCGAGCACTCGCATCGACGTCGATGTAGACTCTAGCTTCGGCGACCCCTAAAGCCTCGATCTTGAGTGAAACGACAGGGACGATGTGGGCCTCGACAGATGCGGTTGCGCTTGCAGTTGGTGTGATAGTGAGTTGGATGGCTGCGTTAAATTTTAGACTCCAGAAATAAGAAGGGAATACAGAGAGATCTCGACTTACGTGCGGTACCAAGTTCGAAGCCAATGCCACTCTGCCCTGCTCCAGCAGGGAAGTAAACTTGAGCATTGACGAGTTGCCAGTTGAAACCTGCGTGGACGTTGGCCGAAATGCCAAAGTTTGCATCGGCACTGGCGGCAATTCCAATGGAGGGGCCGACGGAGATAATACTACGGGTGCAAGACAGTTAGATGAGGTAGCTTCATCTATACTAGCATTCTTACCCGGCAAAGTCGATTCCACCGATGACCCTTTCGAACAGCATCACTCGTCCCGTGCTCCATGACCCCGAGAGGCCAGCCGAGATGTCAATGGCTCCAGCGACGGCTCCATTCAGCACTGACGTGTGCGGTAAGCTTCTGCGCTCAGAAGAGAATAAAATTGAACCTCACTTGCATACGCCTTGAACTCATCGACGTCAGGAGGGAAGAACGATCCTTCGGCAGTGACACCGACTGTGACGGTGAAATCAGCATCGACATTGCCGCCAATCCTGAAGTTGCCGCTGATGGCACCACAAGTCAGAGACTGTTCGACGAGGGTGAAGGCGTTGTGGTAGCTAAACAAGGGAATAGTATGGCTCTTGTCCACATCCCAGCCACGGGGCTCTTCAAAGTTGGTCAGCGAATGCAATCAATAGCATATGAGGCGACAGTACCTAGTTCGTCCCTGACCTCCTCCTCGGAAACTGTTTGGGTGTTGGTCCCGATAACGGAGAAGTATACATTCCCGTCGCTGCAAGCCATAGGTAAGACCTTATCGACTGAGAAGAAGAGGTACACTCACACATTGTCAGTGCTGGAGAAATTGGTGTCAATCTCGAGCTCCTGGATGTCAGGCTCGACGCCAACTCGACGTTCGATCTTGCTTGCGATGGAAGCAGGAATAGAACGATTTTTGGAGGGTCGAGCAGCCCTGACGTGCGCGAAGGCATTCTTCCCGCACTAATACAATATATTGTCAAGAGGCGTACCGGATAAACCAATCAAGAGCAGTCACGCACACTTTCAGGCAAGCGCACGATCTTGCCCTTTGCTCCCTTTCGACCAAAGAGGTGCTTGCACTTGGCATCGCCTGTGCAGACAAGCCGAATCTGCTGGTTCAAAGCGTCCTTGTTGCAGTCGATGATCTCCCAGCCAGCAGCAGGGGTGATATCAGTAATGGCCTCGGAGGATCCCCACTTTACATCATGTTAGCTTATGTAGACGACGAGAAGGTAATTGAACTGCGTACAATCTTGATGGTACCAGCAGAACCAGCACCTTCGGTAGTGCGGGGCAGATCTAGAGGGGGGAAGGCACGATGAGAGGATAATCACGAGCGGAAAGAGCAGCCATACCGTAGTAGCAGACACCATCAAGGCACGGCTTCCTCCAATCGTTCTCCAGGGCATAGGATGACGCCAGGAGGGACAAGAGCAGCAATCCAGCGGATATCATCGTCGTGATTTCGAGGTGCTTCTAGGGAAGGCGAACTAGGGACCTAGGAAGGTTGGAGGGCTATCCCAGCTGAATGGCACTATATATAGGCTTTTCAACATGGTAGCATCCATGTGAAGCATGATAGTTGTGACAGCGCTTCGGGGGCTTCACAGCGTGCCTCCCATATGAGCGCAGGGAGAAGGAGAATAAGAAACTCCACTATTGGCAGCGCTGTCACTGCGTTGTATCGTTGCCAATCAAAGCAGAAGCTGTTGAACCATGCAGCTATAGAGAATTGTTCCAACCTGCATGCGAAGGAATTGACGGAAAAGGAGGGTTCGTAATGGTCACTGGCGCATGTTAACGCAAGTTTTGGTCATTCACCGAACGTTCTTTCCGTCGTGAAACCTTCGATAGGTACGAAGGTATAGCTATGTGGTTAACACGGTTGTTGTGAGCGCTTGTTACCGAGGTGAAGCGAATTCGAAGCTAAAATGATGAGCAGCGCTTACGGAATAGGCAAGTGACAGGACGAATCTGGAGGAGATCATGTGTCTGGATTCAAAGAAGCAATCTATGATCAGCGTTGAACCACTGGTATAGAAGCATAATCCCTGAGAAGCGCATATACGTGCACATGAAACAAGATCTAGGAAAGAGAAGCTAGAAAAGCCGTTGAGCGTTATCTTATCTCTGAATTGATGTTTGAGAAGTCGAAATGCTGACCGCAATGGCAGAATTATCTTCCAAGAAAACTGATAGACAGCGTCACAAGAAAAAGCACATGGTTCGCTTCCAAGTATGCTCTGTAGTGTATGTACCATACGACTCACTGGCCCAGTCTCACAGAGAGGAAGGACTGGGAGGACAACGGGTTTAGCAGTCGCAAGCAGTGGCGATGAAAATCGAGGCGCCAAAGTTGAGCTGTCCCCAGGCTGTAGAGAAAAAATGTTCAATTATGCACGATATGGTAGTAACGGCTAAATTATATGTCGCACCTATCCTTGTACGGCACGAGTTATTATACTACTCAACCTCAACCCCTTGCACATCTCCCAATGCGCGCTTACGCGAGCGAGCCTGAAACCTTCTCTTCGACGCTCTGGCTGCCTTTGCCGCTTTCTTTTGGGCATTAAAATCCGCCTCGTATGAGGGGTACTTGAGCTTCATGTCGTTGGCAAAGAAGTGGTCGTACCCGACACAGCGCGTTTGAAGGATATGGATGGGCTGGAAAGGGCCCAAGTCATCAAACCGGGGGAACTTAATTTTTGAATGAGGGGAGACTAATACGCACTATGGCTTCTTCTCCGCTTTCGAATGCGTCAAGGATAATTTGATGATCGATGCGTTGAACCTTGCCATTCCGAATGACATCTTCTCCCTCAGCCTCCGCTTCGTCCTTCTCTGATACGTCTCCACTATTCGTAGGTCAGCGCTGACTCTGATTAATGCTATTTTCAACTGACTTCGCAATGAACTCGTGCTTCCTCGAGCTGAGTCTGGCGCGTGCTTCGTCAGAGATCACCGAGCTGTAATATCTCGCCCAAGCTCGTCTCATCTAACCAATCGGCTTAGCGAGTATTACACCAGTGATAGAATGTCACGCACCTCAGATGACATCGAGTTGAATTCTTCTGAAGTCATTTGCCCCACCACTTTACTTTTGTACTCCCCGAGATACGACCATTCGGCGCGCCCTTGGGTAAGGGTATCAGCGAATAGTGACCAGGGTCCATCAAGCGTGAAATCGACGTTGGTGCAGAATAGCAAACCTGAGTCACCAGGAGCACGAGGCATTAGCGGATTCAGGCGAGGCATAGGAAGGGCAATGCGTCGCATATCTGGCTGATATTGACTCTTGGGGTTCCATTCTGCAGGAATGGTCTGCCGCATATGCGTCTCGTCTGTCGCACTATATACAGTCTTGATGAAGTTAGGCGTTATAACGGTGCATATTGGTGTCGGGGAGATGGGCAGCGGATGCTCAGAAGAAAGGTGTCGACCAAGCAAGGCCTCCAAGCTGTTTTCAGACTAGACAAAAAGTCAATTATAGCAATGAAAAACAATGAACACCAGCTTACCTTGCTGGCAGCGTAACTTTCTTGAGCAGGTTTGTGGATTTCACGCACTTCGCAAAGCTCTCCCTCCTCTTCGTCCGACTCGCCGTTGATAGCCCTGCATCCTTTGCCGCTTGTGCGGCGGTTCGCAAGGAATTCCTTTCTCGGATGCCCGTTTCGAGCTGGATTTGGCATCTGTGTTGGATATATTGCGTGGTGGGGGAAGCTGCCCTTGCCTCTGGGCAAGAGGTGGTGCCTGCGGCACTCGCACTGAAGCACCGGAAGACTCGGTTGAAGCCTCACTCTTCAGTGCTGGCCGAGGCTGCTCTGATCCTCCAGTAGAGTATTTGGAAAATATGGGGGTATACAACTGGGGGAGATTAGGGTTAAAATGAATGCCGAAGGAAAGCCAAGAATCAGGTTCGACCTTTGAATTCCCGTCCTCCAACCATTGAACTCTATCCCTAAGCACCTTGTTATCATCCCTCTGTCCCTGAAGATCCTCTCGCAGTCGTTGGTTCTCCTTCTCCAACATTTTTGAGACCTTCTCAGCCAGCTCAGCTTTGGCTGTGAGCTCAATAACCTTGCTCTTCTCCGTGAGCAAGGCCTCCTCGCTGGCTTGCAACTTTACGCGCAACTCATCTCGATCAGCACGGAAATGCTGCACAATGCCTTCCATAGACGATATACCGTGTTCGAGAGATCTTAAGTCAAAGAAAAATAAGCCCAGGTCGCGAGTTTCGATGGTGGTGGTCGACAAGAGAGTCCGAGTCGCGTCGCGTCATCCAGTAGGGTTACTGCATCCGTGATAGGGGTAAACTGCCTGTGACCAACATTGCCATTTATTTTTTGGCCTAACGCCCTCTGGGGCTTCCGGTGTTGCAGGAATCAACAGCGACATGTGCACAAAGCTGCGAGGTACTACGAGGAATTTGGAATTCGGAATTTGTAACTGAGATTTCAACACAAAACTAATTGTCTGCCAAACTCTCGATAAGAGCGACGGCAGCTGTTGATCGAGGCTTGAGGGTACACTTGAAAGGTTTGGGACCCCTACAATGTGTGCTTCTTAGCACCTTTACCGGTATCGACAGGAGGAAGCTTACCTGGCAAGACCACACGTCGCGTCCAGCTGTGGGATAATATCTTCTCCGTTCTCATCCGTTGACTTGCACACATCAAAGAGAAGGAGGACAGTTGAAGCGGTGATAAAAAGGGTAGACAATGCTATGTGCCTGCCTAGGCATATCCTTTTAACACGGCGTAAATCAAAGCATCAGCTTTTCAGTCTCGCAATTCAGAGGACGGGGGGACATCGTACCTGCGCCCGAAGCCAAAGGCTACCTCCTCAGGGTCAAGCACACTCGCGGTGAACGAGCCATCCTCATTCAAAAAGCGCTCTGGCTTGAACGTGTCCTGCTCCGGGTACAAATCCTCGTTCCGAAGCATAGCCCTAGATCAAGTCAGAAATGCATGCCCAGAAAAGAGGGACCTCATGGACAAACCACATGTTTGAGATGACGATTGAGCCTTCGGGAATAAAGTAGTTTTGGTAGATATCGTCAGCCGTCGAGACGTGAGGGACGCCTTTGAGTTGCTGTTAGAAAAAAAAGAAATGGCTGCCTGTTTGAGGACTAACGCTTACCAATTGGGGTTACAGGTTGCCATCTTGAAATCATTGAAGGGATGTGAGCGATGGGCAGACAAAACAGAATGCAGGGAAGCGTCACCTCAAAACCTCTTTCACAATGGCTCGAAGGTACGGAACCTGGGCGGCATCATCGGCCTCAGGCAGACGAATATGACCGTCCTCCGCTACCAATATATCATCCAGTTCCCTCTGGGCTTTTCTTTGCACGTCTGGGTGAAGGACAAGAGCGAGGAAAAGGAAATCGAGGACTGAGATAGTCGTCTCACTGCCAGCTCAAACCCGCAATGTTCCTTTACTTCCAGTTCAAAGCAGCAGCTCACCAGCATAGAACATTGCCGCCGCCTCCTGAACGGCGACGGCATGATCAGATTTACCGTCACCGTCGTAATCGTCTCCCATGGCAATTGAGACGAATGAGGGTGGTACATCCTCACTATCGTTGGCCTGCAAGACATTGCTTGAATATCCATTTGAAGCTCATTATCCACAACAAAAATGACTTGCCATTCGCTTTAGAGCATCAAAAAAGGGGACTTGCTTGAATGTCGCCTGTAACTGCCTCCAAGCTGTCGCATCTCGCTGGAACGACGCTCCAGGCATCCATTCGGGCACGTACTTAAGCCATGGGATGAAGTCGATCATGTACCGTCCAGGAACGCTTGCGTGAACAAGAGGCCTGATTGCGTCTTCGCACATTGCGAGGTAGTGGGGTTCTTCGTTGATATCGATGCCGTATGCAAGCGAGAACATAACACCAGAGACGAAGCTGTATTCGGTCGGTTTGTGTCAGTGTCTCATGTCCAAATTCGTTGGCTTACTCTTTGTTGATGGTCTGGATGTCTGAAGGGTGCTGGAGCATCGAACGTAGGGCGTGACGCAGAAATTGGGAGGTTCGCTCCCTGTGCAACTCGTTGTCGTTAGGATTAAAATGCTGGTGGAACAGCTTGCGTCTGACGCGCCATGCATCACCATAGGGCATTAGAGGTAAAACCCAGTCCCAGCCCATACTGAAAACAGAATGAATTCAGAATACCAACGGAGCGAAATCCCAAACACGCACTGGTGCACCATGTTGAGCTTGGGCCTATGTGAAAACAGTCAGGGTCTTATCAGATTGAAACGCGTCATTAGGCCTGAGGTACTGACCTGGAAGAATATATAAGCGACTTCTTGTCGAGTAGCGCATCCGCCGCTTCTTTGCTATTGAGCACAACAATAGACTGGCCCATGCCCTTGATGTAGATGATATCGCTGCCTATAGATTTGTCGTCGCCCAGTTAGTTACTAGCATGTCCCGTCAATGTCCAAGCCTAAAGCTCACCCAGCTCTTTCCCCCATTCAACGTACGCCTCCCATTCTGTACCAAGAACGGCAGCGAGGTCCAGCAAATTGCCCAAAAGAGGCCAGCCACGACGACTCGGTGGCGTTCGGCAGCCCTTGGTTCGTGCTCTCCAATTGGTATGAGAGCGAGCTAGGGCCAGGATAATGGTCGCAACCCCAAGGGCGACTGCTTCGATAAGCATATTTGAGTACAAGAGGACGTGAGATTCGTGAGTGATAGATATATGAACCGTACCAAGACATGCGTCAGCCTCAAGGCCGGATCCGAAGAGGCATGTTGGGCACTGGCCGCGGAGATGTGTCTATGTATGCCCAGCTGAGCGCTGATCGTTAGACCAGTGACCATCGCTCTATGAGCGAGGAGAATCGAGGATCCTCCTAGTCCTCATTCGACGACTGGCCACGAGTCTAGCTGATCGTGAGGGTGGGCGTGATATGCTGCACCACGCAATGTGAATGATTGCTCGAAACTGGCTCAGGGCCTAAAACGGATGACATCTCGGGACCGATCACCCTGTACTCCGTGCATGAGAAAGCTTGTTCAGACGCGTCGGAACCATATCCTAGGTGGAGGGCGCAATACAGGAGAATCATAGATTGAGCAAAGGGAAGGCCTAGTCTATTACAGTTCAATCCTAACAAAGGTCAGGCCAATCAAATGGAAATAGTGGTCGAGAACTTACTCAGAACCAAGAACCGTTGTCTCAATAACAGTGACCGGGTCCACTCCACTCATATCAGCCGCGCAGCTCAGAGCTCGCTTGATAGCCTGCAACGCTCCATGGCGCGTGTGCCGAGACCCAAAGCTCTTACGACGCGGTGCCGTCTCTCCAGCTCGCGTCCCAAAACATTTCTCGAAAAACACACGGCGCATCAGGATCCTGGAAGATATCAGATAGAAGACGCGAGAACATACGTTGAAGATGGTAAACTCCTTTCCATACATATGATGCTTCTTGTCGACCTCAAACTTACCAAAGAACGAAGCGTCAGCACCCAGGCTAACATCAATACCTCCATCCACATCGAGGCATCCACCATAGGTGTAGGTCAAGCCACGGGCTGCCACCGAATTCTTTGGCTTTACAGCGGGGACGGAGTCAGATCCATCTGTGAGGTAGGGTATGTGTGGCTCTAGAATTGCTTCAGCATGAGCGGTGACGTCTGCAGTTGCCTTGGCATGAATATCGAGATCGACATAGACCTTTGCCCCAATGCTGCTGAAGGCCTCGAGCTTCAAAGCAAGGGTGGGGATGAGATGGGCTTCGACGACGCCAGATGCATTCACATTGGGCGCAATGGTAAGCCTCAAGGCTGCAGAAGATCATCTAGTCAACAGGAGCGAAGGAGCTAAGGGTGGTCTGAGAACGTACGAGCATCACTGATGTGGAAGAACTTCCCGTCCGGAGCAGCAGCAGGTGGCAAGGTCAGAGTAGCATTGTTGAGCTTCCAGTTGATCCCAGCCAGCACCTCGGCGGCTATACCAACCTCAGCATCGACGCTGGCTGCGACTGAAACAATGGGTCCGATCTCAAGTATTCTGCAAGAGGTACATTCAGTGAAAAAAAAAAAAAAAAAAAAAAAAAAAAAAAAAAAGAGAGAGAGGAGAACTTCACTACTCACCCAGGGAAGGCGATCCCGCCAACAGCTTTCTCGATGAGTGTAATCCTGCCTGTGCTAGCTTGACCAGCGAGAGAAGCCGCCAGGTCAATGGCACCTTTGACTTCTCCATTGAGGGCTATAAACGGGCTCAGCTCGTCATCTCGACTTGAATCACAGGTAAGACTCACTGGCATAAGCCCCGAAATGCTCGACCCGAGGAGGGACCATGGTCCCACTCGCAGTCACGCCCACCACAGCTGTAAAGGCAGCGTCAACATCCGCGACCACCTTCAAGCTTCCAGTGAATCCATCACAAGTCAAGGACTTGTCAATCAGAGTGAGGCTGTTGTCGTAGCTGAAGAGAGGGAAGACCTGCTCGTTGCCTACGTCCCAGTGATGACCTTGAGGCGCAAGCACCTTTACTATACCTGCTGTGGGTACATCTGGTACGTTGGTTCCGATCAGAGAGAAATGGACTATGCCCTCTCTATGCAACGCGCCGACAATCAAATTCCATTCTTGCGACCAAGCTCAAGAGCTACGTACCTATCCTTCTTGGCAGCGCTGAAGTTTATGTCAAGTTCGATTTCTTGGACCTCGGGCATTCCAAGACGCCTGTCGATCTTGGAAAGTACAGAGTCGGGAATATGTTGGTCTTTAGCAACTCGAAAGTCTTTGACACGGGCAAAGGGGCTCTTTCCACACTAAGAAGATGGTCAACGATGCTTGTCGAGTGGAGAAGGTGATGGCAAGGCTTACATGCTCAGGCAACCGGACGACCTTGCCGAGCGCACCACCGTCGACGAACAGGTGTCCACAATTGGGACTGCCATTGCAGACAAGTCTGAGTTTCTGACGGAGAGCATCCGGATTGCACTCAAGGGCTTCCCAGCCAGCAGCTGGGGTAATATCTGAAATGCTGCTCGATGAGCCCCACTGTCAAGTGTTAGTTTCGCGAAGGTTGCAATCGTCGAAAAAACATACAATCTTCACTGTCCCGGAATGCCCGGTTCCTTCAACTTTGTTTGGAAGATCTGCAAGGACTCTTCAGTATCACATTTAGGGAGGGAGAGGTCAAGGTTCAACGTACCGTAGTAGCAGACACCGTCGAGACACGGTCTGCTCCAGTCGTTGTCAGCCAAAACGGAGGATGCAAGCAAAGAGAGCAAGAGAAAGCCATAGGACAACATCTTCCTCTACAAGGGATGAGTATGGGGTCTTCGTATCCATACCACCTCTTTTATATGACCTCGGTCCAATGATTGCCCAGAGAGGATAGACATCGAGGCAAGGGCTGCAAGTACTTTGCCCTACAATCAAGGAGTGCAAGGCTTGCACCAGTAGCACTGCATGCGTGTGTGGGAGATGAGACGTATGCGAACCATACACAGAGCTTTTGGCAGGCCGGCTGCCCAAAAGAAAAGGAGAACCAAATTCCTGCGTTTTGATGATCTGGGCGGCGGCGGAGCCCAAGGCGGAAGGCGAAGGAGACCTGGCAGCCACAGTAGAGAGCGGCTTTGCCACTCCATGCTCGATGGGCGTTAGGCCAGGAGTCGTGTCTCAAGAAGACAGAAGCCACCAAGGAGTTTGAGGCTCACCAAGAGCCTCGATCGTTGATAAATGACCTTTAGTAGCACAGGCCTGTGACTAGAGCACGGAGGTGAGGGAATTCTGTTCATTTCTGTAGTTCTGAGTAGCCTTTACAAGGGTAATACTTGGAGGCTACGGTTGTCAGCTGTTACCCGAACCAGCGTCGTTCGAGACCCCTGATAGCCGTGTGCACGTGCCTTTGACCGTTGGGTTGAATCTGATTCGATCGATTTCTTCATCCTCCTCCATGTCTACGTAAAGCTGTAGGCAGTCAACCCTTTCAAGCGCCTGGATTGAGCACAATGAAATTCAGAGGAAATGTGACGAACATAATAACGACTCACAGTTGCCTCCGAATATGACTAGTCGCGCAAGAGGCCTCGCTACGACTTGTGGTGGTCTTTGAGCCAGCGCTTGACTACTGGTTCAATAGGACAAGCAGTCGATTCTGCTCCGTTCTTGTTCTGCTGGTAGAATCTTTGGCAGCACTCATAGAGCTGACAGAGGTTCTGATCACATTTTTCTGGTTTGTAAGTGTTCTTGTTCAAGCAAGTTTGAAGTTGACAGGCTTTATAGGGAAAGTCATGCGAGCCTCAGCGGTCTAAGCGTCAGGCAAATGGATGATGCCTACTCACCTTCAGCCTGGCATGCATTTTCCTGCTACTTGGGCAGGAATGAGCGATGCGCTAATATATGGGTTGCAAATCTTGCCTACCTCTGCCATGTCAAGTTCTTGAGGGACAAATGTGAAGCTTTTAGCCTCACTCTGGCGAAGGCACTGTGAAGGTTTGTGGTCGACCGAGAGCTTCCGTGCTCTTGTTCCCGACATACGTCATGAGGCTGTCCTCGTCAGCCATATTACGAGAACCAGATTGGCGCCCAGATGTCGGACTCTACCCATTGCCGCAATGGCGCTGTGCGAGGCACAAACGTGCGATGTTGAATGGAAGCTCGAACATAGCATCATCCTGGACACCTGTGCCGACTTGGTGAAGCCCCGAGGTCGGGCAACCCAAATCTGGCGAGCTGAGCTGCAGAAACGTTTGGGTGAGTATTGAGAATCCCCCAGCACTTCCTCGACTGATGTCTCACGCAGTTATCTTCAACTTCTAGAAAACATTGTTTGAGCTTCTTTTCCCATTGTTCCTTCGTCTAAAGCATAAACATTCAAGATTCCCGATTGGTCGGGACCATCGGGGTCACGTAACAGCGCTTGTCAAAACAGACACGGCCACAATCGCGCCGAGTCTCAGCATCGGAGCTGCATCTTCTCTTTTCGTCCTTGTCAGTCTCTTGAGTCTTCTGAAACCCCTGTCAACCTCAAAAGTACCCAAAAGATGGACTTCCTCCATGCTCACTCCTCTGCACTGCTCTTGACACGTCGCAGTCATGTCGGACACCAATCCCCAGCCAGACGACCCGCCGAACCTGCCTGTAACCCCTTCCAGGCCACCAGAGGGTTCATCAATGTCGCCTAACCCAAGAGCGACTACTGCGGAGTCACGCGGAAGCTCTAGCGCTAATATTGGTGGTATTATTGGAGGTGTCGTGGCAGGCGTGATCGCAGTGGTCATTCTTGTCACTATCCTCGTTCCCTTCCAACGTCGGCGTAGGATTCGCCAGCGACAGAAGACAAACCATGATCCACCGTACGACTCTTTGAAGGCCAAGGGGCTCTCGGAGTTTGGAGGTCTTGGTGCAGGAAATGGGTTTCTCATCGTGGATCCAGAGAGAAGTTTCACAGGTCCTGGACGTCCCTCCGACCATGACATGGGAGGACATCACGACCACAAATTCGGAAGCATGCGACCGATGCGCTACATCACCTCACCGTCGACCCCCGACCACGTCCATCCTTCTCATATACCGTCTCTGCAGGCGTCCGTTATCGGCCAGTACAATCAGTCAAGCGATTCATTCGACCCCTATTCTGAACATGGAGTTTTGCACCCAACACCTCCTCCAGACGCCCGCACTCGGACCTCCGCCACTCGCGACGTCCGAAGATCAAAGGGCACGCTTTCCAAGTCTCGCAAGGCGAACCAACGTCGGTCGAATCTTGCGCCACCAATAGAGATATCTTCAGCAGGTATGTTTTTGTATGTCTTGCCCTGCTCAATCTAACCAAAGCTCTACTTGACCAGCAGCTTTGCCATCTTCCAGAGTTCCATCCCCCCCTCCTACAGTGTCAGCGTTCCCTTCCATCCTCGAACGCACCAAGTCCTGCTCAAGCATGGCTCTCTCCGACTCTGCCGACACCACATCCGTCTACTCGCAACTCTCAATGCCACACTCCAACGCGATGGCGACCCAACGGCACTCCGGTGTCAAGGATCAAGGCCCTTCGCTGGGGACTATCGCGGAGCGCTTGGTTAGGCAGAGTGATCCAAATCCATCTAGGAAGGGAAAGGAGCCTTTGGCGGCAGAACCGCTACCACCCTTACCTTTGAGTGGACCCCAGCCTCTGGTGTCCCGCCCTCCTCGATCACCAGCCCGACCTCCTCCCATGCCGTACCAACTGTCTTCTTCCGCCTCTGTCGCATCCACATCCTCGAACTCGCATGGCTACGTCTCGTCATCGTACACCTCTCCACCTTCGAACATGAGCCACCCTGCTGTCATTGTTCTCAACTCCAAAGGCCCTGACACCATCGCTATCCACCAAATGCTCCAATCACGCGCAGAGCAGCGGTTCGTTGGCAATGCGTTTGGACCCGGTCACCTCTTCCATGGGTCTTACAGCGACGATGGCCTGCAATCTACTCGGTCAATGTCAAGTCATGACCACGGCGATGGCGCAGGAGCTAGCGTCCCAAACTTGATCACCAGCTCGAGGTTAGAGAGTGCTGCACCTCACCCCCGTCGCAGGAGCATCAGCGCAGGGAGCGTTGGAGAGGCCAAAGTGGAGGAAGATTGTTATGGGAAGGTCGTCCGCAACCCAGTCTCTCGCAACACTGACTCCAAGAGAAGTGCAGGTAGAGACCCAGCTGTCTCTCGTCTCGAAGCCCCAAGAGGAAGTCGCGCTGCTCCCACCCGTCCAAAGCACAAGCATAGTCAAAGCACACCTTCATTCCCCATTTTACCAGCGACTACTTCATCCTCTCAAGGCTCTCCTTCCAATACTTCCAATCCCAACATCATGCGCCCCAGGAAACGATCAGGTGGCGTTCGACCCCGCACGGCTTCCGCATCGAGTACGGGTCCTGTACCCATCAAGCGAAGCCCGAGCAGTGTTAACCTCAGGATCAAGCCTCGTCGTGATACTTCTGCGGATTCACCTAGTCGTCGACGCGCTCCTTCGGTTGGCATCATCGGGTATTCCAAGATTCCCAACACTGCCAGCTCTTTTGGCAGCGACACCACGCCCAAGGCGACCTCCCAGCTTCGTCTCGACAGCCCGAGGAGCCGTCAACTAGATGATGACGAAGGGCTCGAAGATGATTACGACTCTGAAGAGGATGAACCACGCAAGCGGTTTGCCTCGATGGGAAGCTCAGGCTCAGAGTCGATTCTGTTGCAGCCCCTGCCAAAGTCCTCTCTGCTCTACCCTTCAACTGGGGCTTTTGGTACGTCGGAGCCAGCGATGAGGTCGCTGGAGTCCCCGTATCATTATACCATTGATGATGTCCAGGCATTTTTGCCTAGGAACCCGCCACTGGTGACGACACCCAAGAAGAAGTATCTGCAGGGAGGGAAGAGGGGTGAACAGAGGCTTTGAGTTGACTCGTCATAGACTTTTTATCAAGGATCGTTTATCATTGTTGTATCATAAAGTTTTCGAAGACTGTATCTGTAACATTAATTAGTAGTGTATCATAGCCGTCCCTTTTGTATCTTAGTCTCCCCGCTCAATGTATCATTCCGATGACCCGACTGCGACTCCCTTCCGAGCGAGGAAGGGCTAATTGCTCACAATCCTCAATCGCGTACGTCTCCTTCCAGATCCTTCTCTCAAAACTTTTCCGCTTTACAAACCCACCTCTAGGGAACCTTTGTCATGCTAGTTCTTCGAAACGTCATCTTGACGCTCAGCGCCTACCAAATACGGAACCGCACCTTCCTCTTCAAGACGCCGGAACAAAGTACCAGCGTTGTTCGTCGCGATGATGTCAGGGTTGAGGACGCGCTGAATTTGATTTCTCTTTTTTTTGCACCGGCGGTCATTCGGTGATTCTCTCTCCCGCCTGTACGCCATGGAGGGTATAAAGAGTGCGCCTCCTTCTGCACCTTTGCCTCTCATTACTTCTGCTCGTCATCATCCTCTGTCTCCCTACCCGTTCTGATACCTCCTCCTTCACTATGTCTTCTGAGCTTAAGTGGAAAGGCTATGCGTAAGGACCCCTTCTGTTTCTTTTAGATGAACCTTGCTGACCCTCGTCGACAGCATCAAGGATACCAAGAAATGGGATCAATTCGAAGTCATCGACTTCCAACCGAAAACTCTAGGCGAGAGAGACGTCGACATCAAGATTGAGTACTGTGGCGTCTGTGGCTCTGACGTACGTTTCTTCCACTTCTCTCACCACACCCTGGGCTCAATATATCGTTTTTACGTCTCCCAGCTGCACACCATCTCAGGAGGATGGAATTCCGACATCATCCTGCCCATGATCACCGGCCATGAGATCGTCGGTCACGTCGCCGCTGTCGGACCCAAAGTCGAAGGCTTCAAGGTCGGCGATCGAGTTGGTATCGGTGCCATGGTCGGCTCTTGCTTTGACTGCAAGCGATGCAACCAAGGATACGAGAACTATTGCAAGAAGGCGCCGGTGATGACGTACAACTCGAAATATCCCAACGTGAGTTTCTTTCAAGCGGATGATACTAGCGGAGGTATGGACAGCTGATTGTCGATTCGATCCAGGGAGATATTGCTCATGGTGGCTACTCGACCGCTATTCGTGCTGATGAGCGATGGGTCGTCCCCATCCCCGAAGGACTCCCTCTGGACGTGGCTGCTCCTCTGCTTTGCGCAGGCGTTACAGTCTACTCGCCTCTTGTTTCGAATGGAGCTGGGCCAGGCAAGACTGTCGGCATCTTTGGTATTGGAGGTCTCGGGTGAGTCTCAGCAGCTCTCAGTTAACATGTTAGTGACGAGCTGATGGAAGGATAGTCATTTGGCAGTGCAGTTTGCGAGGGCCCTTGGCGCAGACAGAGTTGTTGCCTTTTCGCATTCTGACAGGAAGAAAGAAGATGCGTTTGCCATGGGTGCTACTCATTTCGTGAAGACGAGCGAGCCAGGTTTCGAGAAGGCTTGGGAGGACCAAGTGGATTTGATCATCGTGCGTCTTTACACATAGTCCAAGTGGTTTTTGACTGACTTGCTGCGTGCTTAACCGACAACAGAACACCGTCGACGCTTCGTCTGCCGTTGCTATCGCACCGCTCTTGACGACCCTGACGGTGCATGGCAAGCATGTCATGGTCTCTTTGCCTGATGAGCCTCTTCCCGTCTTCAAAGCCACCAGTACGTCATTGGTCTTTGTTATGCCTTGCAGTTGACCGATAGGGCGTTGCATAGATTTCTTGCACAGTGGTGGCTTCCTTGGTGGAAGCTTGATGTGAGCATTAATTCATTCTCTGATTGTCTTGACGGCTGCTCACACAGCCTATCCCTTTAGCGGAAGCAAGCAGGAAGCTATCGATATGCTCGAACTTGCTGTCAAGAAGAACGTCAGACCTATCATCCAGGTCCTTCCCAGTAAGAGTTCCCTTTCCCATGATTGACGAACGACCTCATCTGATCTTCTTCATCGCAGTGAAAGAGGCTGGTCAAGCCGTTCGCAATCTCAAAGACGGAAATGTTAGATACAGGACCGTGCTCAAGTATGTCTCCTCGATCTCCTTTACCTTACCAAGACTGATGATGTATTACGCTTCAGGGTCGATATCTAGGCCTCTCGATGCACCCTCAAAATCCATCACGGTTGCGCACCTGTCAAAAAGACTACTGTATTGTAATGTAATAGTATCATCGTCATCTTACACTGTATGTTTGGTAATTCCAGGCTTATCGACGCTACTTATATTCTTCCTTAAGTCATCGGCTTTGCCAGGCTTTGGAGGCGAAAGGGCGGAGAGGGATATCAACTCGAGCTGTGGCTCATGTAACTACCAGTGAGAACAGCGTAGGAAGCGAGCAATACGCGCTCGAAGAGGAACTCTCAAAGAAAAGCATCCTTTAAGTCGATGTTTGCCGTACACTTTAATGGTGCCGGTGTATTGCTATCCGAGTCGTGGCGCTTGCATGATCTGATGGAACAAGGAGAAAGCCGAGGGGATCGTAGGAGGGTAGAAGTGACGGGATATTTAGCCTCATTGCAAAGCCCTGAGATAAGAAAACAAAAGAGCATTCACAAGGCCTATTAGAAGCACATCTACAGCTTGTATACCCGAGGATATAACCTAGGCTTACGAGTCTAAGTGGTGAGTCGAAGGTGTGCATTAATAGAATTCGGAAGGAATAGTCAGGAAGAAGCCCAACACGGCTTCTCAGAAGCGTTGTGAATAGGGCAAATATGCTATTCAATGAGACGATGGGAGATTGAGAAAGGTCGTGGAGTGAAATGAGGGCGTTTGTGTGGTGAGTCCATTCACGGTTCAGTCAACCCGTGGTCTCTTTCTTCATGATTAGGACAGAATCAAGAGCAGTCCATACATTCAATCCTTCGCAGTGTTTGAATCGTGGCGTATGGCTTGCACTAGAGCGAGATAAGATAGAGCAATCATCAAGATTCGTTCGGCTCGGCGGTTTCCCAACTATCATTGATGCCCGTCTCGCAAGAAGTTGGGATGATTTCGAAGCCTTCGAAGGGTTTTCACTCTTCCCTCAACTCGCATGAATTACTGGATGCTTTTTTGTTACGTTCTAACCTTTAGCCCTTGGCCTATGACTCAACCGCTCAAGCCGAAACCATTTAATCTCGGTTGGCAGCTTGCGATCGCAGGGTATGATGCTGTCCGCGGTACCCTGAGCTGAGCGCCACAATACCGGGATAATTCTATTGAGCAACCCCGTTACCCCTAGTACCAGGGGGGTTGCCGAATAAGTTATTCAGCAACCCCGTCGTGAGAGATTGATGGTGGGCCGGCTAATCAAAGTTGGGATCAACGTTCGGTGAGTCGCATGCGCCTACTGAGCACTTCGAGGCGAGATTGAGTGCTCTGGCGTTGAACCTCGTAGTAAATAGGTCTGCCGTAGATACCGTTTATATATCTTATTCTTAAGTCTTTTATCAAGCCAAAAGCCCGCGTCTATGGCAAGTCTTGGCTCAACAATGATAAAATCCACAGCCGAAGTGTCTGTAGGACTACACTAGCATTTGACTGCCATACGTTTACGAAGATACCTGTTAGAAGCGGCCAGGAGATTTGGGAGTGAATGAACAGCTGGAAAAATCCGACTTTTGAAGCCGAAAGGCCTGAAAATTGCTTATACACCGAGCCGAAAATAATAATAAACTGATCTACTTCAAAGTGTGTCCTTCCCAGAACCTAGAGCTAGATTTTCCTTGATAGTTTCTGAAATCTTTCAAAGGAATATATATGTCTCAAATAGCGCTCGTTTCTTCTAAATCAATCTGTGCTTCGACTCAACAGCTGGGAATAGGTGAATACTATTATGCATTGCCCATGGTCTCAAGTTTCTTGTGGCTCTCGTGGTCTCCTGGATTCATTTTATCGATCGTTAATCCATTGATATACTCATATTACATCATAAAAGTCTAGAAATAATAATCGCACCGCTCGAGCTGGCCGCGCATTGCTTGCATTGACTTGGGCGCTTACAGTTTCGAGACCGCCCGCCATCACCCGCATCATGATTCGGCGGCGGCGGCAACCAAACAGAACCAAGCACAGGCCATCCCCGCATTACGGAAACCCCTGTGGAAACCCGGGTTGCCGAATAATAGGGGGTTGCTCAATAGAATTATCCACAATACCGAGGGGCTTGATGAACACGGTGAACAACCCCTCATCTCCCTTTGCTTCGCTCGATTAGTGCAGAGATTCTATGCGTTGGTTAGCCGGCTTTATTCTCAGTCATACGTTTCGACATGTACGCACGTTGGCACGAAGTTTCCAAAAGGATGTTCTAATCCTCGAGAAACTAGGGTTTTCATTGGCGCTTCGTTGCTTGAAGTGAGTTGGCCAATCCCTTGTTGCATTGGCAATCATTCCTTTCCCTGATGCCCAGGCAGTACCCAGGGTTCAATATTATCTTCACACAGGAATCAATAGTCACGTATTGGCGCGTGTCTATCTCACAGAGCATCCCATACCAATAGGGGCCGTTTTTTCCGAAGGAAAACACGTTGCAACCCCGAAATATGACCCTGATCCTGGAGGAGGATGGAAAAGAGCGACGTGAACCGAAGAGGCAAGATATGCGTGGGTTATTCGGACCAAGGCTTCAGCGCTGCAAGTACTTTACGGCTAACGATTTGAATACAATCGGACGTAAGGTAGAAGAGACAAGCGTAGGTCTAGCCTCTGGGCACCGAACACGCTGCGCCAGATGCATGCTCGGCTATGCTGCCTCATGGGCACTTTCCTTTTCCGTTACCCCCTTTCGTTGGGGACGCAGGGCAAAGTTTGCGGTGAGTGCGCGTTAGTTCTGTCAAGCGCGTTTCGCTACGCTCTCATGTATTGCTCTTAGACAAGCTGCTGTAGCTCCCCGAACGATCAATCGTGGAGGCCCGGTTTCCTCAACTCTCTGGTGAGCAACTCCTGGCAAATCTTATCTTTCCCCAAAAAGGGGCAGGGCCAATATTGGACCATATGGAAATTTCACATTCCTCGACGCGGCTATCCCGGACTTCGAAAGCAATTGATGGTGACATAAAAATCTCTTCGTGTTGATCATCGCGCAAACTGCGCTTGCATTTCGTTCTTGTCCCCAAACAATCGCAATCTCCTTGCCTACATAAACCCCCAGGTTTACTCTCAGTGGTTCTTCAGACCCACCGCACTCTTCCCCGTCGCCAACAGCTCAGCTACAACCAACCCTCGAAACTCTCTTCGAGCTACTTGCCTTCGTTGCATGTACTCAAACCAGCTGTGCTCATCCCACAACTCGCATAGAGGCTCCAAGCACGCCAGTGCCGATTTTCTACTAAGGTTCTAATTGCCCTTTCCTCGTTATCGTTCACCAAATTCTATAAAACTATCAAACATGGCTCCTGTTAACACCTCTGGGTACAATACCCCTGACTCTCAACTCGAGTCGATTGTCCCTGTTCATCCCACCTCCCTTCGTCGCGAACACGCCATCGCTGTTCAGTCCGAGAACACTTCGTTCAGCGACGAATACATCACCTCCAAGTTCACCAACCGCGGCACCAGTGTCAATGTTTCCAACGGCCAGTATGTTGTCACTCCCACCACTCAGGAGATCGAGTTCCAGACCCAACGCAAGGTTTCCAAGACTGGGTGAGCACTGTCTTGTCCCTCTCTCATCTCATCGTATTCTGACATGGCCTCCTAGTCTCATGATGATCGGTCTCGGCGGCAACAATGGCTCGACGTTGTGTGCCACCATCCTCGCTAACCGTCACCAGATCACCTGGAACACCAAGGAGGGCCTCCAGACCCCCAACTACATTGGTTCCCTCCTTCGTGCATCCACCATGCGCCTCGGCATCGACGAGGCGACTGGCAAGGACATCCACGTCCCCGTCTCCGAGCTCTTGCCTATGGTCCACCCCAACGACCTCGTCCTCGGTGGATGGGACATCTCTGGCGTCCCCATGGACAAGGCCATGAACCGCTCCAAGGTCCTCGACTACGACCTCCAGCGTCAGGTCGCCCCTTACATGGCCCAGATTGGCAAGCCTCTGCCTTCGATCTACTACCCCGACTTTATCGCCGCCAACCAGGAGGCTCGTGCTGACAATGTCATCCCTGGCACCGACAAGCAGGCCCACCTCGAGCAGATCCGTGGTGATATCCGCAAGTTCAAGAAGGACAATGGCTTGGACCGCGTCATCGTCTTCTGGACCGCCAACACTGAGCGCTACAGCGACATTATCCCTGGTGTCAACGATACCGCCGACAACCTTTTGAACGCCATCAAGGACTCTCACTCCGAGGTTTCTCCTTCCACCCTCTTCGCCGTCGCTGCGATCCTCGAGAACGAGCCTTTCGTCAACGGTGCTCCCCAGAACACCTTTGTTCCTGGTGCCATCGAGCTCGCCGAGCGTCAGAAGTCCTTCATCGGTGGTGATGATCTCAAGTCTGGCCAGACCAAGCTCAAGTCTGTCCTCGCCGAGTTCCTCGTCAACGCGGGTATCAAGCCTCTCTCCATCGCCTCCTACAACCATCTCGGTAACAACGACGGCCACAACCTCTCCGCCGATGCTCAGTTCAAGTCCAAGGAGATCAGCAAGAGCAGCGTCGTAGACGACATGGTCCACGCCAACCGTCTCCTCTTCAAGGCCCCTGAGGCTGGCGAGAAGGGCAAGGGCGAGCACCCCGACCACATTGTCGTTATCAAGTACGTTCCTGCTGTCGGCGACTCCAAGCGCGCCATCGACGAGTACTACTCTGAGATCTTCTGCGGTGGACGCTCGGTCATCAACATCTTCAACGAGTGCGAGGATTCCTTGCTCGCCACCCCTCTCATCCTCGACCTTGCCATCCTCACCGAGTTGCTCACTCGTGTTCAGTACCGCAAGGCTGGCGAGGGCGAGTTTGCGCCGTTGTACTCGGTCTTGTCGTTGCTCTCCTACATGCTCAAGGCCCCTCTTGTCAAGCCTGGTACTGAGGTCATCAACAGTCTCAACAGGCAGCGCAACGCTCTCGAGGCCTTCCTCAAGGCTTGCCTCGGTTTGGAGGGTAGTAGCGATCTCCTCCTCGAGACTCGTCTCTGGTAAACGATTGGTACTCGATCTGCCATTGATGATGAGGTCGATTCGTAGATGTTGTGTTTGAGTGTTCGATTCCTTCCGCGCGGCGATCTGAATGCCGCTGTTACTCTTCGTGTCCCGCTTCCGTGACTACCTTGTACCACCTGTGATTCTATACATCCCGAATGCAATCGCTTGTCTTTTGCACACCGCGGAACCTTAAACCTTTCTCGAATATCTCAGCAAAGAGTACCGGCCACGATATCTCATTGGATGGAGAAGATTTATCTAGGCGAGTCTATTACCAAATGGGTGTGGACATGATGTCCACGAGATTCTTGACTGGCGCTTTGCATATAGGGAACTTGGGCATCCACGTCAACGCGACTGGCTCCAGAATCTATGTTTCAACTCGTTACATCAACTCTCGGACGACCTCGAGTCCTTTCCGTGATTTATCCTCAACGTCGTAGCTGCCATGGTCGAAGGGACGACGAAGGGCTGTACCCGGGAAACATCTCTATTATTTCATCGGGGGCAATTTACCTCAAAGAAAGCTCTAGAAGCGAGTAACGCCTGGGGCCTCGCAGACCTGCAGTTTGTGAGAAATGGAGCGCTCAACGAATGGTGGTGGACGGTGCGACCTCCTCTCGAGGTCTTGTATCACGACCTCGGGGCACTGCTCTCGCCTTCTAAGACCACCTCACGCGTTCAAGCTGGCGCCAGAGTCGGAAGGGTGGTGAGAACCCTAAGCCTGCATGGAACCGCGCTGGAGCCACCACTTTGTTTCATACGGAGAATTCGGTGACCTATCAATCGTACAAAGATCACGGTTGGACTGAACCATTCGTATGCAACCGAGTACAATGACTTGCCATCTGAAGCCTGAGCCTTTGATGTAGCCCTCATTTCTCCTGTCTCCTCGTGGAGGGCTCCATCGATAGAAGCATGAACCCTTTGAAATGTCAGCTTTGCAAAAACTCCGCCAGCCGGGGCATCGAACGTCGGACGTGACTACCAAATACGCATACTAGACCCCATCGGCATACTGGAATTTGGCAGTCTATGGCACCTTGAGTGCAGAAAGACGTAGCGCAAATGAACATTCATGTACTGGTCACCTTCAAAAACCTATCAGAGCTGCGATTGACCATCAGACTTGGTACATCTTCGGGAATGGCACCTCAAATCGAGTTACCATCAGCAAAAAATCTCTCTTCAAGTTTTTCACCACTCGGTGCAGCGTGTTTTTGGGGTCCGACACAACTTGATTCGTTTCTTTGCAGAATTTGATATCTTCGGGAACCGTCCATGCCGCATGGCTGGCTACTTACCTAGAAAAAGAATTTAAAGAGGCGAGAGGACCCTCAAGGCCGCATGGAGATACTTCCACTTCTGTTCATCCTATGTGGTTTTTGGACCTACATAATATCTTACACCGAGATTCAGTACCCAATGACTCGGTGGTGTGAGAATGAAGGACATGGGTAGACTGTATGAGTGGAGTAAACTACTTCAGATCGTGTGGCGCTTCAGGTTGTAAGCGACGAGTCCTTGAGCATGGCATACGCATTTTCTGACAGAAGCACACTTGTATTTTAGACAACGGTGAGCCCTAGAGGCCATGTCCTATGGAGAATTGGAAAATGCGGCCATCAATCCTCGTTCATCAGGTCATTGTTGGTGTCTTCAAAGTCGAATATGATCGGTTAGAACCAACGACCTAGCTTCATGATCTAACCAAGCGGTGACAGCTGTGAAGCAAAGTTATTGAATTAATTTTTGTATCATAGCATAAACGCAGTCTCAGCTTCATTTTCGCAACCTGACACCACTGAGGGTTGGACACGCACCGCTGGAGTGGGCGCTTATCCGGTGTCTAAAGCTTGACGGCGGTGATTGCCGCTCGTCATCGAAGGATGATGGCTGCCAGCGTGATCATAGAACAATGGACTTGAACAGAACACACACAGACGCGTTTTATCGCGATAGAAGTGTCCCTTAACTGGGCTCAACTGTGAATATATAAACGGAAGGTAAGGGCATCTTTTTCTCCAGTATCGTTTCCCATGTCTCAATCATCCTCTGGCCAGCGTGCTACTTCTCCTTCCTCGCGTCCTGTAGACCCTAGCACCAGCCCTGTGGGCCAAGCTGAATCTCAGCAGGGTCCACCCTCCAGTGCAACATCCGGCGAAGCTAGGGAGAGCACCCAGGCTGCACCCCAACCAACGCCTTCATCTGCGCGACCTCAGGCCAAGGTTTCATCTAACGGCACCCCTACTAAAGGCAAAAGGTCTGGCAAGCACCCCAGTATCCAAAGTCAAGGGGCCGAGAGTGTCCAGGACGAAATGTCGCGCGAGCTCATGGACGAGATAGTGGGTCCAATGCCGTTGCAGGAATTCTTAAAGGAATTCTGCCCTACTCGCCCAGTGCGTTTGGGGACCGTGAACCCGGACCACTTTGATAAGATCCCAACTCGGGCTTCTGCAACAGATATTCAGCATTGGGGGAAGAAACGCGGCAAGGACTTCACCGGAGTATCCAAGATTGACGGCAAGAAACCATTAGAGAGGGACATGTATGAACCTATCGTATGTTCGCTTTCATTCGAGCTCGATCGCAGTTCTAACTCAAACCTATAGAACTCTTTGATACAAGCGGTGTTTACCAAGCACGACTGTGTTATCTCTGCTGACCACCCGGACGCCAACTCTGACCTCGATAAAAAGTGGCGCATCGATGGAATCATATACAGGAAGAACCGTCTCTCGACGGAGGAGCGCAAGGGTACCCGCCGTGCCCAGCTCGACAAAGCAAGTCTTGTGTACGAGGTCAAACCTTCCGACTGTCGAGTTTTCTCTGACACCGACGCCGCCTTTCTCGTTCCCTCTGACAATGCTGGCCGCATCCGAGGCCAACTCGCTGCGACCGCCACCGAGATCATGAGTCGCCAGCACCGGACCCACTGCTTCCTGATCCTCTTCAACGATCCTGAGGCACGTTTCATCCGGTGCGACCGCGCGGGCATGGTCGTGTCGGAGGCCGTCAATTTTCGTACAGAGCCTAATAGCCTTGTCCAAGCTCTGAAGTGTCTCGACAATCTCAACGACGAGGGCATGGGTATGGACCCTACAGTCACTGATGCCACCCCCGAGGAAGCCAAGTTGGCGGAACGGCAGCTAGGACGCCCTGCGTGGAAGCCAACGAAATCGCGACCTGTGAAAGTCCTTACCATTCCAACTCCTGACGGAAAGGGGCGCAAGGTTCTTGCATGGGGTGCCTTGAGCGACGCATACTCCTTGTCGGGCCGCTCTACCCGAGCATATCCAGTCTGGGACCTCACCGACAAGAAAGTACGGTTCTTGAAGGACAGTTGGCGGGTTCATGGCTTGGAGCCCGAATCTGAGATCCTTCAAAGATTGGAAAAGCACCAGGTGCCTCACGTCCCTCACCTTGTTGCTGGTGGCGATGTCGACGACCAGGAAACTATGACGCAGAAGTTTATCAAAAAGCCATGGGTTAAGAGTTCCCCAGCGAAGCTGGACAAGCGGAGACACCATCGTTTGCTGGAGGACTTCATCCCGAACCGCCTAGAGGATTGTAACAACCCCAAAGTGATGCTTACAGCTGTCTTCCACGCCTTTCTTGGTAAGTAATACACGAAAATTGCCATTCCTTGGGCTCATCTTTGCTTCACAGCACATGAAGGCGCCTTCAGCATCGGGATCCTCCACCGTGATATTAGCGATAACAACGTCCTTTTGACCGACAACGACGAGGGTGTCCTTACCGATTGGGACTTGTGTATCGTGGTCAAATACCCCGATGGGAGTCCCCGTCCCCTGTCCGCACGACAGAGGTACCGCACGGTGAGCGACTATGATCACCTCGGGTTCTCGACTTGAGTTTAAACTCATCACGTGTAGGGAACCTGGGCATACATGTCAGTAAGGCTTCTCAGGAACATCGAAGGCCCAGACGCAGCCCACGAGCTCTCTGACGACCTTGAGTCATTTGCTTGGCTTGTCCTTGACATAGCCGTTGGCATGCTTGAATGGGAATCCCATGGCCACACGGCTCAAAGTATGAATGAAGTCTTCTCCGACGCGAAGTACATTAACTCGAGATGGATGGGGGGCGACTTCAAGCAGCAAGCCTTGCAGACCAGGGGCTACATGAGCCTGGCGAAATTGTGCTTCCTTGGCAATCAGGCCCTTACTATGTGGTGGCAAACGGTCCATACTCAACTCGCAACCTTTTACAATCATCTTTCTGGCGCCTTAAACCTCGACAACACGGCTCAAGGTGTTCCTCTTCAAAACCATACAGAGATCAAGAAGGCCTTCGAGAAAGCTTTAAACTCGGAAGACTGGCCAAGGGACCAGACTCCTTTGCCTCAACAGCTCGTCAATGCTTCCCCGGAGCCACGGCATCCTCAGCACGGACGCCGTGCAACTGTCCCTCCATCGGCTGAAGTCAACAACAATGATCCCATGGGCTCGATCGACGAGGAGGGACAACCACGCACGAGCAAGAAGAGTGGGGTGTCTGCATCCATGGACAGCTCTGGTAAACCTCGTACGCGGTCTAAAAGGGTAGTCCCACCTTCAGATCGCACCACTAGAGGATCTTCACGCAATGCTTCATCCGAAGCAGGCCCGTCCTCTCAGCCTGGCAGTTCTTCACGGCCTACTCGCCAGTCCCGAGGTGGCAATCAGTCGAGCAAGCGTTCAAGCCAGGGGTAGCTTTGCACATCTGATTCATTCACCACCGTTCCACCCCTCGATGCCTTGCCAACGCCAATACTGATCCTCCCTCTCTTCAAGACCATGCTGGTTTCAACGTCTTTGATCCTTTAGTTCGGAAGACTGGTCGCAGTACCATGAGGTTCTATCGCTGGATGCGCCTCTGCGTTCTTACACTGTACCAGACCATTACCTACATCCATGTAACCACAGTAATAGCACCAATAGATAACGGCGTCTTCCACCTACTCTGTCTATGAGGACTCTTCTTGACACACAATAACAGCCGCCAACATTCGACATCCACCAGCGTGACAACAAACATGCTTTGCGACAAAACTAAGGTTGCGTAAAATAAGAAAGAAAAAGGCACAAGGTCACGAAAAGAAGGCTGCGAAAACGAGCGGGCGAAAATAGGTAAACAAAGAATAATAATATACAGTCGGAGTTTGGTTAAAGTCCATCCAGAGTTAAGCGAAAAATAGGATAGCAAGTTCGTAAAAAGGTTGAAGTCGAAGGTGAAAAGCAGGGACGAAAAAGGGCCAGAGGAGGAAGAACAGCGCCAAGGATAGAAAGGTCGGGAGTGGACGCCATGTATTCTTCGACGACCCTTGCACTTTTGTTAGGCGCTAGCGATGACAACACTCGGCCATCCACCCCCATTATTCCCTCCGTTACCCCCATTCCCTCCCTGTCCGTGACCAGAGAAACCTCCGGCAGACGACGAAGCCTGACTAGGTGCAGCAGATATCGGCATCGGCACACCTCCACCAGGCATCCCAGGCTGAGGCTGAACCTTTTTCTTCCTTCCTGGACCTGCACCAGTCCCTGCTTTCTTCTTTTTCCCTGTTCCTGCTCCGCCGGATGTGGAGGCTGCTGCAGATGAAGGTAACGAAGTGATGATACCAGGGCTGAGACCACCATCAGGCCCGGCAGGTACGTAAGTACCGTTGGGGCCCATAAAGGCAGGAATGAAGGTTGCACTCCCGCCTCCACTGATGCCAATTGGTGGGGGGATGCTCGATCTTCCTGGGTCGCCAGGAGCGTGGCTTGCCCCTCTCCCACCAGGTCCGCCTGCATCGTCGTTGGACAATTTGGCCTTCTTCTTGGCGGGAGGGCCACCAACGCTGGCTTTGTTCGCGATCTGGCCGAGTGGGCCCATCTTGACTTGGAGAGGGTGTATGGGGTCGTCTGGGAGAGGAAGATTGGGGGGTATCGTTGTTGGTAGCGGCGGTGGTGGGGGCGGTTGGGACGAAGGTGTGGACGTTGAATTGGAATGTACTGTGATTGATGTTGAGGATGGTAGGATAGATGAAGTTGGAGGTAGCTGAGGTGGTGGTGGCGGAGCTTGTGATGCAGAGGGTGTCGGGGTGGGCGTTGAGCCTGTACTGGGTGTAGGATATGGTACTGGCGGGTAAGGTTGTTGCGGTTTTGATGGTAATGACGGGCCAGGCAATGTCGGTAGTGAAGGACCTGGGAGAGGGTTGAGGGACGGTCCTGGAAGCATTGATAACGATGGCCCCGGTATTGGAGGCATCGATAATGAAGGTCCAGGTAAGGCTGGATATCCAAGCTGTGAAGGTTGTGGTGGCAGAGGCGGAGGGATATGAGAAGCAGCCAAAAGTTGAAACCGAGATTGATAATAAGGCTTGAGAAGGCCAATCTGGCTCTCTGCCTGCGAATAAGTAAAGGGATGAAATGGCGGAGGTAATGGGTAATCCAGAGGTTTCTCGACGGGTTTTGCGCTGGAGGACACGTGAGCATGGATTTCGATCAGGCACTACGCAAAGGACGTACGCGGCAGCCTTTTGCAGTTTCTTCCGTCTGAGAAGGGATTTGGGAATAGAGAGGTTTTGCAAGCCGAACTCGTCGGCGATTCCGAGGGCGCGTAAACCAAGGTAGTCTTCGCCCAAGCCATCCGCAAAGTCGCCACTGGAGGGAATGTTAACAATAGCTCAAGTAGACAACAGCAGATGGGATGCACATACATGGCAAGTGCACCAGCTTCTTCTTCATCCTCTTCCTCAAAGAGACCCTCGTCTTCGAGGACTTCGTGTCCTGCGGTCTATAAGCGAGAAGTGAGGGAAAGTCAATGGAGACATGGAGTAGAGCACTCACCACGTCGCGATACACGCCTACAAGCTTCTTCTCCATCTCTGACAGCCTTGCGCCATATCGCTCAACGTCATCAGAGATGAACCTCTCGAGTTCGTGAACCTTGGAAACACCGCTCTCAAATAGTGTATGGAGGATAATTTCCTACATTTGGCCAGGTGAGTACCATCAAGCAAAGTGCTGTGAAGGGAGACCTACCTCTGGCGTCATGGACTTGCCATATTTGTCTGACATGAATCGAAGCGTCCGTCCCACATTTAGCAAATAATCTGAAGCCACGCTCGTGAGCACCTCCAATGCCCCCTTGGATGTCCCCTGGAACCCAGAATGCTCCAACACCTTTCCGCTCATCCAACCCAAACAGTCGTGTGCACTGTCCTCTCCCACATCCAACCTCCCTCCCGCCTGCACTCTGTCCACCCAATGTCGTTCGTCAAGCTTGTCCTCAGTAGCCTCGTCTTCTGTTGCTGGAAGCTGATGGTCTGGTATTGATGTTCCAAGGCCTGCTTCTCCTTCCGGGTCGTCTGGGTTCGTCACAGAGCTCACAACAGCTGCTAGCTTGTTGTGCGTCTGTCGTAACCGTCGCATGGTCTTGATATTCGTATTCATGAGGTTGAGCATCGACTTGGGATTGGGTGCAGGCTCCTTCGGTTTCCGTTTCTTCGGCTTTCGATGTGATGAGGAGGCATGTGGTAGCTCTGGCAGCCCATTCCCCAGTATCGAGTCCGTCTGGACAGCGTGCCACCATAGCTGTGAGAGGTCGTCCGGCAGTGAAGCAAACCGTGCACGCTTCCGTGGTCGTCCATCCACTACACCATTCAGTTTCCTCTTGTCTCCCGTCGCCCCATCCATCGTGTCCGAATCGTCCTCCGTTGGTTGTAGATGTGGCACCAACGATCTCAGCCGCTGCTGTGCGTCCACGGAACCCTCCCCCAAGCCTCTGTCCAGCTCTCGAAACGTCGCCATTCCTTCCCCCGTCCGGATAATGGCTGCTGATTCTGCAAACGGGAGCTTCTTCTGTGGGGGAAGCTGTAGTGGCTTGCCATTAATAGAAGGTGTCCGTTGGTGTGAAGAGACGCCGTTGAGCTTTGGACGAGCAATGCCAGGTTGTGGTGGTGCCAATTCGAAAGGGATGCTTGGGTCGGTTCGGTCCTTTCGGTCCGTGATGTACTTTAATAGACGTTCAGCCTTGAGCTTTAGACGATCGACACATTGCCGGAGTGGATGGTCCTGTGGTACTGGTGAACATGCATCCACCCAATACAGTTGTCCAAACGCACCTCTGCAGCATTGTACTTGTAGCAATTGGACCAAATGAGGTCTAGGTCGTCTTTGAACTCGCGTTTCGACTTGTACTGTTTGTTCTTGACCTTCCTGGCCATGGTAGCCAGGTCCATCGGTTGTGTGATGTCTGCAACCTCTGAGCTCGACACCGGCCTGTAGAATAATCCCACTCACAATCATAATAGTCTGGCACCTCTTGCCTTGACACCGGCTTGAGAAATGCCTCGGCATCGCGGTTGTCCTAACCCATACCGATTAAACGCGTGACGCGGGTTATAGTGGTTCACTCACAATGGTGATCGTCCTCAGGTCGGCAAGCAGATTATCCAGAGACTCATAGAAAGCATCCGAAAGCTTGGTATCATAGCACTGGCGCTGTACGGGGGTCAACATCCAATGGAACCACCGGGGTTATTGTTGACTTACACGAGTCTCCTTGACCGCCGTCAACAGTTGCTTTAGGTCATTCCCTGGCCTGACATGGCTTTCTGTCAGAGTCCGTAGGAGGTTCTATAAAACGATTAGGCTTTAGTGCATCCACCACAAGACCGTCAGACTTACATTCATCGTCGGACGCGACGGCGCCGTGGTGGCGGATGGAAAGGGTAGAAAGGGGTTTCGACGTCCGAAGACGGTGATGGCAAACAGGTGCAAAGAAAGGCGCTGTAGAAGACGGCGGGCACGTCGGGAATTCACAGGGTCTTGTGATATTTAGAGCGCCCAGTGGTTAAGCGCCTGAAAAGCCAAGTTAAATGCACCTGAAAGTGCCTGGACAGAGTAGCAATTCGTGCACCAAGAGGCTCTCAAAGTGATTGGGGCTACACTTGATCAGCGGACGTCGACAGAAAATTCAAATTTCCAGTGAAAGCTCTGGATTGTTGCCATAAACGAATACCAGATGATGACGGTACAGGGAAGCAGAAGATCGGAAGGGAACCACGAGAAAGGTCTCAAGCTCTTAAGCGCCCGAGAAGAATGGACACCCGTCAAGCTCAGTAAGTGTCCGGATTCCGACGACAGACGAGCGTAAAACCCAAGAACCAGCAGCCTTACGCTCTGAAAGTGGGGAAATGGGAAGAAAGAAATATACTGGATATGCCAGGCTTATATACCTGACGCTGTCGCACGGACCATGGAAGCCAGTGATTGAAGGGAACGAAAGCAATCAAGAAGCACTCCCGAAAAGGAAGTATGCAATGTACCTGACGATTCAAACAACCCTGGCAGCCAGCGCCAGTGAATATATTCAGTACATGTTAGACAGCTCCAAAGCTCTACGGGAAAGTCAAGATATACTCCTTCATCTCTTGCTCCCAGCTGCAGTACGGTAAGCCGTTCGTCTTCCCGGTCCCAGTTCCCCCACAAATCTGCTCCAACGAGGGTCGTATTCTCTGAAAAATCCCTTCGAGTACTTGCGCGTTGTGCGAAGCTCTCTTCTCCACGGATAAATCCTCCGCTGGCAGGACCCGGGAAAGGATAGATCGGCCTCTCGAAGCAAGTGGCGAGAAACGATTGTCATCAACACCCCGACGTTTCGGCTGGCCAGCAGCCGCTTGGCCCTCTTCGATCCTCTTCTGGACTTGCTTGAAAACAGTGGACCCAGTCCTCGTAAGATCATGGAGCAGATGCCAGGTCGAGTTGAACGCGATGTATCTCAGTCGTGGGTAGAAGTGAACCATCGAGCCCGGCGTGCCGCAAACGACGGGACAATCGGGATTGGGACATCCAGGCGGGTTAATGCCAGTCGAAGGATCTTGACATTTGCCGTGGAAAAACGAAGGAAAGATCGCCTTTTGCATTACGCGGTTCTTTTGGTCGTCGAAGGCAGCGAAGAGAGGTTCGAGATAGTCGACGGGTGGAGAAGGCGAGCGTCCCGCGAAGATCTGAGAGTCTATCTCGTCTCCCTGGCGGTAAACTCAGAAACGCTCAAAGGGAATTTCGAAGAAAAGAACGTACCAGGTCAAAGAGCGTAAAGTGGACGGGAACCGTATAGTTTCCAACGAACACACTTGTCACGCCAGTTATGCATTCGCCTTCGCAGGTCAATGCAAAGGGAATCAGGGTGATAATGATGAAAAGAGAGTGCAAAAGAGTGGTGGCTGTCATCTTAGTAGTGTTCATGTAGAAATTAGAAACGTCGAATGTTGTGGTATGGGAAAAACGAACACCACGCCAGTCAAGGCAGCGAGACGATCATCCGAACAGACGGCGGCTGACAGGGGCTAAGCGCCAAGCCAATGCAAGCACGCTTGCTGCTGAGCGCTGAGGCCTGAGGCACAATGGCCAAGGGAACATTCTGAGAGAGAAAGGCGTTAGTTTATCTCACCAGAATCATAATACACGTACATCAACTGATTCGAAGGATGCAACTGAGCATTAGAAGGGGGCCCAGGCGAGAGCATTTGAACTTTCCAGTGCTCAAGGTCATGAAACTGGAGCTACGCTGCTCACCGTGAATCCTTTTCATATCATGCACGCCCCAGACCGCCAAACGTCAGTTGTGAGCGTCAACTTGGTGTATATTGTCGCTAAAACTTGCTATGGTACAACCTGCGGCCCAACGAGGACAACAGATAGTGCGCCTCCTACACGAACCTTTGCGGTTTGAGGAGCGCAGGAGTGGTATTTTCCAAGCTCAGTTCCCCTACGTGCCCAGAGTCAGAGCACTTAAATATGGGGCATTTTGAGGAGCTCCCAAGCCTGTGAGCCTTCGAAGGGGTTTCATGCAAGGGGAGCGGCCAGTTCCAAGATCACGACGTCCGCCCAACGTCTCAGTCCCACACCTCCCTTCCACCCTCCAACCAAGCTCCAAGAGCCGTGCTCGAGCATCCACGCAACAGAAGAAGCGATGTTCCAAGGCTCAAATAGGAAGGGCCAAACAACCACCCCGTTATGCCCATTTGAAGCTAAAACTCGGGGTTTGCGGCGCAGCGAGCCCAGGAAGTCCAGAAGATATAGAGGGAGTACTCAAGAAAGGCACAGCAGGTGCAGGAGGTGCTGGCGTTGTAGGTGCTGGTGGAGGAGCAGCAGTTGACGGGGCTGGCTGGTTCAAGAACTGTCGAACCTCGGCGCTGTTAAGCTCCCTACCAGAGAGCATGTACGCGACACGCAGTTCCTACAGGGGAACATCCCAATCAGTCAGCCATCAAGGCACTTGAAAGGGCCATACCTCAAAGTTGTGCTCGGCAAACGGAGGTTGGGCAGAGATACTCTGCATTTTCTCTCTCGGGTCGCCTCCTGGCGTGCTAGGCACTGGTCCACCCGAAGCCGTTGTTGAAGATATCACAAATGGGTCCATTTTGATACCTGGAGGCGCCGTCTTTGCCCCTCTCAGGTACGCGTAGTATCTCAGTTCCTGCGCACATTAGAGACGAACATCATTCCGCGCAACGAAACTGACATACGTCTTGGTTAAAGAACGCGTACTGGGCCATTGCGACAATAGAGTGGTAGGTCTCTGAGTCGACTTTCAGAGGCGTAAACTCCTGAGCTGGCGGTAGTTCCATTGGGTTCGTCGTCGTCGGTACTGGTTGGGCGCTTGCTGAACTTGTTGACCCCGATCCTCCTGGTGCTGAAGCCGAATAGGGCTGGAAGAGAGGTGGCAGGCCCAGTGCTGCCCTGGCTACGTCCGACGCTGGTTCTTGTGTACATGGTTGCGGTGGTCCTCCTGTAGTCATATATGCTTTTAGATAGTCATCTACCCTTATTTCCTGCGGAATAGCATTCATATTGTGTCCTCCAGCCTACTGCTTCAACAGACGCACCTCAAAGCTTTTGGTTTGACCTGGGGCGGCGCCGATGGTCATGAATTGCTGCCTGTCCTCCGACGCCATGGTGAATATGAATACTATTCAGAGCAGATATCAGGAGGAGGATCAGAATGTGGTCGAAGTTTAGGGGTGGTCGCCGGCAATGCGCTTTAAACCGTGATATTTGGCTGCGACCATTGATGTAAACAAAGACTCGGAACCGGGATTTGGCTGGAAATGGCTCTGGTCGAACTCCAACTATTGAGAGGGGAAGTCGTTGGCTGGCAAGCAAATGTATAGTCGCTCTTCCTTGGCTAATGACTTTTATCAAAAGATTCATCTCCACGGGGCCTCATGACATTTCTTTGGTCAAAATGAATGTGTGAACGGAGTCCAAGGTCAGGGACTGGCAGACACTTATGCACATGGATCAAGATGTTGTTACGAGACTAATCAACCATTGCAGCAGTACACATCCTCAAGCAGTGACCTACACAAGTCCTGGCTTGATAACTGCGCCGATGATAGTCAAGGTACCCACGGAACAATGACGAAGGCTCGGCTCTGGGGGCCAAAGTCTCGGTCATGGGGACAGGTCGAGAGTAGATAAACAACATTATTGAGTGTGGCTCAGAAGTTACTGAAGATGCGAAGGTTTTCACGATTTGTCCCCTGGTATGCGGAGCCTCACCCACTAAGCGCTCGCGACTTGATCAGCCCCTGTTCAGTTCCTTGCCACATAAGCTCCGAACTGCCAGCGTTTCCGACGCGACGCGACTCCCTCTAGCTCCATCTGCACCAAGAAACCTTTGCCTACTGTTCTCTAGCTCGATTGTTCTGTACGCTGACGCCACTCCGGCAGCGTCTTCAGAACGGAACGACGTGCTGTTCGAGCTGAAAGCCAGCGAGGCGGCCCTGGCAGAAGCAAGGTCGAAGATCCTACGGCTATCTTCAGATGCTGAACTTTCAGACAAACTCTTGAAAGTCTTGGAGGATGAGAACTGTGGGTTGAGAGAAGACCTGAAGGCTAATAGAGAGGAGTGTTTTCATGCCTTTTCTCCTTGCGAGCGGAGTTTCGATGAATAAGCGCCCGCATGGATCAGCGCCTGTCCGTTCGCTTCCCTTATAAGCTCCGAACTGCCAGCGGTTTCGACGCAACGCGCCTTTCTCTACCTCCATCTGCACCACGAGTTCTTGGTCACTGGTCCTCCGTTCTATGATCCTCAGCGCACATTAGCTCATCTATGGAAGGAATCATGGTGCACGCACAACAGAACGACTTGCAAATGAAGTTACAAGCCAGCGAAGCAGCGCTAGCAGAGGCAAAGTCCAGAATCCTCAAGCTATCACCTGATGCTGAGCTTTTCAAGAAGCTGCTAAGGACCCTGGAGGACGAGAATCAAAGGCTAAGAGAAGATCAGATGACACCAAGGCTCTTCGCGAGCGGATTGCGATACTAGAGGGGAGTTGTGGGGTACATATTTCAAGCATATAACTCCGTTAATATCGAGGAATCTCACTTCGGCTTTCTAGATTTCAGGACCCACAGCTGCACCTTCCTCTGCCACCGGACCTGCACCAACGTTGAAACGGCCGCTTGACGATGAATTTCAGGACTCTGTCCCCGCTAAGCGCTCCCGAGCCGGCTCAATCGACGGCGCAGAGAGTAGCACGCACTCGAGCCAGTCGATCGACCAGCATATGCGGTCTGGACGTGAGGAAGGGTCTCCCGCCGTTGAGCCTCAGGATCAATCCAGTGTACTTTTTCATTTGATACACCACGAGTACCTTCTTACTAACATTATACTAGCGGCTCACATTCAACGTCGGCACTTCTCTTGCCAGATACCTCTCCTGGGATCCACTGGAAATTTCCCCTCCCCCGTCCTTAGACACCAAGGTTGGCCATGCCTTCATAAAGGTAACATACGAAGCAACGTCGCACTATTCCTTCCACTGCATTCCGGCTCATAAGAATCCGACGGGTGGAGGGGAGCGACGCATTGCGTGGCCGAAGTCTACCAAGAACCCATTAATGGCTCGAGTTCCTGGACGACCAGGGATCATGTACCTGGAGTGGCATGACCCATTCCCCAACGGGCCCTTGAGCCTAGTCTCTTCGGTGCCGCCATCGCCAGGAAAGTGCAAAGCAGGGCACTACCTCGGTGAATACGAGACTCGCGATATGGGACGGATGTCGACGGAATGGTTTACTGCCCAGCATGACAAGGTGCACTCGTTGTCTACCGCTTTTCACACCGCTTTTAATCACGTCCACATAGGTGAAATCTGAATGGGCTCATATCACTCGTATGGCGCACCATGGTGATGTTCTTCGCCTCCGTGCAAGGGTTGCTTTGAGAAAACATGGCGTTATCCACCGGTCAGTCTGGCAGGCCACCTCAGCCTCAAACACTTATCTGAATCTACAATAGCGAAGAGAAGGAAGGTGATGACTCCAAGGTCGACGCAGAGGTCGCGGCTGTTCTCGCTGGTGCAGGACACCCTATTGATGTAAACGACGTAGTCCTTGCCTTCATTAGAGGTGACGAGCTTCCGGTCAGTCTCGGCTCTTGAAATTTTATCTGGGATGGCGTTAATGACTGACTGGATATTATTTCTGAAGCCTATACGCCTTGTTCATGTGGCATGTGTGCGATATGACCAAGTGTTTGCGGACGACATGAAGGCGAAATGGCCGGCGTACCAGGCTGCACAAGGCGTCGAGGGAAAAAAGAGTAACAAGCGGACGGTCGAAGGAGGATTCGGAAATGAAGGAAGGTGGAGGAGCGATGAAGGCATGCCCTCCTAATAATGTGGCCTCTGAGTTTCTGATGGATTGGGCCGGAATGGCTATTCCTCGAACAAGGGGAGTAGACGGGTAAGGGTTTGCGAGGCCTTGGCCTTAATTTACTTCACTTATAATACTCTTGTCTATAATTTAAACACTATAAAATATCAGTCATGAAACATGTCGAGAATTGCGTATCTCGACATTCGAATCCGCCTTCTGCTCCCGGTCCAGAGAACAGGGGCATCATTCCATCAAACGTTCACCCCTATTCAAACTGGGCGAACGACGTGACGCGACTTCCCTCTGACTTCCCTACGTCTTGGCTCTGTTCAACTTCAACCTAAGCACCATCTTGCGGACTTCTAGAACCCACTTACAGCCATGGAAGGGGTTGTGCAGCATTCCTGCTCTGAACGGGACGAGTTACACTTGAAATTACAAGCCAGCGAGAGCACCGTTGCAGAGGAGAGGGCCAGAGTTCTCGAGCTCAGAGCAGAGGCAGACGCTGCAAAGGCGCTTGCCAGAAATTGGGAAGCAGATAATCAGAGGCTTCGCGAGGAACTCCAGGTGCAAACAGAGGAGATCAAGTCACTGAAAGAGAAGGTTAGGCGTTTTGAGGAGAATCTAAACCCTGACCTTGGTCGGCCGCTGGCGGAAGAGCTCACCGTGGTGCGTGTCCATTTGAATTTGAACCCCAACCTTGGCACTGATGATTAACTTGGTAGCAGAAGGGAGAAGCTGCCGTTGCCTTGAGCTCCAAAAGACCTCTTGAGGATGAGCATCCGGCGCCGTCGTCCAGTAAACGGCCGCGAATGGCTTCAGAGAACGCTATGCAACCGATAGAACAAGGTCTAACGGGGGATGGGGTTGAAGATGCGCCTTCTCGCAAGGGACTGGAAGCTTCCAGCGTAAGCATTCTCGTGCTTGTTCTAAATCCCTTCTTGATATCGTCTGCTAGGTCACACCCGGGGCTAATACTTCGCTTTCTGGGTACCTCTCATGCGAGTCACTGAAGATATCACCTGCCCCTTCCTTTCCGAAAGTATCCACGGCCTTTATCACATCGACTTACGAGACAACAAACCTTCATTCCTTCAGCTACATTCCTGCTCATAAAAACCCAGTTCCCCAAGGCGCTTCAGCAGTTCGATGTATTGCATGGCCATCCGTCATCAAAAACCCATTGACGCCCCACATTCCTGGTCACCATGGCCTGCTCTTTCTACCCATGCACGAGCCTGTCCCAGGTGTCGTTAGCCTGGTTTATCTCACACCAAGCCAAGGGAAGAAGAAGCCTGAATTCGCGACTTACCTTGGAGAATATGAAACGCGTGATATGGAGCAGATCACAACAGAATGGTACATCACGCAGCAGGAAAGGGTTCGTTCATTCTTTCATTCGGTCACACGAACAACTAAACAGGTCCACACAGACAAGGTATTCATGGGCAAAGCACTGCTTCGTGTTGCCTTCGGATGAGGCTGCCCAACTCCGTGCAAGGGTTGCGCTCCGAAAGCAAGGCACGATAATTCGGTGAGCTCTCCTGAAACGTCGCCCTGATGTTTCTGACTCCACGATATCAGGCAGAACAGAGAGGATGACCTGAAGGTTCAGGCGGAAGTTGCAGCAGCTGCAGCCGGTCAAGGTCGACCTGTTGACATCCATGACATGGTCATGGCGTTCGTCCGAGGTGAAGAGCTTCCGGTCTGTACCTATTCCTCAATGTTACTCTCCGAGCAATTCAGGGGTCGCTGACATGGTGCCGTTTATGCAGCTGGTCCGTGTTGTTCAAGTAACATGCGTGGGATATGACCGTGCCTTTGTTAGCGACGTAGAGGCTAAATGGCCCGTGTACCAAACTGAAATGGTAGAAGCTGAAAAGGCGGCCAAGACTTCGAAGAGCTATCCCAAGGCTTTCCCAAAGGCACGCAAGCTCCTTGAGGAAGGGGAAGTCGGGGTGTAGGCTCTTCAACGGCTGTGCATGTTCCTCCAGCTATCACGACCCTCATTCTTTTCTCGTTTGTCCGGATACCTGCAGTGCTCAAGGGTTTGAGTTCGCACTCTCGAGCCAAACCTACTTTCCTATTACATACTCTTACATAATTGAACTGCGCACTACAGTGCAGTTTGGTCGACGCGACCTCTATCGTGAATATATATTTCTCCTGGGGCTCGCTATTCAGTTGCTAAGTCGGATGCCCGACCACGCGGATCCTCTGGCGGTGCATGCATCTGCTTCCCATTCTGGATTGGTATTTGTTGACCTTTTTGCTCTGGCTTCTAGTTAAACGTTCCATCTGGTGCTCCATCGTGTATAACCTGACCAATGACATGTTTGGCGTCAACAGCGAATATAGATATAGCTGTGAACCCAGATGAACTACAACATGTTCCTTGCAGAGAATGAGACCAGCTTAAACGGGCTTTTGGATACTCTACCAGTTATTGAGGCGTCACAATTTTTTGTTTTCTCTAAGCACGACGATACCGACATGAATACGCACAAGCGGCAATACTAGGCAAGCACTTGCCGCGCAAGGTACCCAGAAAACATCAGGAAAAGTGACATCACTTGGGCTTGGGCTTTGGCACTTAAGCTTGAGCTGGTGCAGTTGAGGTTGTACTTGATCGCTTGAGCTTGAGCTTATGTCATTGGAGTTGGAATTGAGCGCTTGCGCTTGGTCTTGGGAAGCTTGCGGTTGCCCGACGATCTTGAGCTCGGACTTGCGATTTACAGCTAGCCCCACAAGCCCACCGTCGAGTGCGACTTCGATCTTTAAAAGTTAGCACCAGCTCCACACTCGTCATCCATGAGCAGGATTGAGCCCCTCACTTAAAGGTCAGCTTGAAATTCCCCACGCAAGCTTACGGTTTTCCCTTCTTTTCACTTCTGACCTCGCAAAATCTTCTCCAAGTTCACTTTGTTTTTGCAGGTTCAATTCTACAGTGAGCCACTCAACCCTCAATCGATATGCCACATGTACTGACCCCTCGAATTGCAAAATCCAGCAGGAGGAAGATTTTTTAAGATGGGTTCTTCAGCACTGGCAGCTCGAGGCACTCTCAGCAAATACAAGCCGCAAAAGGAACCGAGAGGCACAGTCGCAGCCTCGGCGCTCAGGGGAGTTGTTTCTCGTCGTAGCAGGTAAGTCGACCGCCAAACTGAATCCGTTGCTTCGGAGGATGAAGAGGACCCTTCAGAGTAGAGTTTTCGGATGTCCATGAGATGGATGTCTAGTCGTACCGAGGGAGACTTTAAGATTACATTTGAACGTCATCTTTCTATTCGTTCTATATTTCACCGCCCCACTGCTGTATGTTAGATATGGTAACAATAGTGCCAGTAGTATTAAAATATATTCCGCTTTTGCCATATCGAAAAGTGCTTTCCAAGTGCCCTAAAGTGCTTCTCAAGTCCTCTCCAAATAGGTTCCAACCGGTTCACTCGTAGATTGGGAGCATCTTGAGACCAACTCTTGGTACAAGGTTAGGAGTCTTGCGTGGCTTGCCCAAGTGCTCAAGCCCTTGGCCAAATTATTGGCCCTAGATTGGCCAAGTCATAAGCGGTTCAGCGCTTTTGAGACTTGGCCAAGCTCCTCAAGTGCCATCAAGACGATTGGACATTTTACTGATGAAGAAAGGGATGCACATGGCAAGAAGCCCCATTAGATCTAATATCTCGATCTTCAAGGGATCTTACAAGGGGAGCGCGTGTACCAATCCGACTGTTTTCTAAACCGTCGTATATAATCCTACATGTTCGAGTTTGCTATATCTGAAAATACTTGAACTGGTTCCCGACGGGGGCTTCGCTTGTTTCACGTTCTGCCCACGTTTCAGAAAGCCATCGAGCGTGGGGCCTAAACCACTCGGGAAACCTGACGTTCGCCCGTTTTCTGGGCTGGGCTGCCAGAGAAGATCGCAAGCGGGTGAGGTATTGAAGAGAAGATATGGAGTACATGGGTTTCTCAGATCTGAAAGGCTGGGAGCACTGCAAGGCATGATGTGCTGCTGCAATAGCCTTCACTCGAACCAACTCGTTTGTAGGCTCCCAAAGACATATCTATTCTATGTGCCGGTCGCAAACCCTTCCTACCCAAATGTGGAACCCAAGCTTATCCTCGTAATAGTCGTACATCCCGCGACATTCCTTGTTATAATATCTCCCGTCCTTGTCGTAGAGGTCGTTCGCGTTCAGCATCATTGTGGTTGCGGGAGCGAAGGTGGGTCCCACGGGAGCACCTCCGCCAAAAATCTTGCTTAGGTTGCCAAGGATCGCATCGCCCATGCCTCTACAAAATATCAACCGAGCTTGATAGAGTTTTCGCACAATAAAACAAATTACTCACCTCAGGACAACCTCGAGGACCCCCTTGTTTATTCTCAGGTGGTCCTCGAGGTCTAACAGGCTCGTCACCCACTCGCCATTGAGCTTCTGGCAAGTGGCTACCATCATGGCATTGTTCCAGGGAGCCGAGAGGTTCAAGTTGGGGAAGTGCCAGTCCTTCGAGTTGTCTGCGAAGCCGCGGCCGCCCAGTGTCAGGACACCGTCGACGTTGGCGACGCACTTGTTCAGATCGATGCAGGTGTATCCACCACCATCAGCAGGCATGCGTGAAAAAAACGAGGTCGGTCGAGCCGGGTCCATTGAATGCAGCGACGGATTGGCAGGCTTCGCGGTATGGCAGGCCAGGGGCTTGGTCGAAGATACCCATGGTTCTGTTCTGTGAGTATCCAGAGAGGCTATCGCAATTATATAGCTGGAGCAAACGTTCAACGTCAATCGTTTGACATGGGAAACATCGTCTTCATTTAGCTGTCATCTGACGCTATTGTAGCAGCCCCTTGTGCCTGCCTGACATTCCGCCACTGTTTCGATTAAATGTGTACTATCGCCGGGTCTAAAAGACCAGGTACATCTGCAAGCTTCGTAAGAGGGTGCAGCGTTGTGTCTAAGACTCTGAGTTCATTTCTGAACAGTCGCTCACAACATACCTATTTCAGCAGTCTCAAGAATGATGAAGAGTTCGATACTCTCCCAAAACTTCACCCGCTGTGGTTCGCTGTACATCTGAGTCCAAGCTCTGATAATTTACGTTTGGAAGTCACCAAGAAAGCTGTCTGTCAATGTCTGTTGGCGGGCGATACCAACTGGCAACTTGATTGTTCATACCAGCCTTACCATGAGCATATAGATCTGGCGTCGCCATGTCCCTCCAAGTGATAGCACCGAGGATATAGTTAGCTCAGGGTTGCCGAGCATTAGTCTGCGTAACTTGTAAGAGGCGCTCCTTGTTAGGGCATTATCTCAGAGGCCACGACCGCACCGTTGAGTGAGATTCGAATTAACTTGGTTTAATTGTTCGTCTGGCAGAACCCGACAAGGTTTTTCGTTGACAGCAAACCGGGGTTCTACATGCTGGATTGGCATTGATAGACTAGCCATAACGAACATAGCAAGGGAAAGCGACTCACGGGTTGACTTCGAGCTACAGCCCCAATGGTGATGTACAGATGTTCTCGACACAGATGCGGACCTGAGGCCTACACTAAGCTCGAAACGGCCTATCGATTATGAGCATTAAGGGATGCCAGAATCCGAGTGGGCCCAGCCCAAACAAATGAGAATATCGGTTTCTCGGCGGTGTGAGCCAATGATATATTTCTCGTCAGGTTCTCCACGAGTGCGCCTCGCTGACGCTGTGCCCTCTGGTTCAACCCTAAAGTCATCGACGAGACCATAACGCATCAATGCATCGACCCCTATCTGAGTGGCGAAAGCAAAACGCGCGACGTGACGCGCCTTGCGTTCTAACTTCGAATCCCACCTTTCGTTCACGTTTCGCTCAATCTTTCCCTAAATAGGGCCGGTGAGAGCCTTTTCTGTCGCATCCTCCTGTGCAGCATAGAATAGGGGCATCATTCCATCAACCCCTATCCGAGTCGCACAGAGCCCGCTCACGACGTGACGTGACGCGACTCCCACCCTTCCTGCAGTCGACTAGGTGTGCTCTGTCCACATCCCAACCTCTCCAAAGGCTACTCTCCAACTCATGGAAGGAGCTATCGAACACGTCTGCTCCGAGAGGGATGACTTGCGCTTGAAATTGCAAGCCAGTGAGGACGCGCTCCTCCAATTCAAAGCCGAGGCTGAAATTGCACATAGACTGGCCAAAGTCTGGGAAGAAGATAAAGAGCGACTTATCAATGATCTCAGAGTGCAGCAAGAAGAGCTTGAGTTGGTGAGGGAGAGGTTTAGGATCGTTGAGCAGAATCGGAGTGCTAACCGGGAGGAGTCAACGGTACGTGCTACTCTTGCGTCCCCGAACTGTAATCCGACCAGGAGGCTCACAGGAGCAGCAGAAAGACCAAACCTCCCTGCCCCAAATGACTGTGTTGGCTTCCTCTGGCTCAAAACGCCCTCTGGACGACGATCATACAGAACCGTCCACCTCTAAGCGGCCGCGAATGACTGCAGACGAGAACGGCGACCAACGCGAAGAGAAATTTGACGCTGACGGTGATGATGACGACCTTGGTGAAACTACAAACGGAGGCCCCAGTGTAAGTTTAACTCATTCTTCCCAAATATCCTATTAAAACCCAATATCAGGTCACACCCGAGATCATTGCTTCGCTTGCTAGGTATCTGTCGCGTGACCCAATGGAGATTTCACCCACCCCATCCTGTCCTCGGATTCCAACCGCCTTTCTTAGGGAAACCTATGAAACAGTGCCCCAGCGTACATTCCACCTGATCCCGTCGCATAAAAACCCCACGTCTGAGAATCAACCTCTCGAAAGACGGATAGCATGGCCCAAATCGGTCAAAAGCCCGCTCATGCCTCGATTGCCGGGTCACCCAGGTATATTGTCCACATCGATGTACGAGGGTATTCCAAGTGGACCTATCAGTCTTGTTTTCGTCGCACCGTGTGCACAGCGAAGGGACGAGCCTGGGACACACCTTGGCGAGTACGAGATGCAGGTCATCGGACAAATGACGCCGCAATGGTTCAGCATGCAAAATGACAAGGTCGGTTCTCGACCAGCGCTGCTTGTACCGAATGCTGACCCAACATTGTCTTCAGACAAAGAAATATTGGGCAGGGTCACTTTTATGGAGGGGATCCGATGATTGTGTCCGCCTTCGGTCAAGAGTTGCGCTAAGGAAGCATGGGGTGATACAAGGGTCAGTCATCGATGGCATGTCCAGGGGACATGGTCATATCCCTGACTATTAATTTACAGGGAGGATCAAGAAAAGGACGACAAGGAAGTCGAGAAAGAGTGTGAAGCGGTCAAGGCTGGCGGAGGGTATCCAATCACAGGCCAGGATATCATACGGGCATTCAATTGTGGTCATGAACGTCCAGTTAGTGCGATCTCCTTGGTTGACAGCAGCAGCGAACTAATGACCCACTATTCCCTAAGCCGATTTATCTCACTCAAGTCACATGCGTTGGCTACGACCACACCTTTGCAGATGACATCAAAGCAAAGTGGCCGGCATACCAAGCTGCTGCTTTGGAAGCAAAAAGGTTAGAAAAGGAGGCTGTCGCGAATGGAGATGAGAAGGACGATGCTCCTAGCGTTGCGATAGTGGAGGCACCCGCTAAAAAGAAGAGGAAAAAGAAGGGAAAGGGAAAGGCGAAAACGGAAGAGGCGACAGGAATGACAATGGAAACGCCGTCCATTGACAACGCTGCGTCGTCATCCTCACACGAAGGCGCAACCCTCCTCCATACACAGGTAAACATTGTTGAAGAGGGCATCGAGGAGGGAGAAGTAGCAGAGTAAGAACTGACCACGCCTGAGGGCTTTCATATCATCCCAGGCGCTGTACGGTGAAGATCGTAGGCTACCATGCGGCCCAAAATCAAGCCTATGTTTCGAATATACCTTACTTCACATATAATTACTATTACTCGTACATAATTGCACATTCCAGTATTTATCACAAAATTCAGCTAGAATATTTGGTTCGGCTTGGGGCTCGATTGTGTCGGAGCTTCGTCGTGGGCGATGCTGACAAGGAGGAATGGCCGAAGGCAAGACATAGGATCCAGGATCGTACGCTGGCCAACGCGACTGCAATAGCCAAGGAAACACTCAGCTAAGAAGTGCAGCGTGCCTCTTACTTCGGGGTACGATCTGGCATTGGAAAGGTAGGGGTTTACTGGTGTGCAAGCGCGTAAGCCCTAGTTCAGCTTCGACCCACCGATCAAGAAGACTCACGCTATGATATCTGAAACTGTATCAAGCTCCAGCGGTAACGGTATCCCATTCTCGTCTTCCATTGGCTTGACCTCGAAAACAGCAAGGAGGCAAGCGATCATCAAGGCGGTGCTTTCGTTGCTCAAGTGACGCCCCGGGCATATTCTGAGCATATCAAGGGTAAGCAAGTCGGTTATACCGTCGATGTGTTTGAAATTTTACCTTCTGCCGTATCCGAAAGCTACGGTCTCTGGATCCAGGATTTTGGTGTTGAGGTTACCCTCTGGATCGAGGTACCTGTCGGGATTGAAGTGCCGTGGGTTGGTAAAGATGTTGGGGTCGTTCAAAATGGCCCTGTTGTCGTTAAGCATCGACTGCTTTTCAGAGGAGTAAAGCACCACTAACCAAGAGTTGGGCATGATGAGTGTGCCTTTGGGTATGAAGTACCCTTTGTACTCATCGTCATTCCGACTTAGGTGAGGAATCGCTATTGCGCGGGAACCGTTCTGTTAGATGGAAGAAGCGCGCAAAAAGAGGTGATGTACTTACCGACTGGCGAGATTATATGCCACCTGGTGAGTTCCTTGAGGATGGCACGGATATATGGTAGCTGGTCGAGGTCGCCCAATTGAGGCAGTCGCTCATGCCCGACAACGCGATCGATCTCAGCCGCCGCTTTCAGTTGGACCTCGGGATGCATGGCGAGCGCTGCAAAAAGGCCAAGTCCCAATGCGATGGACTAGATAGAAGGTCAAATTCTAGCAAAGAAGATTGAGATTGGTGCAATACGTACGGTATCGGAGCCAGCTGGAGAGCGATTGCGTTAAAGATGAAAGCGGAGCACGAATATAAGTAATGTCACGTACCGATGAAGGTCAGCGCCGCAGTATGACGGCCCATTTTCTCTTGCTCGATCTGTTCCTTCTCGTTTAAGCCAGTGTCTAGTTTGCCAAGCAGCTGCTGTACCAAGCTCAGGTGAGCTTCTGTTTTGGCGCCGTTCTCCTACGTGAAGCAGAAAGTCAAGACGCGTCGCACAAGCAAAAGCACGGTGCTGACCAGTCGCTCTTTTGCCTCATCATACGGTTCATTCACCACCTTGGCTGCAAGCGCTCTTATTCTTGCGATCTCCCGTTTCCAACCTGCACCTGGCATCCAGCTTGGCACATGGCGAAGGGCTGGTATCATATCGACCATTAACTCCCCTGGATTGAGGAGTGATACAAAGCTATTGATGAGGTGTTCACCCTCGGCAATTCGCAACTTGTTGTACTCGAGGTCGGAAGAGCCGTATGCAATACGCACAATGATAGAGCCGAAGAAACTGCAAGAGAAAAAAGAGCGTTAGACCAGACAGTGACCGGTGAAGGGCCCCCGAATACGTACATTCGTATATGGTCAGAGAAGTCGACCGGCGTTGAAAGGAGGCCCTGAAGGAAGGTGTGAACCTCTTCCTCGATGACCGGTCGATATTGCGGTATCTGCTTCGGACTCAAGAGCTGATGGAACATGCGACGGTATTCCTTTAGACGTGGACCATAGTTCTCGAGAGCCCAATTCCATTCGTTTAAGTCCATTCTAAATGTTGCGAAGGTCAGCTTGGTGCAAGAATAATTGAGAAGCGAAGGAACACTGACAGTTTGACACCGTTAGATTGGAGCCTATCTGAGTAGTTGGCTCCTCGCCGTTCCAGAAGCTCAGAACAGTCTTCGAGAGAATTCAGGATTAAAATCGGCTGACCAAGAGCCTCAAGGTATATCATATCACCTGGTTTGCCCAAGTAAGTCCAAAACATCATCACGGGGATCACAGAGCAAGACCATCTCACCGTACAATTCCTTCCATTGACTGTACACCTTCCATGGTTTGTCTCGGGGAATCTGGAAGATATTGCCTAGAAATGGCAAGCCTTTCGGGCCTGGGGGAAGAGGAGACCCCAGACGCTTGCTCTTTCTTTGAAGGGCCACAAGAGCTGCGACGGTGAGAGCGCCGACAGCCAGCGCCCAACTAGGTGGTGCCTGGTCAACTTCGAATATCCGGTGCAACATGGTGGTTCGAATTCAAGGCCTGAGCACAGGCTCTCGTTTCTTTTTACTGATTCAGCCCTAACGACATCAACGAGACGGCCGAATATCTTGTTTCCATCCACGCTATGGCCGTTGCGGGCGTCCTGGCCATGGCACACTCAGCATGATCGAGGGGCTATTGGATAGCGCATCAATCCATCATGCATCAGCCCCTATTCGGGTCCGACGTGCAAAAGGCGACGTGACGCGACTTGCGCGTTCTGACTTCCACCACCCTTCCGTTCATCTTCTGTTCCATTTTGCTTTAAAACCCAGCACCGGAGGTATGGAAGGGAACTTTGAGCATTCCTGCTCCGAACGGGACGAGTTACGCTTGAGATTGCATGCCAGCGAGAACGCCCTTGAGGAGGAAAGGGCCAAGGTTCTTGAATTCAGGGCAGGGGCCGAGGTTGCCAGAGCGCTTGCCAAGAACTGGGAAGGGGATAACCAAAGACTTCGGGAGGACTTGCAGGCCCTTAGACAAGAGAACCAGTCGCTCAGAGAGAGGATTGGAACTTTGGAAGAGAGCTGGAGTCAGCTGCAGGAACGACTGGTGGTGAGTGGTAGACCCATGTCGTTTGAGCTATGTTTTGACTGGAATATGACAGGACCAGTCTAAAGATCCTCATTCGCCACCGCAAATGACTTTGGGGGTCGCCTCGAGCCTGAAACGACCTTCAAGTGATGACGATGCCACGCATTCAGACCTATCGCGCTGTAAACGGCTGCGAATGGCTGCAGATACTTCCCTACGATGCGCTGGAGATCCGGCGCTCCAGTATGAGCAAGAGGAAGTTGCACTTTCGATAGAAGAGAAAGATAGCCTTAGCGTAAGCTCTTTCCATTTTGCTGGATGTTTTGCTGACACCGTACACTAGGGTAAAGCTAAATTTCTGGATTCGCTTGCGGAGTGTCTCTCGTGTACCCCCGTAGAAATCTCACCGGCCCCGTCTTTGCCAAAGGTAACCACTTCCTTTATCACGTCAACATACGAGGCAACACCATATCACACTGCGAACCTCATTCCGGCCCATAAGAACCCAACGGGTGACGGTAAACTAGAGCGACAAATAGCATGGCCCCCATCGGACAAAAATCCATTGATGCCTAGATTCCCTGGACGGTCAGGTTTGCTATATCTGGAGATGCATGAACCATTCCCCAATGGACCGCTGGGCCTGCTTTATGTTCTGCCGAGGTTTAACAAAGCCATTGAACGTGCAGCCTACGTTGGCGAATATGAGGTTCGAGACATGGGTCAGATGACGACGGACTGGTTTATTGCGCAGGTGGACAGTGTTCGTTTGGATCTACTCTTCTGGACCCTCCTAGTCTCTGATCAACTACACGCAGATGAAAACGAGCTGGGCGGAGTCGTGTCTCATCACAAGTTCGGATTACATTAACCAACTTCGTGCAAGGATCGCCCTCAGGAAACACAAGGTTATAGATCGGTCAATTCCCCTCCAACTGCTCGTCCTGTGCAAATTCCGACTGACTATTCTATAGTGGAACCGATGATGGCGACGACTTGAAAGTAGAGGCAGAGGTCGCAGCTGTTAAGGCAGGGGGAGGGCATGCCATTGCCGTCAAGGATATCATCCAAGCATTTATTTGCGGTGATGAGCTTCCGGTGAGTACCACTCTCTCGCTCTTCCACACATCCAAGCGTCGTCTCACACCAAGTTGTCCATATAGCCGATACGACTGGTGCAAGTAGCATTTTCCGGATACGACCACATCTTTGCAGACGACATGCTGGCAAAATGGCCTGCATACTTGGACACCATTGCAATTGGTACGAATGGAGAGGTACCCACCAAAAAGAAGAGGACTAGGAGAGGAGGGAGGTGGAGAGAAAAGGGCGGAATGGCAACGGTGGACGACGCCACAGAGATGATGACAGGAATATCATCTACTAGTTCAACTTCCCTTCCCCATTGGACCGACGTGGCGCCAGCCTCACTTCCAGGTGCGATACAGGCAGATGTCGAGGAAGCCTTTGCTGAAGGCGAAGTTGAGGATGGGGAAGTGGAGGAATAAGAACTCCACTGTGATTACAAATGAGTGCCGGGTGCTTTGGTGTGTCTTCGGTTGAAGGTTTTACGACAAATTTCTATGATCAAAACCCCTTTATTAACCCTAAATCCACCTTAACTCACATATAATTACTGCTGTATGTTTCTCGTCAGGCTCTCCACGAGTGCGCCTCGCTGACGCCGTGCCCTCTGGCTCAACCCTAACGACATCGACGATATGGCCAAACATCTTGTTTCCATCCACGTCGTTGCGGGTGTCCTGGCCTGACATTCGATAGCCTCGCATCAATGCATCGACCCCTATCTGAGTGGCGAACGCAAAACGCGCGAAGTGACGCGACTTGCGTTCTGACTTCGACTCCCACCTTTCGTTCATGCTTCGCTCTAGACCTGTGACTGGTCCCTCGGCGAATGTTGTGAGACGAACCTCGCCAGAGGATCATGCGAGGGATGGTCACGAGTCTAGCTTCGCTCAATCTGTCTCTAAATAGGGCCGTTGAGAGCCTTTTCTGTTGCGTCCTCCTTTTGCTATGCCGCATAGAATAGGGGCATCATTCCATCAGCCCCTATCCGAGCCGCACAAGGAGCCCACCCACGACGTGACGTGACGCGACTCACACCCTTCCTGTGCTCTCTCTACATCCCGACCTCTCCAAAGGCTACTCTCCAGCTCATGGAAGGAGTTGTCGAACACGTCTACTCCGAGGGGGATGACTTGCGCTTGAAATTGCAAGCCAGCGAGGACGCGCTCCTCCAATTCAAAGCCGAGGCTGAAGTTGCAAATAGACTGGCCAAAGTCTGGGAAGAAGATAAACAGCGACTTATCAATGATCTCAGGGTGCAGAAAGAAGAGCTTGAGTTGGTGAGGGAGAGGTTTAGGATGGTTCAACAGAATCGGAGTGCTAACCGGGAGGTAGGCTCGAAACCAGCCGTTACAGAAAACGCAATGGAATCTGGCATACAGTTTATCATATTAAGCATAAACTACCGAGTATTCAGAGTGCGCCGAGGAGACTGGGCCGAGTCTAACCGGGAGGAGTCAACGGTACGTGTTACTCTTGCGTCCCCAGAACTGTAATCCGACCAGCAGGCTCACAGGAGCAGCAGAAAGACCAAATCTCCCTGCCCCAAATGACTTTGAGGGCTTCCTCCGGCTCAAAACCCCCTCTGGACGACGATCATTCAGAAGCGCCCACCTCTGAGCCGCCGAAACTTCTCGAACTCAAGGCAGAGGCCGAGCTTGCCAGAGCACTTGCTAGGAACTGGGAGGAGGACAATAAGAGTCTGCGTGAGGATCTCAGGGCTTCAAGAGAAGAGAACAAGTCGCTCAGAGAAAGAATTGGGATTTTGGAAGAAACTCCGAAGGCCGACTGGGATAAGCTGGGGGAGCGACTGATGGTGAGTGTTACTTGTGCGTTATTGAAGCAATGGTTTCACCATAACATAGCAGGTCCATCCAAAGGAGCCGCATTCATTGACCCCGTCGACTTTAGACCCTTCCTTAAGCTCGAAACGGCCTTGCGACGACGAGGGCCATCCAGACCAGTCATCCTGTAAACGACTCCGAATGACAGTAGAACCTTCCCAACGATGCACCGGAGACGAGGAAGCAAAAGTTGCACAGTTTGGAGAAAAGAAGGATGGCTTGAGCGTTACGGTAAGCTATCTAAATTCTTCCTGAGTACTATGCTGATACTGAGCATTAGGGTACAATCGAGGTACTTGATTCGCTTGCGGAGTGCCTCTCATGTACCCCTTTGGAGATTTCACCTGCCCCGTCCTTGCGTAAGGTTTCCACAGCCTTCATCCAGGCAACATACGAGGCAACACCACACCATTCTGTCCATTTGATTCCGGCCCATAAAAACCCAACAGGCGGTGGTCAATTGGAACGACGAATTGCTTGGCCCACGTCGACCAAAAACCCATTGATGCCTAGACTTCCTGGACAATCAGGTTTGCTATACCTAGCGACGCATGAACCGATCCCTGAGGGTCCACTCAGCCTGGCTTTTGCTACGCCGAGGGCTAATAATGTTAGTGAACGTGCAGCGTATACTGGCGAATACGAGGTTAGAGACATGGGACAGATGTCGGCAGAATGGTTTACCGCGCAAGGGCATGTTGTTCGTCTCGGTCTACTCATATGAACTCGGCTGGTCTCTGATCAACTGATCTGGCAGATGAAAACGAACTGGGCAGAATGGTGTCTCGTTAACAGTTCGGACTACAACATCCAGCTTCGTGCAAGGATTGCCCGCAGAAAACATGGGGTCATAGATCGGTTAGTTTCCTTCAACCGTTTCGTTTAGTGCCACGTTTAACTCACCTTTTTTTTTTTTAGTGAAATGGCCCCTGATACTGACTTGAAAGTTGAGACAGAACTTGAGGCTGTAAACGCAGGGGGAGGGTATGCTGTTACCGTCAAGGATATCATCCACGCTTTCATTCGAGGCGACGAGCTTCCGGTCAGCACCACTTCTCCAAGTAAGGTCAGGTGGCTCACACTAATCTGTTTATATAGCCAATACGAATCGTACAAGTGGCATGCGTCGGGTACGACCACATCTTTGCCAACGACATGCAGGCGAAATACAAAAAGCACCTTCGTGCTGCTTCAAGGGTGTCAAGGCTGGCGAAAGATGCGGACGACAAGGAGGAGGGCGTGGAAACATCTGCGATTGTTACGAATGGAGAGGGATCCACTACGTGGAAAAAGACCAGGAGAGGAACGAGAGGGGGGAAGGGAAGGGAAGGAACGGTAAACGCAGAAGAAAACGGGGCGGCGACGACAGCCACGCCATCCGGTATGTTGGAATCCTATCCCTTTGCTCCCAACGCTGCTCTAACTCTACATCCAGGTGCAACAGCCGCCAATGTACCAGACGTCCTTGAAGAAGGCGAAGCTGAAGACGGGGAAATCGAAGAATAAGAACTCACCACAATCGCAAACGAGCACCCAACACTTTGGCATGTCTTGCATTGAGAGTTGTACGACAAGGCCCCTGTTTATAAACCCTCTAAATCTCATATATCATCACTGCTCCATACTCAATACTCCAGACCCTTAAGTTTTGTTTGTTTTTGTGTCGTGGATAGGGGCTGACATAGCGAATTGGTGGACCCGGCAGTTGTGGAAACCTTGAGGTCGGACGGGCAGCAAAGGCAACGTGTTTCGTTATGAAGAAAGGGTCCACGGATGGATGATCAGATCATCCTAGGGTGGCCGTCGCGCGTTTCTTGAGCTCCATCGTGACTTTCTCGAATTAGCGAGATCGTTGAGTGTATGAAGTTATGTACAAGAAAGATTATACGTGGATTAAGATATGGTTCAAGGATGAAAGGCCGAGATTTCGAAAGCCAATGTATCATATGTAAACTGCTTCGCGCGTCTGCTTGACAAACTAGGACGAATGGAACAGTGCCTCCGGAAGGGTCAGACGCACCGGTCGTCGGGGCGTCCGTACATCCTCAATGCGTCAACCGGTCGTCCCATCGATCCACTGGCACAGGGCTGAGGCGGGCGGGGAAGCGGATCATATAGAATCGCTTCTGCGTCTTCTTTGATTTCCTGATTCTTTGCCTTGACTTTCACCTTCGCCTTCGCCTTATTCTTGACCTTCCCATTATTCTTGACCTTCCCATTATTCTTGACCTTCCCATCACCAGCGCCTCCATTCTCCTTCGACGCCTTCTCGGCGTTCAAAGAAGCGGTGTGGTATGCTGGTCACTTTGCACTGATGTCGTCTCCAAGCACATAGTCATACTCAACACATGTCACTTGAACGAGATGGATAGGCTACAGGGCGATAACATATGAGGACAATTTGTTTGCAACCTTCGGATCAGAGGGAAGGGTGGTACGTACGGGAAGCTCGTCCCCGCGGAGGAACGCGTCGACTATATCTTTCGCGTCGACAAGATGACCTTCACCAGCTTTGACGGCTTCAATCTCCGCCTCGACCTGCTTTTCATCTTGTTCTTCGTCTTTGCTAAGTATCGTTTCGTCAGGTGCACGTCCAAGGCCGTATCATATATGGTGGACTGACCCTTGCAAGATGTTATGTTTCCTAAGCGCAACCCTCGACCGAAGCCGAAGGTTGTCACGCGAATACTTCGCCATGAAGTACGTACCCCATGCTTTCTTGGTCTGAAAATACCCGATTAGCATTTGGCGTGTTCGGAAGGAAGCATGAAACAAACATTTTCCTGCTGAGTACTAAACCATTCCTTCGTCATGCGCCCAATAATCTCACTTTTATATTCCCCTAGGTACGTTCCGCTAACGCCGTGATTCTTCAGAAAGATCAAACCCACAGGTCCTTCTGGGACAGTGTCGTACATCGAGGAAAAATAGCATCCCTGGTTGGCCAGGCGTTCGGGGCATCAACGGATTCTCAACCAATGACGGCCATGCGATATATCGTCCCATAGGCTTGCCTTGGCTACTTGGGTTTTTATGCGCAGGAATCAAATAGACAGGCCTCCGTTTCGTCGCGTCATAAACAGACTTGAGAAAGGCGGGAGTCACTGGGGGACAAGACGGCGCAGGCACAATGGACAGGGTTGGGCAAAAGAAATGCCCCGCTAACAAGGCCGCAATCCGTGACTCCTAGCTTTGGGTGAGTAAGTTGTCCTTGGATGAAGCAGGCGACGTACATTGAGCCCTCCGGGACGTACCGTCGAGCCCGAACGAGCCACTGGCCCTCCATCGCTGTTTTCGACAACGTCCCGGTCTTTGTCTGTTACCTCTTGCCTTCTATTGAAGTGCGCAGGATGTTCTCCTGACACTCGGGACCGCTTTTGTGGTGGAAAGAGGGCAGTTCCATCCTCTAGGGCACGCTTCGATTTCCCAGCCGTAGCATGAGGGGAATGCAGTGACGAATGTATATCTCCTTCGTTGGAGCCAGCCAAAAAGGCGTCAGAGAGCGACGGAGAAAGAGGATGACCCCCTTCATCTCTCCCATTCGCCTGTGCATTTGGTTGTTGCAAACCTTCCGTAGTAAGCCGGGGCTGCTCACGGGGGGAACGCCCCGCGTTTTGTTCCTGACCCTTCTGTACGGACTCTGTCAACACTCAGCTTCAATTAGACAACCCATTACCTACTATCAGTTCCTCCTTCGACCCAGCCCGCTCGGCATACAGCTTCTTCTCCAAGTCTCTGTTCCTTTCCCTGAGAGACTGGATGTCGTCTCGCTGCCCCCATCAAGTCTTCGCGAAGGTTCTGGTTATCCTCATTCCAGCAATTGGCTAGTTTTGTTGCAGTCTCAGCTTGTACTTGGAACTGGACGACCCTGAGCCGTTCTTCTGTCAAAGAAGCCTCGAGGTCTTGTATTTTCGCACGCAGTTCGTCCCTTTCCAAGCAAAGGTGCTGAGAAATGCCTTCCATGCTGAGTATTTAGGCGATACAAGGTCACTTAAAGCGAGCAGGGTAGACTGAATAGCACAGAGATAGAAGGAGGAAGGAAGTCGCGTCACGTCGCGGTGGCGATTTGGGTAGGGGCTGATGGATGATGCCCCTATTCCGGCACAAAGGCGGACACCACGGTTGCGCCGTGACGCGACTTTCTTCCTCTGTATATGTTCGATAGCGACCTGTTGCTCTAGTCCTTGCTATTGCCTACCACAGCCGATACATAAACCATGGAGGCTATGGTCCAACATTTTTGCTCTGAAAGGAACGAACTGCGCTCGCAACTACAAGCCAGCGAGACGGCCCTTTTTCAATTCAAAGCAGAGGCTGAGGTCGCAACAAGACTCGCCAAAGTCTGGGAAGAGGAAAATCAGAGGCTAAGGGATGACGCCAAAGCTCACAGAGAAGAGATAAAATCGCTCAGAGAGCGGGTTAGGGACCTGGAGCAGAACCTGACCCAGGAAGGGTCATGGCGGAAGCTGCGGGAGTCGGGGGTGAGTTGGTCATAATATCTGAGAGCCTCCACTTATATCAACTATTAAAGGAGGCTCTGAGAGAGCCTGTGATGATTTCAAAAACACCCACGGGGCCTACACCGAGCTCGAAACGGCCTATCGATGATGGGCCCTCGGAGACGCCAGACTGCAAACGGCTTCGAAGGACTGCGCAGTGTTCTATAGGATTGCCGAGGGAAGGCGCTGACAAGTCTCCTCTGCTGCTGCCAAACTCTGACGCGAGTGTGACCTTCTCAACCCCGTTAGTTGAGCATGTCGAGGCAAGCTCAACCAGTAACGCGTTTACTAGGCATCGAGCATTGCCAATCAATGTTACGCAAGTAGGTGCCATTCTTCTCGCACTCGTACTTAACTCACGAAGGAACCTTACTAGGAGTCTATACATGCAGAGAATTTCTTGCCTCAAGAGGGTTCAGGGTCAGGGGCCCACCAATCATGCATTCCGCCCAGCGAAGCGCCTGTTTGTTTACTCAACTTGCGGTCAGATAACGAACCAAGTGCAAATCAGGCTCTCGAGGATGTGAGGCCTGCATCCCCGTGTAAAGGAGTCACCCGTTTGCCGGTCGGTGCTTCAGGACCTGTCTTATATTCCTCTTCATTGCAGGGACCAGGAACGCTTGGTGAGGAGATAGAAGAAGGGAAGCTACACCTTGCTTTTGAAGAGAGCGGTGCACTCCCTGGAATACAAGAAGGCGAGGTATCTCTTACGTCTGTGCCTACTAAGGCGCCTCTTGAAGCGCACACAGAAGGGGAAGTAGAGGCCAGTGGCAAGTTAACCGACAACTCCGACATCGGGCCTCGCCTGATAACAGCTGCACCCTTTGCTACGCTCACTAAGTGCTACTTACGTATGCCCACTCTTTCCATTGTCCCCTCTCCAGAACATACTCCAGCAGCACACGACTTCGCCAGCGCGATTTACGCAAACGACGAACATCAACAGCAACGCTTTGCATGGCCTATGTTAATCAGAAGTCCAGACATGCCTCGACTGCCTGGGCAACCAGGCCTGATCTTCTCAGCAACCCATGTACCTATCTGGGATGGTCCTCGAAGCTTAGTCTATCGATCGCGAGGAGCTAAAGGGCGCAAGGAACCTGGAAACTATTTGGGTGAATATGAGGCTGTAGCCTATGGGCAAATGACAGTCGACTGCTGGAGAGTTCAGGGCGGAGTGGTGCGTCGCAGCGTACAGTACTGCTGTTGATAATTGATTCACCCATGCAACGCAGACCAAAGGGGATTGGGCCAAGTCATTCACGTCGAAAGGCTCAGATGTGGGCATGGAAATCTGTGCAAGGGTTGCACTAAGGAAGCGCGGAGTATTCCCAAGGTTGGTTACCAGCCATCTGCTCAGTTTAGCCTCTGAATACTGAACGGTGCACACACAGCGGCGATCCAGAAAAAGATAAAGAGGACATAGAGAAGGAGGTCCAAGCCATCAGGGCTGGAACGGTTGCTCTTGTCAATTACAAACATATATCCTGTGCCTTTGATTATGGTGAAGAGAATCCGGTGCGCCAACTCCTTTCCCACCTCAAGCGCGTTGTACTAACATGTCTTCTTTGGACAGCCGCTCAACATTGTACTAGTGAAATGTGTTGGGTACGACCACGGCTTAGCAGAAGAGCTAAGGTCAAAGTGGCCGGCTTATGCTGCGACTATAGAAGCGCAGAAGGCTACGAAGGCCCCAGAAGATCCACCAGCTTTAGCAAACGAGAAGAGGTCACAGTAACTACGGAAGACGCCGTTGGTTGCCGTTCATGATCTTTGCTATCCATATATTTACTTACGTATATTGACCTTTTTTGCGCATTCCATGCGCTGCGGGTTAGTGACCCATGGGAGGACCAGGTGGACATCATTCGCGGGCGCTCAGCGGAGATTGAAAGTTGTTCACAGACATGCGTCATCGATTTCACAGCTTGTGCCATGCGGTCATTACTCTTCTGCCTCTCGCTAGCTGCCGCAGCCTTGAGCATCTTCTTCCTGGACTTGCGTATCCACAAAGCGACTCTTGTGCTTGCCAATCTTCGACGGCTTGTATCCATGTCAGACAGCGCAGATCAGCCTGCAAAGGCTTCGCAATGGGCGAAAGAACGATTAGGACAGTTCTTTGGCGACACTGAGGGCTTAAGCGAGGACTTTGTGAAGAACAGCTTTGCAAAGGACTCTAGGATCGTCGTTAACGGCGAAGAGCTATCTGTTGATGAGTTCATGCAGCAGCTCCAGAGTGTTGCAGCTACCACCACGAAAGCTGTTGTCACTTGGGGTAAGGTCTCGGAATCCGAGAACGGGGATCAGGTAGGAATAATGTGTTGTATGGTTTGAAAGGCGATATTGACATTTCTATTGTCCAGAGTGCGGTCACAGGCTCTTTCACCGTCGCCCGAACGATGAAATTCAGAATCCGAGTCGGCCCAGCCCAAACGAATGAGAGTATCAGTTTTTCGTCATTGTGAGTTAATTATACCTTAGGCTCCCTATGAGTGCACCTGGCTGATGCTACGCAGAGTTTCGCCACAAGCTCCAAACGATCAGCCTTTCGTCATGAACGAATTAGACATCCGGACCGAGAGTCAGGCAGAACCGATCCACCTTCAAGGTATGCGGCCCCTCTAGTTCTGTTGCATGTATAGGACTGGTTTAACGTCCATCTTCTCCAGATATTCCTCAGTAGCGAATATACCCAACTGCATGCTTCTCAACACATCATATCAACGCTTCGCCTGCTTGACGCTTGAGAAGAAGTAGACCTTTTTTTAGGCTCAAGAGACACCGTCGTCTTGTCTGCGTCGAACTGTCGAATTTCAATCATGTATTTTCGTCGCCGTCACAATCAAGGCACCTCCAGAATCCAACCACACCTGACTCATCACTGCTGGGGTGCAACCTACGGCGGGATGACCTCTATTTCATCGCACCCGTTCACTGGGCCGTTCCGCCCAACGAGTCTCGTGCACACCCTGCCGTTCTAATCGTCAGTCTTGAGGTTCATCGTGATAGCGCTAGTGGAGAATCTTCAGTCGGGTCGACTTGCTGCCATCTGGGCAGCTCAGTTCTCATTATATCGGACAGTTGGGTCGAGCATGGATTCGCATCGTTCGTTAGGTGTGTGCACGCGCTTACATCCAGCCATCCATTGAGCAGCTTCCAGATTGGCTTTCAACCTCGCCTTGTCTCACGTCAGGCATGCTCCGACATCGACGATTCAAACGTGATTTCCTGTGCCGAAAGGTTCACCAATCGCAGGTTCTGGGACTCTCATGACGCTGAAGATCGAACACTAGGTGCCGGTCGGTACCCACTTCCCTTGGCCGCAGGACAAGCATCGCGGTTGTCGAAGCGATTATGAACCCTTTGGACCTACTTTCCCAACATTGATGATCAGAAAGGACCTATGGACTAGACGAGGACAGAAAGCTACACGTCTTGACCCTAAGGTGAGAGCGGTTGCGTTAGTGGGCTGGCTGCCAGCGGTGGATGGTTCATCAGTCAGGACATGATTCCGAGCACTGCAAGGCGCTACACTGGGCTCTTGACTCCCAGAAACCCCTCAAAACCGACAAACTACCTTCAATTTTGTGATTGCACCAGTGAACTTGGGACATGCTCCTTCTGGTCAAATTACGATGGCGCGATTATGCAGAGGCCTTATTTGCCTCTTATCGCCGTTCCGTGGGCGATCGTTTGATGCAAGCATGCAAGTTCCTTGCTCCGTTTGGATCCTCACCCATATGGCATGTTCCCCAACAATTTCCAAGCCCTCAGTCCAAAGCAAGATTTACGATTCCATAGCCTTGGCCTGAACCACCTCACCTCACCTCACCTCACCATGTCTTCAGTGGGGGGCATGGGTGTCGTTGCGTCCACTTCTCTCAGCAGAAGCACATCGAGGGAAGACTATTTCTTACCTCCAGCAGACCGGGAAACCCTGTTCGCTTGATCCCGTTTGTGGTCATTCCCACTGCCAGCCAACGTCAAGAAGCACCGGATCCGAATTCTATCTTGGAAGCTATCAAACGTTACGCTTATGTTACGGCAGTCCAGAGAAGGCATTTAAAGATACAAACTGGGCAATCGTAGAGTGGCTTCTTTCGTCTTCTCGTCCTCCGTTCGCCTCAGAATCTGTGGGCACTGCGCTGATAGACCGTCTCCTTTAGACCTGGTTCAGAAGAGTCGGAGGTAAGTAGACACCTGAAGGTTCTTTCTGATTATTCCTTTCATTTATACCCGGCAAACGCAGCTTATTTACCAAACCTTCCTTGTTATAAAGGCAATCCTCAAGACTATCGTTGTCTGGGCCCTCACCAGGGCTGGCTTTCCTCTACTGCGCTCCACCTTCACTCTCCTTCTGCACGACATGAGGTCTATGGCTGTCGTCCAACTACTTAGCCTCGCCCTACTTGCTGTTCGCGGGGGAGCACAATCATTGGGCTCAACTGGCACTTTGACGGTACACAACAAATTTCTCGCACCTGATGGATTCAATCGGTCGTACGTGTCTACCGCTTCCCGATCGCCTTCGAAGCGCAATCGTCATTCAAGGTCTAATCAATACTTCTATGGGCTCTAGCGCGGTCGTAGTCAATGGCGTTCATCCTGCACCGCTGATCAAAGCGAACAAGGTGCGTACTTCCTTCTAGATGTCTCGAGGCAAAGCTAATGAAGCATTTTTGTAGGGGGAGAGGTTCACATTCAACGTTGTTAACCAGCTGGAGGACGACACTATGCTGAGAAGCACAAGTATCGTAAGTGTCACCATCCCCGAAGCTAGAGAAGTTGACAGCAATCTGACATAACCTTTCCAACAGCATTGGCATGGGCTTCTTCAGAGAGGCTCAGCATGGGCAGATGGTGCGGCGGCAGTGAGCCAATGTCCAATATCCCCCGGGAACTCCTTTGAGTATCGCTTCGGGGCAGATGGCCATGCAGGAACCTTTTGGTACCATTCGCATTTCGGTAAGGACGCTGTTTGATAGGATGGAAGCGAGCTTACACCTTGTTCCAAAGGAACCCAATACTGCGATGGCCTCAGAGGCCCACTGGTCATCTATGACAACGATGATCCTCATAGACATCTTTACGAAGGTACGCGTTCTTCTCTGTGAGGATAGCTCTCCAGCTAACGTGTGACCCTAGTTGACGACGGTATGGAACACTTTTGAACCGTATAAAAGCTCCGACTCACGTATCGACTGGTCTCAGAGAACACGATTATCACTTTGGCAGACTGGTACCATCTACCCGCGCCTTCTCTCATGATGCCAGCCTTTGCCGATGCTACTCTAATTAACGGCAAAGGTCGGACTACGACTGGGCCTAAGGCCGAGCTGGCAATAGTCAACATCGAGCGGGGGAAGCGCTATCGATTCCGACTCGTATCACTCTCCTGCGAACCCAATTTTCAGTTCTCAATCGACGGCCACCAGATGACGATCATCGAAGCGGACGGACATGCAACGGAGCCCATCACGGTGGATAGACTAAGAATCTTTGCCGGTGAGTTTATCGAGCACATAGGCCCAGAACGCTCCGGACTCACAGATGCAGGCCAACGCTATTCCTTCGTTCTCGAAGCCAACCAGCCAGTCGGCAACTACTGGATGCGAGCGCTGCCCAACTTTGGCAACAATGGGCTCAATCTCGGCTATCTCAACGATGCCAACACTGCCATCCTTCGCTATGCCGGCGCCCCTGAAGCTAATCCTAGAGGCTCACCCCCTGTCAGGTACAACGCCCAGCTCGACGAGGCCATGCTACGACCACTCGTCAACCCTGCAGCTCCAGGTCGGCCTGTACCTGGGGGTGCAGATGTGAATGTTCGCTTGGACTTTGGATTTAATGTGCTGGGCCTCAAGTATACCGTCAATGGCACGTCTTACAAGTCACCGACGGTGCCCGTTCTCTTGCAAATCATGAGTGGCGCCAAAACTGCTTCAGAACTGTTGCCGGAGGGCAGCCTCGTCACCTTGCCCCGTAATGCGGTCGTGGAGGTGACCGTTCCAGGTGGTCTCATCGGTGGACCTGTAAGTGCGCCCTCCTCATTCCCAAACGCTTAGTTCTGATTAGCATTGCTTCAGCATCCTTTCCATTTGCATGGAGTACGTTTCTGCTTCATTGTATGGCTGTCCTTGTTAATCCTCCTCGTCGACCGTTAGCATTCGTTCAGCGTTGTCAAAACTGCCGAAAGCAAGACTTACAACTTTGAAAACCCTGTGCGAAGGGATGTGGTGCATGCCGGCGAACGTGGCGAAGACACTGTTATTCGATTTGTCACTGACAACCCTGGTCCCTGGCTATTCCACTGGTACGCACCCATCCGCTCCTTGTGAGTTCCTCTTCCTAACGCAAGATGTCCTCTAGTCACGTCGAATTCCATATGGCAAAGTGAGTTCGATCATTTAACTCTGTGTGACCATACTCACAGCAGGATATCTAGCGGTCTAGCAATTGTCTTCGCCGAAGACGTTGACAGTATCGCAGAGGCCAATCCTGTTCCAGGTGAAGACATTACTCGGTCTGCAGATGAAGCGATGATACTAAACCCATCCTTTCAGAATCTTGGAGTAATCTGTGCCCCGTTTACAATGCTCTGCCAGCTTCTATGACCTCTGTGTCCAAGGCGCTGCCCAACCTACCGCTCCCAATCAACATCCTCAATAACTAAGGCCTAACCCTGTCGTCACCGCCGCTTGCTCTGACATTGAATTTGTGTATATTCACTAGTAATTCGTAATACTACCTCACAGCTTGTTTGCAATTACCGTCGTTAATATAAGTATGCAGACGTTCTAGTACTCAAAAAGCAGCCTGAGTCAGAACATTTTGTGTGTGTGTGTGTGGAGGTTGGGTTCAGATGTAGCGGAACATATTATCTCTCACTACCATTCACGCAGTTAGCTCTCGTATACCAGTTTTTATATTATCGATTGATGGCTCACCTCCGCGTTTCATGGCGACAGGAGCTCCGTCTTCTAACTCCAGTCCTGAAGCACCTCCATCCCCACTACGGTCCTCCAAGATTTGCCTCAACTGCTCATCCCGCTCTTGAAGAGTTAAGCGCCTGGGTGTTTGCCTTTCAGCTGGTGCGTCAACAGGTATTGGAGAGGTTGATGGTGAGGCTTCTGAGCTTCTCGCTTGAGATTTCAATGTGGCAGGCCATGCCGCCTCCTCGCCCTTGACGCGGTTTGTCGGTGCATTGCGCAAGAGTTCTGAGCGTTCTGACGATGTTGATGATGTGGCAGGCCGTGAGGTAGCACTAGACAGTAATAGCGAGCCAGAAATACAGTGCCCAAAGGAATAGGTTCTGCGTAATGTGAGCAAGGACATTTTCGATACCAGCTGGTCGTGTAAGGGAGGCCAAAGGCTTCCACACAAGAGCGAAACAGTGGCAGACAGGGGCGTGACGTCACCAATTATCGCACGGATAGTAAGCGCCGAGTGGCGGTGCCAGGACAGGCGAACCATGGGCGCCAATAAGAACCAAGCTAAGGGTAGAACACAGGCAAGGAGACCAGGTCGGATTGAAGGGAATAAAGTGAAAAAATAAATAGAAGAATGTGCAATAATGTACCAATAAACTGCCAATGAATCAACCGAAGCGCGGCGGAGCCACGGCAAGCTATCATGACTCAAAGAACCCTACAACATCCACCAAAAGTAAGGGAAAGGGCGTCTATGGTCTCGCGGCCGCTTGCCCCCCCCCCTTTTCACAGATTGAATGATCCTTCGCGTCCACAGCCTGTTTGCTGACTACACTTCAGAGTCTGAGAAGACCTCGATGGCCTCCTGACTTGCAGATCCAGTCTGACTCCTCGAAGTGGACGTAGGTGGTGCAGACGTTGTCGTCGCCTGATTGCGTTGGCCGCTCGAGGGATTCTTCGCTACCCCTTTGCCCTTATTTCGGTTCTCGGGCATCGTTCCGCCGCAGTCAAAGTTATTTCCAGACATGGAAGAATCTGAGTCGATGTCTGAATCCGAACTATCGCCTGAGTTACCCATGGCAGAAATATTGAAACTGGGGTTGGTCGGGACTCGAGCACGATCGGATCGTCGTAGGCTTGATGTTGCCCCCGGCCGTGCGCCTCCCGTAGCCATAGCAGATGCTGTCCCCATCGAGCTAGATGTGGGTGGTCGCGATGCCTTGCCCGCATCTTGAGCCTCCTTGCTTTTGCCCTTCTTGGATGATGAGCTCTTGGCTGGCTTGGTCCTCTTTGCGCTTGCTTCTAGTCGTTTCTTCATGTCGTTCGCAAAGACGTGGTCGTACGAAACGCACTTCATCCGGATGATATTAATTCTCTGCCATATTTCAGTCGGTTTGAGTCCCCCATCAAATGCGAAAGGGCAGGACGAACCTCTTCACCTCGTTCAAAGGCACGAATGACATCCGCCTTGTCTACGGGACTCCCGCCGAACTTTATCACATTGCTCATTTCGGTTGCAACCGCACCATTGTCCTTGGCGTCATTGCCGCTACGACTCAGTTAGCCAACGAGCGAGTAGGTAAGTAGATGGGATCCGTAGCAGCGACTTGCCTAGGTATATCTCCGCTCTTCCTCAAGCCGATCCTCGACCGCATCTTCAGGAAGATCTCAATGTTCTTGATCCGAACCCGTGTTGTAAGCTGTTTGCCCCACTCAGCTTTGACCTACATCCCCGGGCCATACATCAGTGCGGATTACTGTTGTTACATCGGAAAGACTCACATTCGCTCCTTGTGAGCGAAACTCTTCCGCCGTCAGCTGCCCCACAATCTCACTCTCATACTCGCCCAAGTAAGTCCACCTCTTGTGCTCCCTCGAGCCATTCGTCACATTCGGACAAAATACCGACCACGGTCCGTCATGCAAGATATCATGCCGCGAGCCAAACACAAGTCCTGGGGCACCAGGGAACCGAGGCATCGAAGGGTTCATCGTGACCTTTGGCCAAAATATACGTCGCATGCGAGGTGTGGGGTTTGCCGACACGTTGCGCTTCGCCTCGACGAGTTGCACACATTCTCCCGCGCTCCCCCCACCATAGGCGAGCAGAACGAAGTTTCGGGGAACTACTGGACATAAGGCTGGTGGTGTAATGGTGAGAAAGGGAGTGGAGGAGAGGTAGCCGTCAACTCTTGATGGCGGAAGTGAGAAGCTTTCCGCTTTGGCCTGCGAGCTGGTTTCAGAATGCGCCCAAGGTATAGAAGACAAGAGGTATACTCGCCTCAGCATTTGACTGGTCGTGTGAGGATTCCTTCTGCTCATTTCTCGATCGGGTCGTTTTCGAATCTTTCCGAAGTTTTCTGGGAAGTTGCTTTTGGGTTACTGATGAAGTCGATGAAATCGTAGGTTTGACTACAATTGCTGTGCTTGTACCCGACGCACGCTGTACAGGCCATATCTCAGTGGCCGCATCAAAGCTATGAAATGGGATAACAGCCGACCTCGACATTCTGCGCCTGCGAGACTCGCAGCATTGTTGGAACAGGCACAGGCAATTCCGAGTCCGCCATCAAGGATAAGGACGGCTCGGACGATGCAGACCGCTTGAGGCGCTTCGAGTGTGGTCCGACTGCAGGATCGTTAAGGGCGGATGCCCCGTCGTGTGAGCGTTTCAGCGTCGGCGACGGCACTAGCGCTGTCGAGACGGTAGGCGGTCCTGTCGGCTCGAGCGCTGCGTTAGGAAGAGGCTGCGAGTCTACCAGCGTAAGGGCTTCTGCGTTTTTCATATCGACATCTTGTTTCCGGATCTGGTGTCAGTCAGTTGGAGATGCCATTCGGGATTCAATTGGTTTTGGCTTACAGGATTGATGTCGTTTTCAGGACTCGAAATGGCCTTCGAAGACCCTGCGACAGCGTTCGAGAGCGTTCCTCCTCCAGTTTTCCTTACACGCGGGAGAGGATGAGGCCGGGACGGCTTCTCGATAATCTCTAGCGACAAAGATCTCCCTCGAGATGATGCCTGTATAGTTGGAACTCGGTGTCATCGCATGGCTGAGAGGCTGGACATCCTGCACATACCGCCACTACTGCTCTCTCCCGCTCCAAATCGTCTATCCTGGCTTGCAGCGCCTCATTCTCGTCCCTCTGCTGCCTCAACTCCGCTTGAAGCCTCTTGATATCGTTCCCCCAGTTCTTTGCATTCTCCGCCTCGCGGGTGAGCTTGAGGACTTGCTCCTGTAGGGTATTTCGTTCTGCAATGAGCTGCCGTGCGATGTCTTCCATTAAATTTCCTGGTGTGGTGTTAAAGCCAGGTTTGACTCATGGATTATGGAGTGGAAGGGACACGTCTGTCGTCGTAGCCACGACCAACATATCGAGCGGCGGAATCGGCGCGAAGGGCCCTTAGCGCCGGGATCAGAACACGTTAGACGCCGGCCAGCACCCATTTTGAGTTTCACGCTGCATTTGCTCTTGTTAATAGTTATCCACCTACACATACCATACATGTTTAGTGTTCGCCACAAACAGAGAGAAATAATGAAGAAGAGATACGAACCTAAATCCAAGAACTACCAGTGGAACCAGGGCTTGTCGACGCTAAGCCAAATATCACCCGCCTCAGATGTGAAAATTAGCGGGTGATAGAGGGAAGACAAAGCCTTCGAAAGCTGGCATGAAACGAAGAGCAGTATAGTAACTGTCTTTTAGAGAAGACAACCGCGTTCTCTAAGAGCGTATCTGGGTGGAAAATAGGCGTATCAAGACAGTCGCCCATCCAATGGTTGTGTAGAAGCAAATCAGCAAAGGGTGGAATATCGAAACTTGAAAGATCTGACCCCAGCGCTCCGCGTCTTGCCATGTCATTGTTAAAGGAGGTCGATCATCTATCCGAGTCATGCTTCGTAAATCGTTGCTGATGAGATCGACCTCCACAGTCACCGAGTTCTTGAAAACGATCCCATCCTCTAGACATCCTTTCAAGCGTTGGGCAGCCTGTCAAACGGTAGCCACTGCCATTAACCTACCTTCGAGCATCTACATCAGCTCAGCCAGAGTGGGCTTTTCAACGCAAAGTGAAGGCAAGAGCACCGAATCGAATTGGTGACCCTAATGTGTAACAGAATACAAAAACGTCAAGCATGTATCAACAGAATGTTAGCGAATCTACCTGAATATGGCGGAGCCACTGGGAATCCACTGGAAGGACCCTCTGACATCCATCAAAAACAAGTGAAGGAGCGACTCTGGTCTTGCGGCAGATTCTCCTTCCGTCGTCTCTCGAATGACTGCTCAGATCCACACCTAATCCATCGACTCTGCTTCAGAGTTTGAGAAAATCTCGACGATCTCTTGACTCGCGGATCCAGTCCGACTGCTCGAAGTGGACGCAGATGGGGCAAAGGCCGTTGTCCCCGGGTTGCGTCGACGGGGTTTCGAGGCGCCCTTGCCCTTCCGACGGTTTTCCACCATGCCAATGTAGTCAAAGTCGTCTCCAGACGTGGCAGATTTGTCATCGGAATCCGAACTATCGTCTGGAGAACCCTTGGCTACGATCTTGAAGCTGGCGCTGGCCGAGACTCGAGCACGATTGGATCGTCGTAGGCTGGATATTGTCGCCGGACTTGGCCCTGGTCCAGCGCCAGAGGATGATGTCGCTGTTGAGCCAGCGGATGGTCGGGGTGGAGCCCTATCTTTGATATCCAGTCCCCCATCCTTAGCTTCAACCACCATTCGTTTGCCCTTCGCACTGGACAAGGCAGCCTTCTTGGCATCCTTTCCAGCCTGTCTCGGATCTGGCTTTGGCTCTTCTGCCCCGAGCTTGGCAATCATGTCGTTGGCAAAGACGTGGTCGTACGAGACACATCTCATTCTGATAATGTCGATTCTCTGCCATCATCGGGTCAACCAAAGTCGACTCTTCAGGGTAAAGAGTAGGACATACTTCTTCGCCACGTTCAAAGGCTCGAATGATATCTTTCTTATCTGCACGGCTCCCAGTGGTTGCTTCGGTAGCATCTTTTTGGGGGTCTCCGCTACGACACAGTCAGACAATGAGCTGGTAGGCATGATCCGCATCAACGACTTGCCTAGGTATCTTTCCGTTCTTCCTCAGCGTAATCCGCACCCGCATCTGTGTGTAGGCCTCGACGGTTTTCTGCGACTCGAGTAGCTGGCCCCCACTCTTCCTTGACCTGCGCGTCGTCTATCAGTCTCATGCTCTAACGATGCATCTGAGATACACACCCTGGGTCCCTGCGAGCTGAATTCCTCCGCCGTCAATTGCCCAGCAACCTCGCACTCATATTCACCCAGATAGAACCACCTCCTTTGCTTTCTATTCGTCACATCCGGACAAAACACCGTCCACGGTCCATCATGTGTGATATCATGTCTTGAAGCCCATACAAGTCCCGGCGCACCAGGATACCGAGGCATGGAGGGGTTCATTGTGAGCATTGGCCAAACAATACGTCGTATGCGAGGTGTAGGGCTTGAGGAGACATTACGGTCTGCCTTGACGGTCTGAACGAATTGTTGGTTGCTCCCGCCATAGGCGAGACGCATAAAGTCCCTGGAGACGGCTGGACATGAGGCTGGTGGTTTGATGGTGAGAGCGGGAGTGGACGAGAGGTAGGCGTTAACAGTGGATGGAGGAAGCGAGATGGCTTCGGCTTTTGGCTTGACCTGTGGACTGGTGTTGGAGATGCAATAGGCATAGCAACATGAAGTATGCTTACGTCGACGTTGGCCTGGCCAAGTGGAAGCTCTGCTTCTTCCTCTTCCTCTTCCTCCTCTTCCTTGCGTGGTTGAGCCACCTTCACCTCTTCCTTCGGGAGTGGGTCGGCAGGTTGGTTTTGAGTTGCCGACGAACGTGATGCAGGCGAAGGTTGGACTGCAGCTGCTCTTGTGGCATTTGAAGCATGCTGGAGAGGTCATACGTCAGGTTTCTGCATGCAAAGCTACGATGGGATAGAACAAACCTCTTGCTTCTGTTCCTCTGAAGCACGCGATGTCGGTGGGACGGACGTGCACGGTTCTGAATCCGCAACTGAGGTCAGGGGCGATCCCGACAATGCAGACGAGTTTCGCAATGCAAGTAGCGAGCGCTTGCGCCGTTTTGAAGGTGGTTCAACTGCAGCACCGCTGGGTTCAGATGATCCTTCGCGTAAGCGCTTTGGTGTTGGTGATGGTACAGGTGGTGCGTTTGCTGTCGAGGGGGAGGGGTCGTCGACATGCTACCCATTGGCTTAGCTGCTGGCATCCAAAGGCTGACAAAGGTGCTACTCACTGGAGGAAGGGTTTTGCGATCAGCGCCAGGTTCTGGGCTGTAGGTGAGTCGTTCAGCTGGTGTTGTCCTATTGTTGAAGGGTGTAGTAGATATGCCTAATAGGGCTTTTGAGTCGCCCATCTCCACACCCGGTTTGGCAAGCTGGAAAGCTATGTTGAGCCTGACGTCCTGCGCTGAACATATGTCGCTAAGGGCTTACAAGAGTTACGGGGTCTCCTCGTGCCAGTTGCTTTGGAGCGGTAGAATCGGATTTCGGACTTGAAGGACCTTGTGCAGCTAAATCAGGTGAAGAACCGGGCTTTGGATGACTATTGGTATCCTCTTGTCCCTGGTTCGACGTCGCCGGAAGAACCTCGTCTTGAGTAGCTGTTGGTGGAGGCAAGCTTGGTTTGGAATCTCCTTCGGGCTTCACTTCTTCATCGCGGAGAGGTTTCGAGTTCCTCGCCGCCAGGTATTCTGAGTCTTCCATATCGACGTCGTGTTTCGAGACCTAATAGTCATCAATTCGAAATTGCCAGAAAGAATGCAAGGGTGGGTTTGGCTCACAGGTTCGATGACTTTCGCGGTTCCCGTCGCTGTAGCAGGGCTCTTTGGCGACCCTGACCCTGCGGAAGTGTTCTTGAGCACGGTTTCTCCAGCGCTCACGGCCAGGCCCCGACGACCAACGGGAGTACCACGACCATGTAGGAGAGCACTTATTTCGACAATCTCTAGCGAGGGAGATCTCCTGCGAGACGGCGCCTATGGAGTTAGAAGTCCGTGTCAATGCACGAGCAGGGTGTCAGATATGTTGCACATACCGCGGACGACATTTCCTGCTTCTCCTCGATTCTCTCGCGCAACACTTGATTATCCTCCCTCTGCTGCGCAAGGTCCGCTCTCAATCTCTCGTTGTCCGCCTCCCAGTTACTTGACAACTTCTTCACGGTCTCAACCTCGCTCAGCAGGAGACTGTTGCTCCCTTTCAGAGCCCCCACGTCGCCCGTTAGCTTGAGAACTTGCAAGTTGGCCTGGGCCAACTGCTCTTCGACCTCTTGGAGTTTTCGCCTCAGGGCATCTCGTTCTGAGCGGAAATGTTCGACGATGCCTTCCATGGCGGAAGACCTGGATGTCGCTGTGTGGGTTTCAGGTCATAGAATGTGAAGTCGTGTAAGAGTGAAGTCGTTGTTCGCGACCAACGTTACGTTACGAAGCGCGTGCCCTGAAACGGCATCGGCAGAACCGGCCCGAAAGACCCCTAGCGCTGAGATGTCAATCAGAACGTGTTACTAATACTAGACGCCGACCACGGCGGCACCCTTTCGACTTGCGGCCTACGCTTGCTCTTGTCATCGCCCTGTCCACACATGGCTGTCAGCCCTCACTTGGACCAAAACTCAGCCAATGAGGGAGACCTACGTACCCAAATCCAAGAATTGGAAGGACGGCTCGCCGACACTGAGCAAAATGTCAAGCGCCTCACATACGAGAATCAACGTGCAATAGAGGAGAACGAGAGTCTCCGGAAGCTGGCGGGGAACTGGGAGAAGGATAATGACAATCTCAGGGAGGACAATCGCGTTCTCCGAGAGCGTGTCCGGAGACTGGAGAGCAATACAAGGGATAGAAAACAGGTGTGCCAGAACATCCATCCGTCCTTCGAATTACGAATTGAGTGTAGCTCGCAGACACCTGCATCCTTGGACAAAGATAGGAATGCTGAATTGGACCGGAAGGGTGGATGTAGGGCTCCCTCCACGTCAGTATCTGTGGAACTCATTGAGCAACCCGGCCGGGTCAACAAGCGAGAAGCAAGCCCGCAAAGGAGAGGATATCGAATCTTGGAAAACGCCTCTGAAGCAACCGCTTTCTCTGCTCTCCCTGTGTCACCTTTTCAGGGGCATGTGAGTGACCATTTGTGTCGATAGTTCGTTGTTGAGTGAGCCAACCTCCACTTCATAGACGCTCAGTCCTTCAAAACGCTCCCATCCTCCGGGTATCCTTTCGAGTGTGGAACCACCTGTCAAACGGCAGAGATTGTCAGTACCCCACAATCAAGGATTTTCAGCACCCCGGCTATTCCCATCTCAAGTTCCCTCCCCACCCCAATCGCCAGCGTCAGCTCTGTCGCCACATCATGTCCCTGTACCAGACGCCACCACTTCGTCTCCCCTCTCATCTCTCTCCCCCTCACCTCCGCCTTCGGAAGTGGAGAAGCCGACGCTTACCATCAAAATCAAGCCCGTCAGAGCAGCCGGCAACCCTCCTGCCGTTCAGGAACCCAAGCCTCGCACACCCAGCGAGGCCAAAACCAAAGATTTCAAGGACGATATCAAAGTCAAAGCCGAAGCTATCGTCCTTCCACCTGACACCATTCGAGGATATCTCGACGGCGTACCCACTCTCTCTGTTTCGCCTCCGCCAACCACACCAGCCGTCTCTCGAGATTTCATGCGTCTCGCGTATGGGGGTAGCAGCGCGACGCTCATCCAGAAGGTTCAACCAAACCGCGATCCCTCTCATACGCCCGCTGCTGCATCGGGCAACGTTCGAGGAGTACGAAATTTGCTTTATCCGCAGACGAATATGAACCCAGCTGTACCTCGCCGTCCTGGCGAACCAGGACTCCTCTTTGCCACCCGACCCGAATTCGTTCCAGATGCAAGTAAAAACGAAAGGACAAAGGGCCCTTTCACGCTCTTTGGTTGCGAAAAGCAGGGAGGGAAGGTTCGATGGAAGTATTTGGGCGAATATGAGAGCGAGTGCGTGGGCAAGGTTAGCGGAGATGAGTTTGCGCAGCAGAAGGATGCTGTGAAGAGCGCGTGGGGGGCTCAGGTGGTCAAGAAAAAGACTGGACCGTATGTTCGTATGCGGAGGAGGATCGCATTACGGAAAGCTGGACGGGACCCTGATGAGGATGAGAAGGAGGGCAAGAAGAAAGAGGAGGGAGAGGAGGAGAAGGAGGAGACCGGAAACGATGGCGATACTGACGGGGAAGAGCTCGGGGAAGAATATGCAACGGGAGCGCCATTGCCATCCATCACCCCAGAGGACGTGATTCAAGCATTCAGCCAGGGACAAGAGGTACGTCGATCCTCTACGAGGGCTGAGGGCGACCCTAATGCACAATCGTCGTCAGGGCGTCAATGTCATCCGTCTTCGGTGTACGAGATACGACCATACCTTTTCCGATGACATTAATGCTCGATGGCCAGACTATCCTGAAATGGTCGAGGAAGAGAAGGAGTCGTCGAAGACCAAGGCTACTTCCTCTAGCAAGAAAGGCAAGAAGAAGGCTGAAAAGGGGGGAGCTGTTGGCCAATCGCATCGTAAGCCAGGCTTGCGATCGACTGATGCAGGGGGAAGCTCTTCCAGTTTGATATCAATGGAAGCAGATGGGCCGCAACTTCCAGCCGTGCAGTGCGCGTCAAATGGAGGCGGCGACCAGAGGGGTGCACCTGGTCCGAGAACGTCCAACTCGAGCCCGCCTTCCACCGCAGGGATGGCAGACTTGGAGCAGGGAGTTGAAGCCGGCTACGGATCCGACTCAAATGATTCGATGAGATCATTCTATGCTGATTGAATTATACTGTACCTGACTCTTTTTCAGTCTTCCATCGAGTTCATCTCTCGCCTGCACATGTTTACAATCAGATCATGCGGAATCGTGAGCATTAGTGCATACATCTTCCGCTCCTATAGCCCTGGTCATGCAGCTACTGTTGAGCATTTTCAAACATAACTGTAGCCAGAGATGTTGCTTCTAGACTTTCTTCATGATGTCTGCTCACCGAAACTAAGCAGAAAGCTGGGTGCACAAGGGGGTGGGTTGGGTCCGCTGGGTCGAACTTGGGGAAGTCTCTAGTCTTTATAGAAGACCAGTGCGTACAACGGACCAAACAAGTGACCATCAAAGAACCACTGGCTTAAAAAGAAGGGTAATTAGAAGTGCAGTTTTGACATGACGTGCGATACAGCAATCATCCCATCAAGAAGGCTTGTGCAATGGACAGTCTATTTGTTATCGATTTATCATCCAAGGTCCATGAGGCGGTTATATTATCGAGTAGAGATCTAGTGCAAACTCCCTCTCCGTAGCGCCTTTGTCTTTTCAGCTGTAAGCTCCTCCTTTGTCCACATCTTCACTCTGTACCCATTCTCCCCGAGTTTCCTCACGATTGACAGCACCCATTCTTCGTGAACCAATGCCCTTTTCATTGGCACTTTACTACTGCCCACAGGGACGGGGACACTTTGCATAATCGCCCGAAATTTGGTGCCGTCTCCCCCCTCGATCTCCCCCACATATAGACTACACACTGGTTGATTGCTCAGCGTATCGATGAGCATCATCTTTGGAGGCTCAAAGTACTCGAGGGTCCTGCCAGTATCCACTAGGCAAAAGTCTCTGGCTCGTGTCGGTTCTGTTTGGAGACGCAATGATGCTGCCAGAGAACCGTCTTCTGATGCATTGAAAATGATGAAGAGCGGTGCTCTGGGGACCTTGAAGTTCAAGCCCTTGCTAGGGGAAGGTGGCAGACTTGAGGGCATGATTTGAAGTGATTTAGAGCTTTGAGAGCTGGTGATGGGGCTGCTTGAAGTCTTCGACGTTTGAGCCTTTGGGATAAGCAGATAATGGTACATCCATCTAGCATCTCGCGGCTTCTTTTATACGCCCCAAGGTCGACAAAGAGTTGTGGCATGCTAAGCACTTGACGAACTGGTCGAAGACCCGGACTGTCCACCACTTTGCGCGTTCATCTTCTTAATGCCGCGTTTCCTCCACTGTGGACAGGCGCAACGCTCACCGCTTTGTTCGCTGACCGTATTGCCCTTTGTCCGTGTTCGACGAACTGGGTAGATGCTAGATTGTTCACAAGGCATGGTGTACCCCAAGGCTCACTCTGCACCATTTAAAGGAATGTCGAAGAATATCGAAACATTCCAGGTTACCATTCAGCGGCTTTTTAATTCTCAATGAATGGGCACTTGACATCTCGATGCTTGAAGGATCACGGGCAAGGAGAGATCCGGATTGATTATATGACCCTCTGCCTTGGTGAACAAGTAAAGAACGACAATCGCGGTCGGAGCGAGGGAATGAGGAGAGGGTATTCGAAAACGAAGGATGGCACCATGTGATGGTAACATGGTATTACGAAGCTGGTGGCGTTGGCCTTGAGACCTGCGACCTCCCAGATTCACCGCTCTGTGACCATTCATAGAAACTTGTATTTATCGTGGTCAGAGGTCCAACCTCCGAGGAGTAACCAGACGCTGTCGGAGCTCTGTTGCTTTGACTTGCCCCTGTCATGATCCCATGGATTGTGACCATGCGGGCTGCTAAGGAGATATCAGTCGATGGCACGGTGATAAGGGGTCGGCTGCCTACATGGCTGGACTTGTGTCTTCGGCTCAGACACATCAGAGCTACTATCGTCTCTGCTTCCATCGTTCACGGGGCGAATGACGCTGTAAAGGTAGGCTGTGAGAACGAGAGCATTTACAGCTACCAGTGAGAGCAGAAGCTGCGAAAAGAAATAAGTATACAGGGAATTCTCAAGGATCGGATTGTGCACTCACCTCCAGGTGAGACGTCAGGAGTAAGAGGTGATTCGTTTTAGTCAACATCATTACAGAGTGAAAAATGTTGACAGCGAGAAGTAACAATGCGGTTGAGAAGGACGCCATGAACAGACGCCGATGTGGCTTTCTTAACTTCATCCTGCTCAGCAGATATTTGGGCCATCCAACTTGCCATAGGGTAGCAATGATATCGACTAAACAACGTCAGCTTGGAGAACGAGACGTTTCTCCCGACGATAACGCACAAATTAAGATGACGATCGTAGGCACCAATTCGAACGGCCCCTGAGGGATGGCTCGTATTGGGACGCCACTGTAGAAGATCCGGGGGATGGTTGTGCAGAGCCAACCAGCGCAGAATCCAACCAGCGCCCACTCGGATATGGTGCGATTGCGTCCCGGTGGGAGGAAATAAACAATCATCGCCTGAATGGATACACGACTAGCCCTACACACAGATGGAAACAGTCAGTTTTGGAATGGAGTGGAATAATCCTACTGTACCAAACTGCGACGGGTTGCGCCATAGCCAGTGTCCAAGAAATGAGGGCGGCCGACATCATTGGGTCTGCCCGTTCTATTCAACAAGTCAGGCCTCTTCCGTCCTGGTGCACGATATATGTGCACTAACCTCTAGAAATGCCAGTAAAGATCAGGCAGACAAGGGCAGTGAAGGCCATGAAGATGAGGGCCACCAGCGCCCAGAAATCATCCCACCATAGCTGCCGCCGCCGTAGACGATGGACGAATCGTAGGACAGTGGCAAGGAAGACGAGGCTATATGATATACCAAACGCAACTAGATCGTATTGGTCAATCCAGCAACCACCGAAAAAGAGACTATAAACGCGTACCTTGAAAGCCGCGGGTGTACTGGTGTAGGCCCGGAGCAACCTCTTCTGACATGTGGCTAGTTGGGCAGAGCTGAAGAACCAGCAACTTCGAAGCAAAGTGTGGTGGTCGCTTTACAGAGACATTGATGAGGGTAAATGGTGAACCAAGCAGCAAAAAAGGTTGACGACCTCCCATTCATTCGGCTTTCTGACGTGGGTGCGATCAGTGATCAAAGCCACTGAGCTTCGTACGTTAGGCCGCTCAACATCGCGCCTCACAAGTTAGGCGCGGTGTCAACGTGATGCGCCTCAAGTTCATTCTAGGGCTCGTCAAGGGTCTGTGAGCGGTTCTGGTCCCAACTCGACCTTCTTCCTCCCAAGGTCGTCAGGCGCTCGCGAAACCATGATGGGAATTGGTGACAGTTTCGCTCAGGGCGATTTCTCCGCGTCATTCGCTATCACTGGACGTTTATGTAAATCAAATGTAAATTAGCCACTCAATGCCCGATGTCTGGACGGAAATTAACTTGACCTCGACCCTGACCTTGACCTTGGTCAATTACTATCTTTGATGGTGGCCCCTAAGTCGCACAACAGGGGCTATTTGAAGTGGTCGCAGGAGAACGCTGTATCCTCAGACAGAAGGTTAAGCCCGCCAGCAGGCTTGACTCGCAGTGGTCGACACTCAATTGTAACGTTAGATTTGGCTCATTGGCAAGCGTTACATACAGAAATTCCCTAATAAGGCATGAACCGTTCGGTACTATGCGTGACATGTCCGAGCTTGTCCCAATCGGTCCCATTCGAAGGCGTCAATGCCCTGAAAATAGACGGAGAGAAGGAAAGGTGTTAATGAAAGGTCTCTTGCGGTTCGAGTTCGCCGCGTCCAAGTTCCCACTGCGCGATCCTGGATCCTCAGACGTGCTGCTCCTGCATTGTTTGCATTCATTTTCGCCTATTCGTTTCTCGTTATTTTCCTGTCGTGTGCACATCTCCCATGAACTTCGCTCCCTGTGGAGAAATGTAGACAATTCACACATCTATTTTGCATACCTCCTCTCAGACAGACGCCCGTCACATCCCAGTACGACACTATGTAACCGGCAGTTCGCGGTCCCGATCATCCAATCCTATCGTTGAGGAAAGGCCGGAACACACACGCTATCTTATCTTTCCGACGTCGGACGCCACGGCGAGCGCTAAACGTCATCGGACCTTGAAATACATGGTTTGGATGCCCGTTATTACAGCAGGTATGCTAGTTACCGAGGTTTCAAACTTGAGGTTGTTATAACAATTGAGTAGTTATGTAATTACGCTATCCAGATGAGTGTGCTAACGCCCCGAGTACCTTGCCTTTCGGCACCCATAGCAGCCTGTTCTGTCGCTGCTGAATGCTCGTCTCCCGGTCCCAGTCCGCTTCTTGGGGTCCCTCCCGTCTCGTTCGCGACAGATGTGCAAGGCGACATTATTACCTGTTCCTGTTGGGTAGTCGTCTGGGTAGCCGTTGGGTTGCGACTCGTTGTGTCGTAAAGACGTGTCAGAGCGCCGCTGAGATCGCCCATTTCGAGCCTGTCACCAGGTTTCGAAAGGAAGGAAGTGTCGACAGTGTGAGAGGCGTTGGTTAATCGCTGGTTGAATTGCTGTCTGAGGATGATAAACATGACACGGGAGCAAAGTACAGTTTGAAGGGTGGTTTGAATGCTGAGGGGTAATTGTCAGGAATATAGGAGAAGGACTGGCGAAAATACTGACGGAGCGAGTATTGCGGTGTAGATAGGCGGCTATGACAAGTTCTGGTAAGATGAAGCCCCAATGAATTGCCAGACGATGCTTACAAGGTGGGTCAAGTTTGGCATTATGACGTTGCCCATGCTGAGCGCTGAGACGTTCAAACTTAGCAACGCTTCGAACTCCTAGTTTATCGAAAAACGCACCTAGAATGACAAGGAGGTATATGATACCGTTCTGGTACAGTTGATACACCCATGGAGAGTTGGACCGCCTTACTGCCATGTGCCACAACCGGATTAGCCACAACCGCAACCCCGGTGAGCCGAAGGACGATACTCACAGTGATCGAATGCCTTCCAGCCGATAACACCAATTGTTACTATATGAGGCTTGAGAAATGTTGCCCCAAGCTTGGACCTGACTTACAAGTTTCAGAGATAAAGACCACGAGAAAGGTCCAACGCGTGAGGAAGATGCTTGCTGTGATGATGCACCCTTGGTTGGGTGAAGGAGGACCCAAGTCGCCATTGTCGTAGTCTTTGCCGTCAATATCGGTCAGCCCACGTTCCCTTTAATGTGTGGCAAATATACGCACAGGAAGTTGCCTTGAGCTGCAGGCCAAGTAAGACGCATGCTATGGTCGTTTGGATCTGGGTCATTTCTAATGTCAGAGGGATCATGTGCATCGGAGAGGTACTCACAAGGAGAAGGATGCCAAAAGGAATCACGATCTTGCGTTGATTGCTCCATAGAGCACAGGTTTGGAGGTACATTATACCTGTGACCCAGTCAGTTCAGCGATCAGCCTCAGAGAGAAGACAATCTTACCGTGCGTTACCGTTATGTGGATTGCGCCAAGCCCTGGGGAGGATCAGTCGTAGTTTCTGGTGAAACGCAAGAGGGTGGGCTCACATAGGCTGACTGGAAACAACACTGAGCAGAGCTTTGGTAGGGTAAGATAACGTCTCTGAGAAAGGTGAGACATACGCGAGCGTCGCTGGTTACAACACCAACTGTCGAGTTATCAGGAGACGCAGGCTTTCAAAAGGGAATGTACTCACACATTACGAGGGAGATGTGGCTCCCGAAGGGAAGATAGCGATTGATATAAAAGAGAGGGAGTCCTGGGGTTCGAGTCCAGGGAGCCGACCAGACATATTTTACCTAGCCGCAGGATCGCAGTTGGTCCCATCCAGACCTAAATCAGTGAAATACGGCTTACCTCCCGACTTAAGGTTATGAGATAGTCGTATACCTACAGAATGCTTGTCGTTAATTGTGTATGCACGATACGAATTAAACAGGCAAACGCACAAGGAGTGTTAGGCAGGATATTACAATACACGCGTGGAAGAATCCCATCCTCCCCCTGAGGATGGCACTGGAAGCTTAAGCCTCCCTTCCGTCTGTTCTTGCCTTCAATCCTGCCTTGCGGTGCTACTTAAGCTCGAAAATATGAGAACCGAGTGTGACATGGCACGGAAGAAAGGCACGGAAACTTAGGATGGCAGTCCCTTATATATGACGGTTAACTACGGTGACGGGATGAGCGAGAACTCTATTGGCTTCGATTAGGACTCGGCTTCACTGACCCACTGGCAACCCCCCCTTAAACTCTCATTTTGTTCCTTAGTCGGATATGTTGTGGGAGATTCGAAGTCAACACGCTAACGACGATGGCGTAATTTGAGTTACATGCCGTAAAGAGTAAACTTCAGTATCTTCATTAGAGTGCTTCGTGCCCTTTTACATGAGCTATGTAGATCGACTTGGTGCAGGGGCATGGTTTTGCGCCGTCCAATCCTGCCGTCTGTCACTGGTCAGAGGTTTCCGGGCCTGTGTCCGGTATGGATTCCAGGACGGACTGATCGCCGTGATCGCAGTAAGTGCGGCCATCATTCGAGGAGAACCGAAAAAGCCAAGCGTCGTGCCTTCCTTCAACTTGTTGCCACTGCCAGCACCGAGCAAGGGCTCATTCACAGGCCAACCTGCTGGTTCCAAGTTCTTGAGAATCTCTCAGTTCTGTTGAATTGGCCAATACGTTGGGACAGAATTCTTATCTTGATTCTTTTGTTTCCTGAGCTTCGAACATTCATCATGGCAACAATTTTCCACTTTCTTCTGTTCTTGTCTGGAAACATCACCTAAGAATTGCTCCGTGAGAGCAAGACATCTTTTCTGGGAGGGGATTCTTGTTTTTTATCGCTCGAATCCCTCACGGTCAGGAGCATCTACAGGGTCTGCGGATCAGCTTATTTCTGGCGTTCGCAAATGACATGGACAGTCTGAAACCAAATGCGGTGACCTCCTGACCTACGCGCCCGACTCAGGTGCGTTAGTGGCTTATTTTCCCGTTACCAAGTCTAACGATGAAAGGAAACCCAGGATTCAATCTATTCAAGAGAATTCGCAACGTCACCTTCCCTTGTAAAGATGCCAGCAGCGAAGGGTCAAACGTATCTCGGAATCAGGGAACAATGGCGTTCGACGGCGAGGAACATGCGCTGGCATCCCAGGTCAATGGATCGGCAACGACGGACACCTTGCATTTTCCAGTGGGCACATCAGAAGGTCTCTCCAGCCGCCGGATGAGACGCAGGGGTTCGTCAAGTAGATATTTAGAACACCTTTCCCCAGGAGCCGATCTGCCAAAGTTTCGCCGAAGCTCGAGTCTGGGAGAACCAGCTCAATTTCTGGACCATGGCCTCTCTGGCGGCAGCTCTCGCAATGTCGTGCTCAGCATCCCTCCCTCCCAAACATACCCTACAGCTGATCGTCGCTACGGAGATCTGCGTCTCGGTACCGAGGAACCAACACCAACAGCGATGGGGGACAGTCACAGAGGACCAGCCCGGTCAGGGCTTTCTCGACATCGACCCCGTGCTAGGGGGCGTCCTAACCTAAAGAGGAGAAGACGAACCGGCTCGCCACATTCACATGCCGGCATCCAAACCATCACCAAACCACCACCCTTGTCTGTACTCAATGTTCTATCGCTGCTTTCGCCGACAGATTCGGGCCCATTGGACGTCTATGGCTACCTCCCTATCCAAAACCTTCTGGCCATTCATGACAGGGATCAACATAGCGCAGTTCTTCGTACAGTAGGACGATCAGTCAGAGCCCCTTCCAATGCGCAATCAGAAGGGAAAGGTGAGAGACGATCGGTTCCTCCACCATATCATGCATTAACTGTCCGCAGCTTTCAGTGAGGCTTTGGACCGGTGCTCTTTCTATTCCTGGACACCGCTTGTATTGGGTACACATGAGCTAAACGTGCCAATCGTCGTCGCAGCCTGCGTTGAGGAACTCTACAGGGACGGTGAGATCAATATGCGTTGCCCCTCCCTCCATCGACTAACTTATGAGATATAGGTCTGTCCGAACCTCATCTTTTTCGCAATATTCCCCATCCTCTGCGCCTCAACCGCCTTGTGGATGTGTTCAATAGCAGCAAGTCCAATTTTGGATTGGACACGTCTCTCGCGGAGGAACCTGTGGCCAACATATGTTCCCTCCTCTCGACCTGGCTGATGTCTCTCCCTGAGCCTATCGTTCCTCCCATGATTTCAGATGCACTCTGGGCTTGGTGCGTCTCTCACTCCCAAAGCGCCTTCGAGATCAACGACGAACGACAATCCACCCACGGCGTTGAAAGGTCTACGAAGCAGCCCGGATCTCCAGACCAAGCGCATGTCATCGAGATCGCCCAACTCGTGCTTCAACTTATGCCCGTCCCCAACCTTTCTTTGTTGGTTTACCTCATGGCTTTTTTTGCCCAGCTCGCAGCGGCACAGAAGAGGGTGGCGTACAGAACCTTGTCCTTCCCATCTGGGGAGAACATGACGGACGACAAAATCGAAGGGAAGATGGAGACCATGGGCTTGCTTTCCGTCGATGCGATTGCGGAGATGTTTGGTGACTGGTTGTTTGGACGGACGGACGACGCGACGGCTGGGCACCGGGATAGGGCTCAGAGCTCAAAGAAGATCCTCCTTTGGTTCCTCATCCACTGGGATGGCATCTCAGATGGTCTGTTGGAAGTTGGGTGGTCGCTAAGTCAATCGCTGCCAGATAACGAGGCACCGCGTGACGAGGCCCGCACAAGCAAGGCCGAAGAAGTCAAGAGCAGGTCCAGCCAGGAGGCGTCATTCGACCTTCAACACTTGAAGGATCTAGACGACACACTCAAGGCGTCGAAAATATCTGCTTGGATCGATACGACTGTTCTCAACCCTCCTCGAGATATCCAACTACGACTGAGCAAGAGTTCTGGCACATGGTCCATGTCCTCTGCTGCGGGCTCATCCCCCGAGCTGCTATTGGAAAGGATACCCCCTACGTCTTCTACAACACCACCTGCAAATGTTTGCACGGGTCGAACCAAGCGGCAGGGAAAGGCGTTCGCTGCAGTCGAGTTTCATCTCAATGAGGGACCACAGAGAATGACCCCTACCCCTACGACGTCCTTGGTCAGGGTTGGAACCTCTGAGTCTGACACTGCATCGCAAGCTAAAGTGGAATTTGGAGACGATGCGGGAATCTCTGCCCACGCCGAAGCGGTGGTTTCTATCATGCGTAACCTGGTGGATGGCGTCAAGGATTTGCAGGTCGAGATCGCGAAGGCGGAAGAAACCCCTGGCCTACCCGGTACGCAGTTTCAGTGGATTTGGTGTTTAAATGCTCACTTATCATCTTATACAAGGGACTGGTGGATTCGAACAAGCGCGATCAGAAGTCATCATGGCTGGCCTATCGGATTTGGCGAAGACTTTGCAAGACATCCCTGAACCTGGTGATCAAGTGTCCCTTGCAACTTCGGTCATAGTCGGCGAGGTCACCGAGCCTGAAATCAACCCTATTCCTCCTGTCATGAGCTCTCGCGGCTCCACTGCTCGGCCCCTTCCCCCTCCTCCTCTGCCTCACGTGGCTATGACCCCTGCAGCAAGCTACGCCAGCTCAGCCACTACGCTAGACCGTGAGCTGGTTTCCCAATAGCTTGGTTGTAACCCCTCTGACTCTCTTCTCAGCCCGAGTGCGCTTGATGAATATTTCGACCTCGACTGTTGACTCTGGGGTAGACGTCGAGTACGATAACCATCGTCATTCTTTGGGAGATCAGGTTATAAACGCGCTGAAACCTCCATCGTTGGACTCGTTACAAAATCGAAATCTACCTCCCAACCTTGCGGACGTCAAAGGAGAGAATGTGACCTCCCTCTGCGACGAGATCTATGGCGACATGCTCGAGCACGGTTTATTATCTTTCCCTGCATCTATTGCGATTCCAAATCCCTCTGCTCTCTCAAAGTCCAATAACCCGACCCTGGCTAAAGTTACACCGCTCTCACCGAAACCAGCACCTCATACCCGCCCTTTGCCAGAGCCGCCACTCAACTTCACCCTTCCACAAGATGTACAGGAGCAGGCACCAAGAGCCAAACTGGTTGCTGGCCTCACCCAGGAACCTCCGTCACATCCTCTCCTTCAAACATCCGGGGCCTTATCACGTCCGCCATCTCTATCGCTAGAACTGGAGAGAGAGCTGTCGGACCTAAAGGCTCAGAAGGCACAGGCATTTGACGCCTTGAAAGAGGCGAATGAAAAGATCGCTTTGCTGGAGAAGAGGTTGAAAGAAGGTGAACCTGGAGTGGGTCCTCGACAGAGGAATTGATGCGCTGAAAGAAACGAATTCGAATCTCGCAATGATATGTTTGCGCCAATGACTCAGGTGTACTTGAGACACAACAGGTGTGCTCGCCCGTATTTAGCCTTAATGTATTCTTCGTTACTCCGCTTGGCACATACGCACCTTCTAGACCTAATCGGCCACCTCTGACCAGGTGACATGCTCTGTGGTGCGCTCTAGTAGTGATCCAATCCCGGAACGATGAGCTGAAGAACCAGCAAGGGCTCTCTGAGTTCATGCCTGAGGGAGTTCAGTGCGTCCAACCTTCTCATTAGAACTAACATGAACCCGAAATCAAGCAGCGAAACCATTGTGCGAGGTGACGGTGATAAATGGCATGTGGTTGGTTACGATTTGTCATTAGACCACAAAGTGGTTGTGGCCGCAATTTTCTTCAAAGTGGCCATGGGCAGCATCGTCGCGCCACAATCGCACCCGAACCCTTTCATAAGGGTGGCCAGATTTAAGTGACCGACTTAGTCCTTCCCCCCCTCCTTGTTATAACTGTCCAACTCACATTTGCGAAGCATTCCATGACGATAAGACCTGCCCCTCCCTCTCCAGTCGCGAGCACTGTTGGCACGGCAAGCGTATTTCTATTCATGGATATGATTGACGAAGGCCCAACTGCATCACCAAAGGAAGAAACAGTGAGTCGACTGGTTTGCCGACGACGTTCCTAAACTCAGGAACCTTCCCCGATCTAGATAGTTTACGAAAATCAACCAAACCATCAACCACCTCAAACCCCACGAAGTGAACGCTCCCGTTGGTTCCACCCCTCAGTAAGTTGCCCGTCGATTATTCGTGCTCCATCGAGCTGAACCTTCTAAAGACACCCACGCGAAGTTCAAGCTACCCGCAGGAAAATTCAAAACCCTGGCGTTCTTGCGATGCAAACCGAGTGGAGCTTATTTCGTCTGACAGCAACCATGCAGCTCAGGGGAAGGAGCCCCGCTTCCTTCAGGCGAACAATTGTGGCATTCAACTAGCTCCGCTGAGTCAAACCTCAGGCATCACGTCCTTGCCCGCCGACCCTGGCTCCCTCACTCGGGCTAGTCAACAGGGGAAGAGATGCGAGGTATTTCGTGGCCTGAAATCAGGTACTTGGCCTGCCCCCAATGGCCCGGCCAGTCGAATGCCTCACGGAGAAGGGGAAACGCGACATCTTCCTTCGCTCCCCTTGCAATCTTCCCCGCCCCTCACGCGGACGCCACAGAGACTCATTTTTGATCCAAAAGCCACCAAGTCGCGTCTCCTCGTACCGATTGAGAAGCCACTAAGGTTGGCTGCTACACGAAAAGAGATGACCAACATCTACCCTTCACCGGAAAGTGCGTTCACCCCACCCCCTAGGACGCAAAGGACCATCCGATTCAACGACGAAACACTGACAGGCTGCGATTCGGAGAATCAGCAAGCCGTTGGAGCGAAAGAAGTGGCAGCATCGAAAGAGCTCGGTACGCCTAGGAACCCTGCATTTCAGAGGGATTCCTTCCCGAAGTCTGAGCAGTCGGTAATCCAAACAAAGGGCGACGATGATCGAGTTGCCGCTTCCCTCCAAGTGTGCGCCGTCAGCGATGATCCTGCTTCATCAGGTCTTACACGACAGTCCATCTTGCCAGCAGTCCACTCGCTGAGATCCTCGCCTTCGAATGATTTGACAGCAACGCTATTTGCTCTCCTCGTTCATAGCGATGACTCTGCAATGACGAGGAGCTTGTTGATTCTCGTGATATCGATGGATTTCCTGTACAAGTGGTCTCAGGTCGTCAGCGCGTTCCTCACAGTCGTTGTTGGGACGAACGGAGGCTTAGCTACGAGGCTCAGATACGAGAAAGAGCCATATGCGTACAGCAGCCAATCCCTAGCTCTTTCGACGTCTCAACGCAAAGTCTTATAAGGGACAGAAACTTTCGCAATGTAGCATGTACCACTTGTCTTCGATATGCTGGAATACGTCTTTTGTGTTGAATATGATTCACTTAGGTATCCATAGGAGTGGGTTTGGATCTGGGGCGATGTATAATACAAAGGAACTATTTGTGATACACAAGGGTATTGAAGGCTAGGTATATAACAGAAAACAGGGTAAGAATACACAGCGAGACATTGGATAGCATGATAGTCGATTCCAGGAGGAGAAGGTGTCGCAGAATAGGGAGTGAGGGCGTAATTATTAAATAATCATGAATCGGCAAGAGCAACGACGTCGTACAGCAAGTCAGAGACGATAGGAAGATCGCTAGCCACGACAGATGCAACGGGAAGGACACTGGTCAAAAGAGGGATGATCGGAGTAGGAACAATCTCGATGGCGGTCATGGTAGGATCGAGAGCATCGTAGGCGGGGCAGAGATCGTCCCAAGCCGCAGGCGTTGAACCTTGAAGAGAAGCAGCGTGAAGAGGGTCTTCAGCAAGGACAACGCCGAGGCCAAGATCAAGATGCCAGTCGATATGGCTAGAGATTGTGTCAGCTACGGGGTAAGGAAGAGAGTAGTGATGACGAACCAATGAAGCATCCACGGGCCAGAGTTGTCGGTGAAGAATCGAATGGTGGTGTTGCTTCCAACATCCCCGATACTGACGACATCGCGCACAACAGGGTTGACATAGTTGTACTCGGTATCAACGCCTGCGCTCTTGACGACGCTGAAGGAATGCTGTAGGAGTAGAAGAATCAGAACCAGTATTTAATCGATGCGTCACGAGGAATACTTACCCCGTGCAAGTGGAACGGATGGGGACTACCAATAACACCTCCAGGAATCGAAATCTCGACACTCGAATTGGCTGGGATCGTGTAAACCATTCCAGAAGGCAATAAATCCTGAGCCGCAACTGCTCCGCTCATGATCTGCAACAAGACAGGAACAGTTGGGGGGTTGAAAGTCAAGTTGTTCACGTAGAATCTCCAGGCGTCGATGTTAAAGTCCAGGTTCAACATCAGATTGACGTCAGCACCTCCAGGGAAAGGTTCACCAGGAACGGGAGCGTCAGTTGAATGGTCGGAGCAGCGTTTCGTCAAGAGCGACTGGCGCCTCAGGAGGAGAAGAGGTCGGCTTCTTGCTCAGGTGCACCAAGATACCGCAAGATGGCCGAGTTGACACCACCATCGAACCCAAGAGGAAGCTCGCCATTACCGGAATTGGGGAGAGCGCGAATCCAGTAGTTGTCGACAGGCTGGTTGGCGGTCAAGATGACAGAGTACCGCTGGCCAGCAAAGATTTGGATGCTGTCGACAGTGAGGGGAGCGGTGGCTTGCCCGTCGGCTTCGATGATCGTCAGCTCGTGTCCGTCGATGGAGAAGATGTAGTTGGGGTCGCAGGACATGGCGATGATGCGTAGGCGATATCGTTTTCCAGGGACGACGTTGACAATCGCTAGATCGACTAGCGGACCTCCGGTGTAGCGACCTTTGCCGTTGATGACAGTGGCATCTGCACTCGCGATACCGGTGATGGAAGGAGATTGAAGGTGGTACCAGTCGCCGATAGTGATAACGGTGTTCTCTATCAAGGTATGTCAGAATCGAGAAGACGATGGGTATCGCGACGTCACTTACCATCGTCAACATCGTAATAGGGCAAGTACGGATCTTCAGGGTCGTAAATGATGAGGGCGCCACGAAGACCATCACAGTACTGGGTGCGGACATGAGAATGGTACCAGAAGGTGCCTGCCTGGTTGGGGACGTTGAACTGGTACAAAAAGGACTGATCAGGTCCGATGGGACATTGATTGACTCCTGTCACTCCGTCGGCGTAGTTGGTTCCATGTTGAAGAATGCCGTGCCAATGCTATGGTTGTGTTAGCAAAGCAAGCATGTTCACGAAACGAGTTAGACTCACGATGGATGTGGCGCGATACATGGTATCGTCCGTCATCTGGTTGACGACATTGAGAGAGAACGAGTCACCCTTGTTGGCTTGGATGATGGGAGCGGGGAAGACACCATTGGCGACGGTGGATCTGGATAGTAGATGTTCGTCAGCGATTACGAATACTACCGGGCAGAAAAGGACATACGGTCTCTCGAAGCCATCAGGAGCGATGGGAGCGTTGACGATGTTCAAAGTCGCAGAGGATCCCAAAGAACCAGACCCAACAGAGATGGAATTGGCATCGGAGAAACCAGAAGGGTCCAGGTAGTCTTCGTCGTCGTCGAATACCCCATCGGCAGGCGAAGTTGGCGAAGCTGCAGCAGCGGTGAAGAGGGTTGCAGGGCCAGCCAGGGCCGGAGAGGTAGGACAAGGAGTCGAAGCACAAAGCGAAAGAGTGCTCGAGGAGTCTCCGAGGGGTCGAAGGGTAACACCATCGTCAGCCTGAGGTTTCCTGCGATTCACCGATGCCCCGAGGATGGTCGGAAGCAGAACAGCAAGGAGGGTCGCAGAGAGCACAGCCCGCTTGTTGAACATCCTGAACGTAGCGAGTACCAAACAGAGAGATGCCCAGAGGCAATGAGTCGTAAAGCAAGGTCGTAGCAAGAGTCTAGGAATCGTTACTACCCGTCGACCAAGGCAGAGGGAAAAGGGAGAAACTGTATCGCTGGAGATATCGCAAAGGGAACGAGTGGTCGAGGATACCGAACGAGCAGCAAGCGGCCAGGTTTTTATGCCAGATCGATTGTCGTCCTGACCGCTCAACATCATCAGTCGATCGACCAAGAGCTGCTTGCGTTCGTCATTGAATCGAGGCCTGGGTTGAAAGGATGTGATCTTCAGAATAGGCTGATCGTATATCTTCAACTCGGGCGACTGGATGGTTTGGAGCAATGATCGTGAATGGGCGCTAAGATGCTACGGCAAATGCCGCTGTTTCCTGAACGCCAGTCGTTACACGTTACCCGCGATGTTCTCGTTCTGAGAGCAAGAAAAGCCGGGAGGACAAGATGTGGAATACCCTGAATCTGTCTGGGATCAGTCGCCTGAAGGCTGCAGGCCTTTTTGATTGTCCTTTTTAGCCGATCAGCGCTCAGCGCTCAATTTTGGATTCCTTCCAATTTCCTTCACACCCTGGGCGTTGGGTTTGGTCAAATCGTGAGCGTGAACGCCACAACCCAGCGTAAACCATTCGGGTGTAACTTGGAGAGTTGGGGATCATTGGTCCGCTCAAGGTACAATCAGAACAACCTTGCGGTCGACTCAGGAGTGAAAAACACGCCTTTTCCGACCGTCCATTCTGTGGGCGGCAATTCAACCCATTAGGGGAAGGGCCTGCAAATTTTGCCTCTTGATTCATGTCCCGTTGAATTGGCTTTATGAACTTCGTACCCTTATTCAGCAGCCGCTTCTCCTGTCCTTGACAATTACTTTCACCTCGCAACGAGTGCTCCATTGCTGTTGACTTCTTACTCCAGTATCTAAGTACGTTCTCCCGGCGGAGTCCCATGCTCAAATTCCTCGCCACTTTCACGCGGAAGATGCGGGGCAAAGTGATAAACGCCGCTCTAACTCCACACCGTGTTCCAAGACACTGGATCCAGCGTGTTCTTGGCGTTCGCGAGATGGGGCCAGACCAGGGAGGGAAGCGAGATGAACAGACAACGCTGGCTGTCTCAGACCCTTAGCACAAAGGTGATCCCACAGAAAGGATGGAAAGCGTTGGGTTTGGCTCCCCAATGCACTTATGTCGTACGATAACTTTGTTAGAATTTAATTTCATGGGCCGACGAACTGCAATGCCCCCTGTCAAAAGAGCCGACAGGAAGTCAGAAAGGGAACATTCAAACATGCGGGCAGAATGTTCATCAATGGTCTCACGCCTATGCTTCCGAATATTCTATTTTCAGACATCAAAGCCTAACAAAATCAAATACGAATTTGAGCCTTCATATAAAGTCAGTCGACCGCACTCAACCTTTCTTCATCCCACTTTTAGGACCACCTCAGCACAGTCACTTTACAGTTCGACGAATCTCTTCTCTACGTCTTTCATCATGCAGTTCACCCAGACTTTCGTCCTTCTCGCTGTCGCTGCCTTCGCCGCTGCTCAGACCCCTCTTGAGATCCCCGCTGGCACCCCTGAGTGTATTACCACCTGTGTGACGCAGACTTGCACCAGTGGCGTGTAAGTATCTTGGTATCCTTGACTCGTCAACGTCGCTGACAACCTCTCAGCACTCGCGAATGTGTTTGCACTACCGACTTCATTGGCGCAGTCCTTCCTTGCGCCACCGAAGCGTGCCCTGCTGAGGTCCTGGTCAGTGCATCTGACATGCTGGACACCGTTTGTGGTATGTGACCTATTTCAATGTGGCTCGAGTCGACGCTGATAGCATCTCTAGGCGCTGCCCCCTCTGGAGAGTCCTCGGCTGTCCCCTCCGCCTCTGACTCCGCTGCTGAGCCTTCCGCTTCAGCTTCAGCTCCTACCCCCTCCGGTTCCGCCTCTGCCCCCGCCAGCTCAGCTTCGAGCCCAGCCAGCGTTTCCCGGTCAGTTGGTGGTTCCAGCTCCGTTCGCCCAACCGGCTCCCAGTCTGGCTCCACCCCTGAGGCGAGCGACGACGGTGCTGCCTCTGCTCTCAAGGTTGCCTTCCCTGCCGTTGCTGCTGCTGCTCTCGCCGTGTTGGCCCTCTAAGTAGATCAACCTTGGTTGATGCTCAAAATCTTTTGCTTCGTGTAGTACTTCCGTCGCAATGTCTTGCATCCACTCTTTTCGCACCTTCGATATTATTCCCTACTTTATCGAACACTTTCACTAGTTGACTCCATTAATTCATACACCATTAGATACCCCCCAATGAAGGGCTTTTCATTGCGCGTTTCATCGGAACACTTCCTGACCGAAATCTTAGATTTCTGGTAGGGTTGCCACCTGAAGCTTTGAAGTGTGATTCGCATCTTTTCGTGTACGTGATGCGCGAGGCCCATCAACATGTCAAGATGCTCTAGAACTAAGAATAGAACTCGTGGCCTGTGTTGAGACCAGTGGTCTTGAACATTCCAGCAGTCGAGGTCTCAAAATCAGACGATTCGTAGTCGCCTGCGTCCGTTTGTACCGTTGGCCACTGGGCTAAGGTCTGTATTCGGTAGTGATCGGACGTTTTGCATTGGTGCAAGGGGTCCTCTTGATGTGACGAAGCTGCGGTCGAGACGCCTGTCACACAATGGCTGGTTGTCATGGCTCGCAGCCTCCACCGCCGACAATCTGCTACTACCGTTGGCCACAGGGCTAAGGTCTATTTTTTGCATCAAACGCGAGCGATGGAGGATGATGGGGTCCCTTCTCTGTCACACTTGGCGTTGGAGAGAAGGTAGAGCATTCAAATGACCCTAGAAGAAGACCCTCGCAACTATAATCAGGTAGATGGTACTTAGATATGGCAATCATATGGCACCGGTACCTCAGAAGATATGTACGAAAATGATGCACGAGGGGCACATCGATGCGCCGAATAATGTCGGAAAAACCAAACCGGGCTTAAAAGGTCCGCGACCTTTTAAGCTTGCCTGGCAGCCTTGCAACCCCCCTTACAACTTGGTAATAAGGTGCATACTGATTTAATAAGATCACTCTGATGCTCTAAGCCTTGGCATCACCTTGCGCTTGCCTTGCATATCACTAAATGTAATATGAAGCTATTTCTGGCCGCGGCGCCCCATCAAAAGCCCTCTAGAGCGCCATTCCGCTCATCGTCACGACTCGCTCGTATTTTTCTCGTTCCTCTCTCGCAAATTCGATTCCAGAACGCGTCACCACAACATGATCAAGGAACTACACTGGTCTCTATGCTAACTGGTGTCTGCGGGCCCGTGATGAACCCACATGCGACCGGGTCATCAACCCACTGGGAATCCGTCGACCTTACAAGGTTGGACCCCCCACCTTTTAAGACTAACTGTTAATCTTAAAAGCGACTATAAGTGGAGTGGGGTCTGACACCCCTTACAGCACTAATAAGCCCGTTTGGGTTTTTCCGACAAAGTACAGTCGTTGAAGGCTATAAGTTCACGCTTCATTTGTCGACTGACTCGCCTATCTGTATGCAAGTTTACTGAAAGCTAGCTACAGGTACTAGTCGGAGATTGGAATATCACCCCCCTTACTGCTACACGGCCTTCCTGGGCGCTTAACTACCCTCCACGGGAATGCAGTCCAAAGTTGGATCTACCTCTCGAGTCTCGATTTGTGGCTTAACGACAGATACTTAAGTTTTTGAGATCAGGATTCCCCTTTTAACAGTCAAAATTGGCAGCACTTTTACTTTTTAAATCGGCCAATTTGTCGTTGTTTCCCATCTAGATTACCGCGAAGCTCCCAGCACACGGAGTCCGAGAGTGCCTTGGCAGTTGTTTGGACCTTGTCCATGTTAGACGTGCGCCTCAGGGGCATGTAACATAACGTCTAATATACATTAGAAATGATTTTATACACGTATTTAATGCCTTCAAGCAGCTGGCACTTGCTGTAAGGGAAACTGCTGACCATATGCGACGTGACAGGATGTGACATGGGTTCGGGGCGAGCCAGAGGACCCCTGGTACCAACGCTAAATCGCCCGATCATGACCAAAAACAGACCTTAGCCCAGTGGCCAACGGTAGCTACAGTGCTAGGAGGCTCTGCAGGCACAGTAAGTGCTCGAATTGCATGAATTATATTCGTGTAAATAGACAATACACTGGCACGCAGCGCCTCAGACGATGGGTGGAGGAAATGCGACTTAAGCGCGGGCGTGCCAGCAGGATCGTCGGAGTTTGAATTGCACGATGCGTGTCGCGTCGCGTCGCCTCTTGCCAACAACGCAACTCAAACCACTGGCATTCGCTCTCCAGCCAGCATCCTCTCTCTGCTGCGCTGGCCTCCCAATTGCTCCTCTTCCACCTTCAAACTCGTTGTCAACTGCTTGGTGCCGCTGTTCCCGAAGTCTTCCGCTGCAATCGTGCATTTCGCCTAGGATTAGGAAACTTGGCAGCACCGGGTGGTGGGTAACTTGCGAGCAGGTGGCAGAAACTCGCCGCGCCCTTCGTCTCTTGCCCTTTGGCTGGTTCTGTGATCTACTATGCCCAACCTGGCTGAACTCTGCCCACCCACGACACGAAACACAAGGAGCAAGGGGGCGAAGAACAAGAAGAAGAGGGCTAAGAAGCCTGCTCCCCTTGTCGTATACCCTCCTCTTCGCCGCCCCACCACTCACCCCCTCCTTGAGCTTGCTCCTATGCAGGCTGAGCAGCGCCGAACAGCTGCTTCTCTCGCCCAATCCTCAGCTCGGCTTCAGCAGCATGAGGCTGGTCCAAGCATTCGCTGTACCCCCAGCCAGCGAAAGCAGTGGGAGCCGCTTGTTGTGGAGGAAATGAACCTTCATGCCGAGCTCTATGCAAGGCTAATCATCGACCGCGTTGACGATGAGCTGCTCGCCCTCCTTGAGGACTTCTATCTCGCATCCCCCATCCTTCCTCCTCCAGCTCCTCGTGGAAACTACATCTCCTTTGCCATCGAGCGGCTATGGGAGCCCCGTTCAAACATCCACCCGCTTCTGCGCGTTGCCGCCTCAGAGCGTCGCACACGCCGAAACCGCGACCACGCCCAGAAGCAGAAAGTTGGCCGGGATTGGATAATTTTCGCCTCGCCAACTGCATATGAGGATTTTCACCGAACAACCCTGTACTGGCACATCAAGAAGCGGCCGCCTGCTGCTGCCTACCCCCCTCCTCGTGTGTGGCTTGTCGAGAACCAGGAGCTCTACGATCTCTGGGCTGGGTTTCTTGAGAACCAGAAACTTGCTGACCCCCGGCGACATGGGGGTGAGAGGGATCCAACCTTTCTTGTCGATGAGGACCAGCTCGACATTGTGATCCCTGAGGATTTGAATGTCGTCCTCATTGACAAGCGCACCAACGAGGTGGTTGCCTCTGTGGTTCGGAACTTTTCGAGATCGCCTGCGATGCTTTCCTGGGTGCAAGGTGTGGTCCGGGAAGCTGCCGAAACCCGTAGGTCTGTCCGTGTAAGTCCTGCTTTGTGTGCTTCCCATCTCTATGCTAATTTCCTCCTTCAACTCCAGCTTGAGGATCCTGGAAAGCTTGTCCAAATCGGCTTTACATCCGGGTCGCGTGCTGGTGGCGAGTTCGGGCTTGCCCGCAACCTTCTGAGGAAGACAGGCGACACAAGCGAGGTGAACCAGCGGAATGCAGTTGCAGCTGCCTATATGTGGCGGCACGTCCAGCTCTTGCACCACCCCTCCATTGCAGCAGACATCGATGCTTTCCACCAAGAGCATAATCTACCCAGGCTGGATGGCTCATGGCCCTCTTCGAATGAGACACATGGGCCCATCGATCTTCCGACATCCTGTGCCCCTTTGACGATCAAGGAGGCTACATTTGCTCCTGGCTGCTTTGTGTTCGCTGAGATGTACTCTCGGTAAGTCTTCGGCTTTACATCGTGCATTTCTTTTATACTGACCTTTGTGCAGAGGGGTTCATCGTGAGAGGCCACCTCACAAGTATGCTGTCGGGTGGACAACCCTCCGTGAGGGACTCAACCCTCAAGGTAGCCATTTTTATATTTCTGATTATGCTGTGTGCATTCGCCAGGCACAGGACACCTCCATCGCCTGGCAGCCCACCCATTTTCACAGCACCTGCCTTGGATCGTGGGGCCCCAGACCCAGCTTCGACCGCAAGGGTGCTGTTAGCCCTCTCATGAACCAGCAGGTGATCGCTATTGTCACCTCCCCCCGCATCGCTACTGTTTATCGGAAGTTTCGGGATGCTCAGGGGCTCACTGGCCCTCAGCGATTCGAGGGTGCTAAGGCTGAACTGGAAAAGTATGCCAAGGGCGATGACGATGCTTCAGAGATCCTTTACGAGTATGACGAAGTGTAGCTAATTAGAGAAAATGGTATTCGTTTGCATTGTCTCTGTCTCTGGAAGGCGAAAGGGTACAAAGATCTACTAGGTAACTGTAATGAAACCAAGATCCATCTTGTCTGCAGGGGAGGCCACCTTTGCCTTCTTCTGGGGCGACCGTGGCTCCCTGCGACTGGAAGCAGGGCTGCTCACTTCATCGATGACCAAGTTTTGAAAGTCGAGCTGGCTGCAGACCCAGTTTGCTGGGCAGTGTACCTCATGCTCGTCAACGAGCTTACTGATGAAGTCCTCCCCCATGTCCCAGTATGCATTGCGATGCTCCTTGGCAGTGTTTCTGGGTGGTGAGTTAGTGTCAGCTCGTCACTATATACTTGACGATGCAGGCATACGTGTGGACTTGAGGATCGATCAGAGCCACCTTTCCAGACTTGTCGCAGGCTCCTGGAGGTGGAAGTGAGTGGAGTTTCGATGATGGAGACTTGAGAAGTACCTTGAAGATCGCAGTAAATGAGGTGCTTGTGCGAAAACATGTAGGTGAAGTGGGTAAAAGCATGAATAGCCTTGGTGAGATTGTCCTCGGGGACGCCCATCTCTGCATTTCCTGTATACTTTTTCACCTTTCCGACTAGCAGTGGAGTAGCAATGAAGCAGCGACAAGGGAATGGAAGAGTATGGCCTCCAGGAAGCTGGACAAGCTCCCCATAGAACGATCCTGGAAAGTTGAAGTCGAAGTCTGCCAGCGATGCTGATGAGAGCTGGTTGTAAGCTTTCGAATACCCTTGCTTACCAGGAAACTGGACTCCCTTGGTGCTTGCATACGAATCGAACTCCTTTTTGAACCAATGTCCCTGGCAGAGAAGACCGAACTCTGCCTTCAAGATGCTCCTGGCCTCGTTCTCTGGAGTGCTGTCGTCCTTGATGAGTGTTATTCCATATTCCTCGGTACCAAACCGAGCCTGATAAGATTGCATTAGGTGCTTTCACCATGAGCAAGAGGACCTCTACTCACATAAAGAGCGAACTTTGAGTAGCCCTCTCCCAAGAATCCCTCGTTGAAGGTGGTTCGAGAAAGGTCAGACACGATAAGGATGTCGTCGCTTGCCGAATGGACCTTCCATGAGAGAAGCCCTACCTCTGGAGAGTATGCTGCAGTTTGACGAATGAACTTGTAGCGAAGAAGAGGAATGTCAATCGTCCAATCGTTGCTGCCAGTAGCAGTCACTGCTTGACGAGGAGGGGGGCGGAATGCACTTGGCAAGCGAGAAGGAGGCCGAGAAGTACCAGGAGCTGCCGAACTGCTTGGGCGAGCTGCAGAGCCAGGGGCAGCTGGCCCCTCGCTCACAGTGGCGACAGAAGCCCTCTTTCGCTTAGCGCTTGCAGAAGCTGCAGAGCTCTTAGCACTCCGAGAGGCCGAGGGAGTGTGAAAGTAAGTTGACGAGGCTTCTTCAAGGTCTGCCAGCTGTGAAAAGTGTCAGGCCTCCTCCAGAGCTTCTTTGAGTGCGATAACACATACAGCCTGCTCTCCGAAGATGAATCGCAACTCCATGGTACGATCAACGACTTGTAGGGGTCTGATAAGCCTATTCGTGCAGCACTCGTCAAAGACATCCTTGACTGTAAGCTCCTTCCTCTTCTTGGCATGGGATAGCGAAGTGAACTTTGAGTTACTTTCGTGGTAGTGGACTGTAAGGACATCCCTGGAGTAAGATTACATCGTGTCAGTTGCACATGTGAAGAACAAGCTGCCTTGAGTGCTCACCATGTGCAGGGAGGAGGGGCTGTCTTCGACCCTTCGTACTTGCTCTGCATGAGAGCAGCACACTTCTTCAGAAGGTCGTCCAGGGCCTTGTTGAAGGAATCGGTTGGCAGGTAGGTACCAGCTACTCGAGTCGTTGGAATTTGCACCACCTTTGGTGCTGATTCATACCAAAGCGAGGCTCGTATTCCAATAGTGATATCGGTTGACTTAGCGAGTAGATTGAGCTTCTTCCGATCAGCAACCACCTGCTTGGCTTTATTCAAGCTCGGGAAGCGAGCAGAGCCTGCTGCTGTTTCCGTCGTCCGAACCTTGTTCCCAATCCGGGTATCCGATGCCTTTCTTTGGTATTCGTGTGCGAGTTCCATGGCCTCCGCACCAGTCGGAGGCTCAGACGAGTCACGAGCAGAGGCTGCTGGCTGCTTCTCGCCTGAGAAGCTGTCAGAAAGTAGTGCCAAGGCCCCAGGAACTGCGAGTATTTCTCTTGGAATGAAAGGCTCCTTTTCTAGAAGGTGATTCAAGTCCTCAGTAGCGAAATATGTAGTCAAGCCAGAACTTACGATAGAACACAATGCAGCCATTGCACAATGGCTTGTCATTCAGGCTGCGAATGTTCCCTGCTAGCCCACAGCCAGCACACTGGGGCTTATCCTATTGTTTCAGAGGTTCAGTACGATGTAAAGGCTTCATATCTGCTAGGCTTACATTGACAGCCCGGAGCTCGGAGGGCGACATTCCTGGTCGCCTGAGCGAACAGAGCCCACATTTTGATGAGTCAAGCCGAGGGAAGGTCTCCTGGCAGAATGCACAAGCTGGCATGGTCAAGTTATGAGGAAGGGTGCAACAGAGATGGAAAGCAGTTTATGGAGAAGTTTGGGGCAAGCATCGTCAGCAATTTTTTAGACCTTGCCTCCTGCAGACCTCAGCTCAAACCAAACAAAATACAACATTCTAGGCATCAGGACGATAGCCAGGTCCATCTCAAGTGCAAGAGAGATATTGTATTCAAACATAAAGAACATTACACAAAGATTTCCACACCGACCAAATATTATCAAGGTTCAGGTCGACAACACCGAGAGTCTCGTAGGCTGCCTTGCAGCATGCAGCAAAGTCATCGTCAACGAAGCTGAGAAGGCTGTCTCCACCAAGAGCCTCCTTCATCTCCTGTACAACCCCTACATCCACAGGCTGGAGAAGGTTCTGGCCTCCCCACTCTGTGAAGCATGAGAAGGCATCGTTCCGAGAGCATCCCGATGGCCCTGCCTTCTCGTTGTCCTTCCTCATCCTTGCTCCGTTTCGGAAAGCCCGGAAATCATCAAGCTCCTTCTGAAGCATGATCGGCCAGAGCCAGCGAACAACCTTGCTTGAGAAAAGGATCAGAGAGATGTACATCAGTCGCATAAAGGAGGAACTCACACTTGGTCTTCATCGTTTGGGTTGTAGTGCCCCTCTTCAATACCCCGGTTGAAGACATCAACAGCAGCAGTGCCAAAGTCCCAACGAAGCCGAAGCCAGGCTCGCTCAATCGAGATGTTATGCACCGATCGCATGTAACGAACAGCAGGCAGATCATTCTCGGGAGTGTTGAGCTCTGGGTGGAAGATCTCTCTAGACAGACAGTGAGTTTATAGGCCAGGGATGGACTGTTGAACGCACCGAAGGGCATTGGCCATGCCAAAGATCTGTGTCGTCTCTGTGCCACAATCGAGAGACATTTGCAAAGGAATGCCTTGTGATCAGACCAAGTCAGCTGTATTATAGACAGTGTAGATGCAGCGACCTACCACCATACTCCTCGACCAAGCATAAGAAGAGATAACCAACAATAGACCCAAGTCGGTTGCTGGGTACCACCCATGCCCCCAACCACTTTCCAGTCGCATCATCTACTATCGCCCAGATGGGAAAGCCAATGCTATAGAGCTTGTCGTGACCATCACCAGCCCATCGCTCATGAATACCAAGAGGCATCTTCTTGACACGAAAGATTCGCTTTTCATTGGGACTTCGCTGAACGAATCCCTCAGGAGCATGAATGTGCATGATCTCTGAAACAGTGACCCGAGGAAGATGGACACCATGTAGAAAGGCAACCTTCGCTTGAATAGTTGCCTTTCCCTGGCCCTGAGCAGGATCTCGCTCCATGGCAGAGATGACAAGCTGCTCCTTCTCTCGCTCGGTGAGCACATGCTTCTTAGAACGACTGCCGAATAGCCCGAGCTCGTTTCGGCGAGTCTTGATGGTCCCCTCTCTGAAAAACAGTTAATGAATTGGAAAGGACTAGTGAGAAGAGAGAGACATACGAGAGGTCAATTCCATGATCGCTAATGAGGCGAGCCCTGATTGTCTTGTTGGACGAGAGACCTTCGCGATGGTATCCTCGCATGATCTCGGCAAATTGAGGGTCATCAGATCGTGCTATAGGAGAGGTTAGAGATATGAATAAATGAAAGGAATGGATAGTACATACGTTTCGGACCATATTGGTTATGGCCCTCTGGGTTGCGATTATGCGAGCTTGAGGCCATTGCCTGTGTGGCTCTTGGAAGGCGAGGAGTGGCGATCAGGGGATAAAATGAGCTGAGAGTGTGTGCCTGAAGTAGGCGATAGTTTAGCGATAAGTCTGTGCCACTTTTATACCTTTTGCTCATACCTGATTTATTTCTTGGCTCTTTGGCCTGCTGATTCGCCATGTGCAATATATCCAGCTGACCTACTGGCTCTTTTGTGGCTATCTACTCTTGGAAACTTCTATCGTCTTACCAGGATGCACGCCTGCTCCACTCTTGAAGGCATCAGCACCACAAGTATGCATGGGATTGGGTCACCGGAGTCGGCCCTCAGTACAAGCACATGCATGACCTGCAAGGTTTTTCCATGTAGCCCCTTTCACTTTATTTGTTCTCAATCGACCAGGGTGCGCACCTACTCCCCTCTCATATGCATCGGCACCATAAGTAGGCATGGGATTGGGTCACAAGAGTCGGAAGTCGGCCCTCAGTACAAGCACATGTATGGCCTGCAAGGTTTTTCCATGTAGCCCCTTTCACTTTCATTTGTTCGCAATCATCAAATGCTGGGACTCAAGCCGAATATCCGAGTCCAGCAAGGGAGGAAGAGTGAAGTTCAAAATCCCTAGCTTCAAGCACTTAGTTCGAACTCCTGGCTTCAGACAGCAAGGGGCTGAGCAAAACAGACTTTCGAAGCACAAGTGCCAGAGATCCCTGATACCCGAGTCGGTTTAACTCTGTTCGAATCACTCTGTGGACCACTGACCATAGCCTCAAAGCCGAGTCTTTACCGGGGAAAGCTCGCTGCTCACTACTGCTCACCTGTCCTTTTCGGAAAAAGCTCGCCTCAGGGCAACTATCCCTCTGCTTTGGCTGTACCTCTGAGGGCCTGTTCGCGTGTCCGGCATCGAAGGCCTACACCTTTGATTTGGGTGGTGATCAGCCTCCCTCCGACATCCGAACGCATCGGGGTGTAGGCCTTCGAGGCCGATCATCACCCAAAATCAAAGGCCTTTGCCTTCGAGACTGGACACCTGAACAGGCCCTAAGCGCTATTCACTTCCACACGGCAAGTTTCTTTCAGGTGACTTTCTCCCTCTCCCAGGTCCCTGCCGGCCTCTCGGCCCTCTCCTTTTTATCGCAGCATCCGGTTAGGGCAATCAGAGGCGACGCTCGTACAGTTCATCGGTTTGCCATCAATATTATCAATATTATCAATATTACACAGAGCATAGTACTCTTTGAAGACATCCAGTCTGAGTGCTTCGAAAGGTTGGCAGCCGTGCAGTCTGATTCGAACAGCCTTTTGCCACGAGCGTGACAGGAGGTAGGACCCCATCACCTTCCATCGCTCGCGTCTGATGCGGGAAATAGACCTTAGCCCAGTGGCCAACGGTAGTTTGCCTTCCGACTGCGGTCGTGACACTTTCAACAGAAGTGAAGACAGACGACGGGCATTTCACATGGGTACTCAAAAAGCGTCATGCACATGTCAAAAGGTAAATGTGACCCATCTCGCTTCTTCGATGTTGATAGTGAGTTGTGGGCGCTCTGGTCGGCGCGAGCGCTCACTCTGCACGTAACCATTTGTTCTCTCAGCTCTGGTATAACTACACGTGGTACTTAGGTACAACAGATTACAAGCTCACCACGAAAGCTCGAGAGTCAAGGGTTCAACTTGAGCTCGCCAAAGGATCTGCGTACATAGTTGGATCAATAGATCCTTACCTGTGAGAGGAAAACCTTAAATGATTGAAATCTAACCGTACATGATGATGCACATGAAATTTAAGATCCTTCTTTCACTGCAATCAATCCGAATAGAATTCGAGATTCCACCGTCCCACCGTCTTCTTAGAGTTCGAGCAGTTTTAGCATCCGTACACGGGAGCCGTGCTGAGATCGTCAAGTGTTTGCCATGCTTTTGTGCACGCCGCACGGGCATGTTTCGGCCAATGCAGCCAAAATCAATCTGAGCCCAATCACTGAAGCGCTCGATCACGGCGCCTTGAGGTGATACTGATGGAGTGGACGATACAATCGTCGACCAGACGTTTAGGCACGCACACCAGATGTTCGATCAGTCTCAAGCCTTTCTACTCCCGTTGTTGTGCTCCTTTATTCCGTCTCTGCGATATACCATCCTGATTACAGCGAGAGTAAGTCTGCAAAATTTGCTGCCAATGGAGGGCGGGAGGAAGGGAAACGCTAAACTGACCGAACATCGAGCTGTTGGCGATAGTAATATGAATCAAATTGCACTTCGATGCGATCGAGCTTTCACCTAGTCCTCTCTTAATTTGAAGAAAGCACAGCCAAGATCGTTGTTTCAGGATAAACGACCAACTAATCAGAACGCTTTGACGAGATGGGCTCGACAGTTGGTTGTGTGTAGGTACGGTCAGTAAACCTCTTGACAATTTTGTCTATGCCTTCGTTCTCAAGGACTGTACCTCCAGGAGTTCGTTTCCCAAGGAACGCCTCTCGGTTATGGAACGTTTCAACAACGTTTGCAGAGGATCGCGCGTACATCTTGCGTTCGTACTCCTTGAATGCATCGGTAATCGAGGTTGACCCTGCAAGGACCTCCTCGATCGCGACGGATAGATCCATGGCGTCCGTGAGTGCCAGGTTCACACCTATGCCGCTGAACGGCGTCATGACATGCGCGGCGTCGCCGAGGAGTGTGATCCTGAAACAGGTGAGTATCATACATAATGCGAGAATGTAGAAACTTACCCTGATACAGGACTGGTCCAGCTGTGGCCAGGAGGATACTCGTATAGTGGACGAACAAGAAGATCTTCGGTGTCGCTCTGAAGCACGAGCTCCTTGGCGATGTCGCACCATTGCGAAAGGTAGTCCTTTACGAAAGGCCCCTTGGGGACCGTCCGAGGCGTCTCTTTCTTCACCAGTTGCCCTTTAATGGTCCAGTCTTCGGTCGCGTTGAACATGTGGTAAGTTCGCAAGGAGCCATCCCCATTCATTTGGGAGATTAAACCGTCTGTCCTGCTCAAGGAGAGGCACGAGCCCTTCCCAACATAGGTGACGAGGTGAGGATAGTGCTTTGCGGCGTCGGAGATGAGAGCCTCAACGCACATCACCCCAGAAAAGGGTGGGATGGATGAAGGGGTTTCCGTTATCGACTCTGCAAGAGCCTCCACACTGGTCCGAACCTTGGACCAAGTGCCGTCTGCACCAACGACAATGTCGAATCCATTGGCGGAGGTTCCATCTGCAAAGTGAAGGTTAAACTTGGGGTTGGCGCCATTATCAGAGGACTTTGAGATGAACGCCAGTTTCTTCCCCCACAAGATGGACTCCTCCGGTAGTGCATCGACGAGCATCGACCGCAACACCTTTCGGTCGATCTCTGGCCGCTCAACATCAGCCACCTCTCCCTTTCTCCCCAAGCCCTCCATGCTCTTCTCCAGAATGATGAAGGTGAGCGACGCCAGCGTTGTCGCGGATATAAAGCTCTGTCGCCTCGATCCTCATGTGCTTCTTGAACTCTTCGATCAACCCGGCACGTTTGATTGCATGCTGGCCAGAGGATCGGTGAATGTCGAGCATGCCGCCCTGGGACCTGGCTTCTTTCGAAGCGTCTAGTTCAAAGACTTTGAACGAGAGTTGGGAAGAGTTGGTCGACGAAGCGGTGAGTTGATTGAGAATGCATGCGAGGGTCAGACCGCCAGGTCCTCCCCCAACGATGGCGACATTCAGAGAAGCGTTCATAGATGCAGATTGTGGCCTTTGTGTGCTCTGTTCTTGGGTGGCATACCTACAACATTCAACCACGTTTTATACCTGGCTTCTTCACGCTCAGACATGGCCTCTCGGATATTATCGAGCCGTCTTCAACATTCCTCTCTACGAGAAAGGATTCCAGAAGCCCAAAATAAGCGAGCGATCATGGCCGTGATGCCCTTTGTCTGGAAAGATAACAGCATCGCAGGGAGCCTGTCCAGGCTGTCCTACGTTGTATGACGAGAGGATTGGGGTCAGAAGTAGCTCAATTGGTTCCCAAATGCACTGCATTGCGTCTCCATTGCTAGGAGGTGTTCAAGCCACGGAGCTACTTCACGGCATGTTGCATACGAAGGTTTCTGACCATGGATTAATGACGGTGTTCTCTATGTAGAGCGTTCAATTGATTCGCAATGCAACACCTGATCGCTTCCACAAATTGTTCACTGGTCTCGAAGGACAATGGAGCGGCCCAATTGGGCGCAAAGCTCGACGGGACAGGGACAGGGCTACTGCGCACTACACTCAGGCCATGACCAGACCCTTTCGCCCACATCCCGGGTGGACTGAGGCGCTGTATGGCTCGATTTCAGCCGGGTTTGTAGTGGTTGATGACTACACCACTTTCAGGATTTCCAACAGTCTAATTCAAGATCCTTCTCTCGCTCCCAACCAATCCAAATCGACTTCGAGGTTCCATCGTCTTGTTACAGTAAGTTTTAGCATTTGTACAAGAGAACCGCGTTGGGATCGATAGACCTTCGCCATCCTTGGGGCTGCATATTGCTTTCCGACCCATTTTGGTACCCGGATGCCGCACACCGGACAACAAAGTTTAATCAATCTGAGCCCAATCAGTTAAGCGACCAATCACTGGCGGCTCAAGATCATAATGATAGAATGAACGATACTAGTATTCTCCTTTACTTGAAAACAGAACGGAAAGATAATTGGACTACGGTGAACTACTCCGAGGAGACAGGCTCCACAGTTGGTTGCGTGAAGGCATGTTCAGTAAATATCTTCACAATTTTCTCTACACCCCTCGTTCTCAAGGACTGTGCCTCCCGGACCTCGTTTCCCAAGGAAGGCCTCTCGATTGCGGAACGTTTCCACAACGTTCGAGGTGGATCGTGCATACATCTTGCGTTCGTACTCCTTGAAAGCATCGACAATCGAGGTCGATCCTGCCATGACCTCTTCGATGGCGACAGCCAGTTCCATGGCATCTGTGAGTGCCAAGTTCACACCTATACCATTGAAGGGTGTCATGACATGCGCTGCATCACCAAGAAGTGTGATCCTAGTATCAGGAGTTAGTTGGAGGATATACTCGAGAAATGTTGAAGACATACCCAGAGACAGGGCTCGTCCAGCTATAGCCAGGAGGGTACTCATAGAGGGGACGAACAAGGAGATCATCGGAGTCGTTCTGAAGCACGAGTTCCTTGGAGATGTCGCACCACTCGGGAAGGTTCTCTTTTACAAAAGCCTCCTTTGGGACTGTCCGGGAGGTGCCTTTCTTTGCCACCTCAGGCTGCCCTTTGATGGTCCAGTCTTCGTTCGCGTTGAACATGGAGTAAGTTCGCAAAGAACCGTCTCCGTTCATCTGGGAGAACAAACCACCGTTCCTGCTTAAAGCGAAGCACGAGCCCTTCCCAACGAAAGTGGCAAGATGTGGGTATCGCTTCGCAGCGTCGGAGATGAGAGCGTCAACACATATAACCCCAGAGAAGGGTGGGATGGATGAAGGATTGCCGGCCGTCGACTCTGCGAGAGCCTCGGCACTGGACCGAACTTTGGACCAGGTACCATCCGCACCAACGACAATGTCGAACCCGCTGGCGGAGGATCCGTCTGCAAAGTGAAGGTTGAACTTGCTATTGTTGCCATTGGACGGCTCCGAAGTCGAGATTGACGCCAATTTCTTCCCCCACGCAATCGACTCTTCTGGAAGCGCGCTGAGAAGCATCGACCGCAACACCCTTCGATCGAATCTCTGGCCGCTCAACATCGGCCACCTCTCCCTTCTCCCCAAGCCCACCATGTTCTTCCTCAGAGTGATGAAGGTGAGCAACGCCATTGCTGTCGCGGATATAGAGCTCCGTCGCCTCAATCCTCATGTGCTTCTTGAACTCTTCGATCAGTCCAGCACGTTTGATTGCATGCTGGCCTGAGGATCGGTGAATGTCGAGCATGCCGCCCTGGGACCTGGCTTCTTTCGAAGCGTCAAGTTCAAAGACTTTGAACGAGAGTTGAGTTGAGTTGGCCAACGAAGCGGTAAGCTGATTGAGAATACATGCCAGGGTCAGACCACCAGGTCCTCCCCCGACGATGGCGACATTCAGAGAAGTGTTCATGGACGAAGATTGTTGCTTGGGTGTGCTTTGTTCTTGGGTGGCATACTACAAGATTCGGCCCCATTTTCTACTCTGCCCCTTGCCGCTCAGATGTGGACTCGTAGCCATCATCGAGTCATCTCTAAGATTAGAGCACCTACGAGGAAGGGACCCAGAAGCCCAAAATTAGCGAGCGCTCCTGGCCGTGATGCCCTTTGTCTGGAAATCAGAGCATCGTCGAGGAATTATCGTACATCGGATGACGAGCGAACGAGGGTCGGAATGGGTTGCTTAAAGGTGACTCAATCCGTTTGACTGCACAATCCGAGGTGGCTGATCAACCCCCCCCCCCCCCCCCCCCCCCAGCGAAAGGGTTCAACGTTTAACCATGAATCGATGTCAGTGTTCTCAACGTTGAGTATTCGATTCATTGTGAATGAAGCACCGCCACTGCGGATTGGTCTTGAAGCAGTAGAGCGACGCAATCGGGCTCAGAGGAAAGAGAAGACTGCTGCGCACTACACTCAGGCCGTGACTCCGGAGCACATTGAGTAGACCAAGGCGCTGTCTGGCTCAATTCAAGCCGTATTTCTAATGGTTAATGACTACACAGCGACACGGTCGGTGCGCAAATATCAGGATTTGCGTTCCATGCCGAAACCTAATCCTCTCACGAAGAGCTTTGCTTTCAAATTACTTCTTGCTTGCTTATCAACACCCTGATACCAGAGTCTTCGAAGAAGCAAACTTTCGTCATATCAGCACCAATGATCATGACTCCAGAAGCCAGACTGGTCTGACTCGCCCATCCATCCTTGAGAAAGTTCAGGACAAGCAAGGGAAAAGGAAGGAAATAGTCATTGAAAAGAGAGTATACACAAGAAAAAGACGAGCGTGGACTGAATGACAGTCCATAGGCATGATGAATTCCATACCTCTACGATATACCATTGACGCCGCCTTTACGTGCACTGAGAGTACCATTGGTTGGTAACCGAGCAGGTATAGGGAGGCGTGCATTGAGTGGGTCCAGACCATCCCTGTCCACCACACTGACCATAACGTGTCTGGAGGGGACCAGGAGCAGTGCTAGCAGGAGGAGGATTGGTGACAACAGGTGGGTTGGTGACGACGGGGGGATTGGTGACGACGGGACCTCCAATGCCAGTGGTCGAGAGGGCATTGCAGTTCGGGACCATGGTGGCAGAGGCAGGGCCGGGTTGGATGGGATTGCATCCAGGAAGAGCGTTGAGGTAGGTGCCTTCGACACGCTCGTTGACGACAGAGTTCATCGTGCAGCGGTTCATATCCGCATCTTGCTGGAAGGTGAGGGCACGGCAGCTAGCAGGGTCACCACCAATGTCGGTGCACTGGTCCATAGCACGTTGGAGGGCGTCACCCTGCCAACCGAAGACGTAGTCAGCATGCTGTCCATACCCAGTGCTGCAGAAAGATCCAGACATTAGTATCCTCGATGGTCGATGCATGATATTGGGACTCACGGACATCAGTAAAAACCGCGATTCCATATCTGGTCTAGTACGCAGACCTGCTCCGCATCATACCAGATATGCTCAACTCCCGCCTGATATGCTCCAGGTTTGCCCCAGGTTTGCCCTGATATGCACCCAGGTATGCTAACTGGAGCATATCTGGAATCCAGGTTTTTACTGATGGATCACCCATGGAGTAGACGAAGGGCTGACCGGAGCTGGGCCACATGCTGTTGAATTGGCGAGTATCCCAGACGATCTCAAAGAAGAGCAGAGGCATTCGGACAGGGTGGCTCGAGGGGCAGGATCCAACATGGAAGAAAAGACCGTCTCTGCCGATGGTTCCGGTGGGGTAAGCCATGTGCGACTGTGAGGAATTAGCTCTGCGGTCGCAGACAGAGGTCGAACATTACTCACAGAATGATCAGCCGGGTCAAGGTCCTTTCCGTTCCAGCAGCTACAGGTGGTCCAATTTTAGTGTGCCACATTCTCGAAATGAAATGACAGAGTATACTGACGAGGGGAAGAAGATGTTGGAGCGAATACCACCATCACATTTTCCTGCGGGGAGCGCGACAGTGTCCCGACTGCCAGTACCTGGGTGAGGGTATTGAGGGTCACTTCCAAAGTTCGCGCCAAAGCAACGGAAGCTGATGGCACGGGCGTCAATGTCGTTTGTGCCAGACGTCCTCCTGGCACGAGACATCGGGTTGCCAGCGATCATACGGAAGCCCTAAGTGAAATGGTTAGAGACCACGTCATTGGTCAAAGCAGGAACCAAAGAGCTCACCTTCGGGAAAGCTGTAACTTTCTCATTGCTTCCTATGGGCTGGATGTAGTAGACGGTCATACCGCCAGTGGGACTACCAGTGAATTGATTGGCCATTTGTGGCACCTGTGCAAGAGGGTTTAAGATCACCAACATCGACAACGAAGAACAGACTGACGCGAATGAAAGAGCCATTCTGGTGCTTGAAGTAGAGTACAGCGGTCCAGTAGTTCGACCTGTTTTCTTTGAATCGACAGGAGGTACAGGTGGACGTGGCACCATAGTCGACGTTGGGGTCCATCGTGAGGTTGAACGCGTTCTGTCAAGGGTTCAGCTCTGGGGAAGATGGGTGACAGCGGGGTCACTGACTCCTCCGATGACCTGGTGAACGTGAGGAGAGACTTGACCAGGTGTGACCAAGCTGAGTTATCAGGAACAGGGATGGTCAGACAATGAAGAATGTCAGAGTGAGAGACATACGGGTCAAGTCGTTCAGTCACAAGCTGTGCGCAAGGGAAACGGAGGAGGGCATTGGCGAAAGGCGCAACTGCCGCAAGGGAAAGAAGGGCTGCCCACTTCATGGCTAACGAAGGCTTTGAGGGAGCGACGACGAAAGTGAAGGCCTGAAGTCGACACCTTAAATACATATCGGGTGAAAGGATTAGAAGGCAAGATTTGATTGGACGCAAATTCGTTCAAATCCTGCCTCAGCAAGCTTCCGCAATTCAGCCGCTGGAAGGCGAGCTCGAAGATGGCGGAGGTCCACTCCTTCGCGCATATAGAGTCGCGAAGGGAATTTAGAGCGTTGTAGCTCCCTTCATACGCGTTCGGTCAGTAGTATCTCAAGCAATACGCAAATGCTCCTGATACCAGAGTGGGTAAAACCAGCAACTTTGGCAGCCTTTGTGCATGGTGCGTGTGGAGTGACAATGGGCAAACGAGCCTGGAGATTCGTCGCGTCAATTGTCTCTGCCAAGGAAACATAAGGAAGAAGACGAACCATGAATGCCCTATGGAATAGTGAAAGTTCTGGGTCTGTCCACGCTCCTGCCACGCTATCAGGGCCTCCTCAAAAATGCCACATGGCAAACGAAGCCAGGGCCAGGAGGCATTTTCGAAACCATCAAGGAAGCAAGTGGAGTAACTGTATTGCTCGTGGCCATTCAGTCACAGCTCCTTGAGCGCAGGGTCATAAGATTCGAGGCGCGGCCCGGAAAGAAGATGGTCTGTTGAATTAATCGAAGAGGTTGAGCGTCAGTCAGAGTCCGAGATGGGTTAAGGGGGAACGCCACTCACCGATCAATTGAGGTGGCATCCGTTTATCCGGTGCCAACCACCGTAAGCCCTTGGTGTCGCTGGCCGTGAGTGTCAGTTTGCAATAGCAGTAAAGGCTGCTCGTAGAGACCTTGGTGCCCAATACGCGTAGCTTTTGAAAGCTGAATTTAAATGCATGAGCATGAACTGTGTAACCGAAGGTGTCACAGCTCTACGAACAGGCGCCAACTTTCCCGAACTTTAGGATATTCCCTACAAGCGAGCAAATGAGAAGACGATAAGCATCGGTGAATGGGGCAATGTGAGTGGCAAACGGACCGTCAACAATGGAAGCATGGTCTGTATGCAACGAAACCATCCATTCTTCTTGTATACGATGTCATACCCTCGTCAAGGTAATAGACTTGAAACGTCACGAAGTAGGCCAGGTTTTGTCAGCGCACAGACATTATGCATCGATTATGAGTCTAAGGTGAGCCCTCGACATGCTTTAGATCCGTGGTTTAAGCAGGAAAGGTGCAGCGATTCAAGCATGAGTTTTTACTGAATCCATAACCACTGGCAGAAACAACGATGCCCAGGTTCCTCAATGCAGACAGCAGTCACCGAGCATTGTCGGGTCTGAGCCCCTTTACAGAAGGCAAAGCAGAGACCTGGTTGGTGAAAGCAACTCTCTAAGAGAGACGGCCAGACGGTGATGAGGGTAAAGAGGCAAGGTTGACGCTCTTGGCGTTGATGGGGTGTGAGCCATAGATCCAAGCATAGCCAAACAGCGTTTGGGCGCTTATCGAGGTGCGCACTGTCTTCAGTGAACTTCCACCAGGCAGACACGAGGATAAGATAGATATTTACTATCTCGGTTTGAAACCATTTGGTCTCTCACCCTCATAGATCCTTCACCTATCGGTATTGCCAAATGCCCCTGTACGCTGTCGTCTCTCCTCCCTGTGCAATCTGGCTGATCGGGTTCAACGGCGACAGGCGACAGTTGTGATCTTCCGGTGGATGTCGTCTTCCTCTCAGCTGATGGAAAGGAAATTGGGGGCCATAGTTCCTCCTTGGAAGCGTTCAGCGAGGCATTCCCTCCACTCGGAATGGTCGTGAACAGTGGGGAAAAGGTGCCTCTGACCGAATCTGGCTCGACTTTGGAGGCGTTGTTCCATTTCACCCACAAGAGGAAGTACGACCAGATGTTCAACGGCATTACACTAAGGGATTTGTTAGATCTCGCGGAAGCCTCGCATAAATATCTCATCTACCATGCGATGGAGATCTGTCGTTTGCACTTAAAGTACGTTGGATGTTGATCTGGGCTTCATATTGGAGCTGATCTTAGATCAGGATGCGCTGGAATGAAGACCATCTCAGCATTCTTGCCTTTGCGGCCAAGCATCAGTATCACGACCTAGCTGACACCGCTGCCCCTGCTACCTTGTTGTTGTCTCTCGCGAAAGTGGAAAAGAGTGCTGGCGATAACAAGAGCTTCGTACTAGCATGGGTGCGTTCCTGCTGTATCACAATGACTGTCTCGTTTGCAAGTATTCTAACTTCACTTAGCTTCGTTACTATCATGCTTGGATGGAAGTCGCAGAGTTTGCTATGACAAGGCCGCCTCCATACATCAACTCAAAGAAAAAGATCCACGAATGCCCCAACTCCAGCGCCTATTTCGCTGATACACTGGCTCAAATGCCACGTACAACTAGCGAGACGATCAAAAAGCTAGTGAATGGGGGCATTCCTGGGACCTACTACGATAGTTTTTACCCTTCCATCACTGCCTGTCTAATTTGTCCTTCCCAAGTCACGGAGTGGAAGCAAGAAATAGTACGCCGAAAGCAGGCTATTACCTCTCTTCCACCACTTTCTTGTGTAATCTACACCAGCAGTAATCTGAAGACACGATCACTACCAAGGTTTCACAGGCGATGATGAGCTGAGACGTGAGATATCTTGATCTGAGACAGTAGGTGATCTTCATCGTCCAAGCCAAATGGATGGCGAGGGTCTAGACTGTCCAAAAGTGCATATCGCTTCATGTAGTCCACAAAGAGATGGACCGAGAACGCTGGCTGGCGACTATCCCCTTCGTAGCCGTCCCTCGTCGTCCAATCCACTCTCGACTTGAGCATGCTGAGGTAGATTGCACAATCATTGTGATCGTAACCGCGCACCCAAAGCTCTAGCTTTGAGAGCTTGGGTAGGAGGATGATACCGTCTTGAGCGCTCATCCCATCATCGATTCGAAGCGCCTTGGCAATGGGGAGGGCTTCCAGGTCTACCCTCAACTCCTGAAGTAATTGTAGCGTTCCAAGCAGTGAAATGAAGTCGTCAATAACCATGTTGACTTGGCAAATGGTGAAGGAGACAAGGCATGAGAGCTGGTGGAGTTTTGTCCACGTCCCGAGGTTCATTCGCTGAGAGGTGAAGCCGGATCGGGAATCAGCCCAGATGATAAACGTATGCAGCCGTTTGAAGTGAAGGTTGTGTAACAGAGACGTGAGTGTGTCCGCGTCCCTGTAGTCGATGGTCAGTTCTTCTAAGTAGTTGAGGTGGCATGGCCCTTCCAGTGTGATCAATGAAAATGGGCTGTTCTCCATTGCATTATCAACCCCGTTTGCAACGAGGTCGACGCGGGAGCATAGCCTGAATGTGCCTTTGCGGAGATTCTTGCACAAGCGGATGAGGCGCATCCACCGTGCTCTCTGTAGGGCCTGCCCCTCGACCATATCGAGCTCGGTAAGTTGCTCCCAGTTGATGTCAAGGAGCGACGGAGTTGATGTATTGATATCCAATGAGAGCTTTGTGAGGGACTGGCAGTCTTTGAATATTGTGATGGGAGTAGGTGGGTACCTGAATGCGACGCTCAAGGATAGCCGTTTGAGTGCAGGAAATCCAATAGCAGCTCCTTCTTCAGGATACAGGAGTCGTGCTACCGATGTTGACCCTACACGTGCTTCGAGTGAAAGTGACTCGATCCGGCTAGAGTGGGAGGCGATGGCGTCGAGGACGGAGGGGTCGAATGGGTCTGAGGAAGTGAAGATAGACTCCAGGGAAAATAAAGGTGAATAGCAAGGGGATAAGAGCGCTCCAGCCAAATGTGTAAGAGAGGGCTCTTGATTAAATTATCTTCCTTTTGAGAGGGGGCATGTAATAATCCAACTCGATTCCAGAGCTCGGGAAGGGCGATTGCTGTCGCACGCCAATACGACGATGTATGAGTGATTGCTAAGAGCGGCGATTTCGGCGAGAGCTTGGGGTAGGGTATACCATTGCTGATCAGGTTTTCACTGTCTTCGATGCATTGGATAAATATCTGAGCCAGAAGTTCGGGTGGGAGGGTTGGTGACTCTGCTGGGTGACTGATCGCTGTGGTCCCCAAACGCCGACAGAGAAGGTCAATCTCCGTGTCGAACACCTCTGACATATCAGAAGAGCTAGATATGTCACGTTAGAGAGCAGTTACGTAGATTCGTCGAATCACTGTGCGCAACTCACTCAACTGGGATGAGAGAATAGAACAGAGACGGCCACTTGACAGCAACATCGATTGCGCATCGACCTGATTGCATCATCCGAGCACGGAAGCCGCGGTCGACTAAGTTAAGAGGCATGTCGATCTGACAGATTCGGTTTTAAATATCAAGAAGGATCAGCACTAAAATCTGTAACTTTATGGGGATCACTAATGTAGGAAAGTACAAGTACAATTTGGTGTGTTTCGAGAGCAAGAAAGCATAGAGCATGTTGTGAAAGCATGAAGACGAGCGCTGAAAGCATATCGACAAAGGACAAGGAAGGGAAGCAGGGATCATGGGCAAAGAGCCGTGTTGGTGCAGGTGATCGCTCCAAATCTTGACGAGAACGAGGGATCGCGAGCAAGTTGGCGCAATGGTCTCAGCAGATACCTGGCAACAGCTTGCTCCTCGACGAAGCTGTCGCTCTCCACAGGCTTGGGGACTGTTGGAGGTTTTGGCGGGTAGGCAGGCCATGTCTGGAAAGGTAACTTTCTGCAAGTTTGGTAGAAGTGGACCAGCTCTTCAGGAAGAGGAAAGTCGAATTCGTATTCCTCATAGTGGATCCTCCACACGACGAGGTCGACAAGAAGTCGGAGGAAAGTGATAAAGACGAGCGCCAAAAGTCGGATCGCCCGCTTACTGTCAACAATTGCTGACCATCGCGGTTCTATGTTTAAACGTCAATTAGTAGTTAATTGCGAGTGGCAGAGAAAGACGAACCGATGAGGCGAAGCGGTTTGGTATAGCCTTCGGTCGTCACATATACTGATATAGGACTAAGGTCTTTCGTTTCTGTTGATTGAATCTCTTGGCGACCTGAGGAGTCAATGATCTACGAAAGATTTAGTTGTCCAGCATGGAAGTTAGCTGAAAAGAAACCACATACTGCACAGTTTTCGGGTGATAACCCAAACCGCTCCCTCAGTTGCACCCAGTCCAATCCACCATTGGACAGCAGATCAACATATTCCCAGCAAGCGCATAGCTTCTTCGCAACGTTCTTCTTGGAGTCATATAGCTCTACCCTGATCTTGCTGTTTAATTGCATATGAGACAAGGTTTATCGAAGATTGCAGAGAAGATCATACTCACCCAGCTGGCGTTTCCAGAGGTCTGATCGTGGTCGTATCTTCCCCAGTTGAAGCGAGGTGTCCGAGGTACTTTTCGAACAGACAATGTTCAGCGATCGCATCCCAAGGTGTACGCTCCATCAGCGATGGCGTGTTTTGCCACTCTCTATAGCATCTTTTGATATTCGCGAAGGCATCGGTGCACGCATCGAAGGCGAGCCTCAGAAACCCGAGCATAGCACCAGTGTTCAAGAAATTCCACAAGTATATGCGCCGCAGGGTAAAGGAGAGCTCTTCCTTGAGCGAGCGTGGCGACCGACGAAGACGAGGAGATCGTCTACAGTCCTGAGGATGGCGCGCTCCAGCTATATAAGTGCGTCAAGGATGGCGGGAATGAAGTCGCCTTGGATACTACTAGCTTAAGATTCACCTAATCGTGGAGATGGATCAGAAAGAGCGAAGACAGAGGAATAATAGACAAAGAATAGAGGCCCAAGTCTCATGGTAACAGCCATTCTAGAATCCCAGGCCTGACTGACGTTTTTTAACGTTAAACGAGTCATAACCAGCGTGATTCCCTCGGACGTGGGAGCAAAAATATGTGATTATATGGCAGTCAGAGCTTCCAGCAAGCTCCTGCTGGTGCATCGTGCCAAAAATTGGCGCCCAACTGCGACAGTCAATGCCTACCCCGTAATCCTAGTTTTTGCAGGACAAGTTGCAATAAACGCTGGAAAACGGGGGGTCCTGGATTGACTCATCCATACTAAGTATAGCCTGGAGGGCAATGCAGGACAACCGATAGTCGTCGAACGTCGAACGCTGAACAAAAGCGGAGGAAGAACAATAAGAGGGACAAGTGATGGGGACGCCGATCATGAGCAGATGTGTTTGTCGCTGTGTGGCATCACCCTCTCCGCTTTTCGGCGCCTGTTGCAACTTGCAAGTCTGCGCAGACAGTTCGATAACGGTTGATTCTGACCTGCTGAGGCGCCCGAGAATAGAGTGGCGGCTTCAATAAATTAAAATAACAGGTTTATCAACAATAACGGACCTGGTGTGATATATTTCGCAAACGCTCCTGATGCGCCACTCTCCCTCACTGTTTCGACTTGAAGGCCAAAACAGGGCAGCAGCCACTCAAGAAATAGCAACATCACTACTGATTAACGCCTCTATTTGCCAGAGGAATTATTTCCCTGACAAATATGGCGAGGCGTTGAGGCAAATGTGTTTTGGATAAACGTTGATCCAACTCGTCCTTCTTGTCCTGGCCTTCGCGAAGCAACATCTCCACTAGCGAAGGCCCATCCCTATTGGTCCGTGCTATGTTCTCAACTCCCCTATTTCTTGTGTCGTAGAAGTACATATCTTCTTCTCTTCCGCCAATGGCTTCTGTTGTGTAAACTAATTTCCCTTGCTTTAAACTCTTTGCTTTTCTACTTCCTTCTTCTTTCCCTTAGTTTGACCACGGTCTTGCTTACTCCCAAGCTAGAGATATGAGGCCTTTTTATCGGCTAGGGGCGCTTGCCCTAGCACCTATACTCGCGTTAATCCAAAGATCGACTGCACTCATTCGTTTTCCATGCGCTCAGCTTGTGACAGAGCGATTCGATCCGTATGTTCTCCTACCTTGCTCCTCTCAGTCAGTTACGTGTTGTTTAATGTGAGAATTTAGACTGGTGACACCTGGACAAGTCTCGCCCCACGTCCACCAAATCGTCGGAGGGGTGCGTGGTTGTCCCTATCTCAGTCTGTTGTTCTCACTATGCTGACCCACGTATACTCCTTAGAATGCGTGGGTGTCTACTATGCGTTGGGGAGATTGGGTCCTCATCTCTTATACCTTCCGCTAGATTCAACTTGTCGATGCCCCACCCTGAGCTGGACATCCCCGCTACCGCCACATGCACCACCTGTAAGTTCAAAGAAGACAAATCAAACTACTGGACCGCCGTCATGTACTTCAAGCATCCAAACGGGAGCTTCATCAGGGTAGGTCTACTTCTCCCCTCATTTATGCCTAGCTTGCACTCATCTACGCCTCAATCGACCCTTGAAGGTCCCTCAAATCCCAAACCACGTTACAGGAAGCCCAGATGGAGGAATGACGGTGTACTACATCCAACCTCCTGATCTTTCTCCCGTCGTAGCTTTCCGTCCGGTAAGTACCTTTGCTCATTCATATTCTCTTGCGCAAGCCGATCTCTTACTCTTCTGGTGTTGACTTAATCTCCAGGGCTTTAGAATGATATCTGGCAACCCAATGTTACGCCAATCCCGCTCCAAACCCGTCATAGGTCCCGCTATCGACCCCATGAGCCCCGAAGGTACCGTGTCTTCTTTATGCTCTTCCAGCTTCTTCGTGATTTCGGCTCCTATTTACCTTTCGCCTTTTCGAACAGCATGGTCGTCTTCTTTCCGCTGCTGGACGACGCCCGGCTTCTTCGACATCTCCAACTCGTATGCTCCAGGTGCAGGTCCGTACGATACAGTCGAGCTTCCGAATAAACCGTGTCCATATGGTATACGCGCCAACATATTCTTCCCGAGTTGTTGGGACGGCGTGAATTTGAATCCGGAAGATCATAGTGTACGTTTCTTCCCCCTTCCTAAAAAAATTCTGAACGAAGGAAGCTGACAATTGATCTTTTCGTTCCAGAGCCATGTAACATACTTGAAAGGAACAGTCAACCCCCAGCGTGGTATATTCCTTCAATCAGGTCTGGTTCTTTTCCTCCTCGCTCTTGGAGTATGTCTAATCATGAATGATAGGCACATGCCCTCCGTCCCACCCAATTCGTATCCCACTCGTATTTTACGAAACCGTCTGGGATACCGCTCAATTTACGCACCTCTGGCCCAAAGACGGAAGCCAACCTTTCGTCCTGAGCATGGGCGATCCGTACGTCACTTCCCCATCCTCATCCTTCCAAACGCTCACTTAAGGGTAGGACTGGGTACGGGCATCACGCGGACTACGTCTTTGGCTGGGAAGGCGACTCTCTCCAACGCGCCATGGACAAATGTGGCGCAGACATCCTCGGTCTCCCGAATTCGTGTCCTGAACTGATCCAAATCTCGGATGAAGAGATGAACAAGTGCAAACTACAGCCGATGGTGGATGAGGTTGTTGAAGGACAATGTACGTTGATTTTCTCGTCTTCCTTTGTCTTTGATCGAGAGTCGTTGCCCACGCGGTCATTGAATGCGCGCTAGGAATGGTGTATTGACGCGACTCAACCTTTATTCTAGATCTCGACGCCCTCCCGGGCTGCAACCCAGTTCAAGACGGACCAGCTCAGGCAACGCCTATTGCAAGCTGTACCGCCATCTCGACGACCGGTATCAGCAGCAAGCCAACGGCGTCTCTCTGAATGTTTTCGCGAGCTATGCAGGATTTAGTGATGGAGTGAATGATGGGAGGTGGTCAATGATGAGATAGGAAGAAGATGTAGCGATCTGTCAATCTATACCATGAATACTCCGGAGGATTGTACAGCAGTCAAATGATGCTGGATGACTTCTTGAGGTCTTGGGCCGTAGTATAGACTCGGCCCAACTCCTGACAGCTTTACAAATTGTCCCAGCGATGCGAGGATAAACCAGATTGAATTTTCAGGGGTCAAGCGTATTACACGACGATTGACTGTACCGCTGTGCGAGTGCATCAATCGAAACAGGGGAAAGTAGGGACGAGGGATCAGCCGACCACGGCTGTCCCGGGGACCAACGATCGAGACCCCACGCACGTTGATAACGATGAAGGAGTTTCCCCTCCGTTTGGCCGATACCGTCTGCAACGATGCTGGGATCTGGTGGTACAAGATACCTCAACGTTCGAAGAACGAGGCGTCCCCCGTTGTCTAGTTCGAAGCGAACGGATGCAATGCCTGCAAAAACAATCGGGTTTGGTATCATGAGTATAGGTCGAGATTGAGCGAAAATCGCATACTTACCCTGCTTGCCCTCTACATATGGTCGTGCGTGATGGCTCATGGTCACTTGGAACAGCTCCACCGTGTATATCTTCTCTCCTGCAATTACGATCAAGCGATTTTGGCGCTGACCCAGGTTGAGGGTCCAGCACTGAGCAACATCATACAGCACTTGCGTCTTTCTGGCGTTTCGGTTCCACTGGAGGGCCAGTTTATCAACTTTTTCCAGGGTTTCGCCTGTTACAAGGTTATCGTGCTTGAGCTGGTTCCAGATGGCAGAAGAGGTTGGTGTTGCGCGAAGGGAGAGAAGGGGGATAGACCATGGAACCGCGTAGCCACCTCGATCGATGGATACGTCCATATGTGCGGCATCGACCGCACTTGTCCCCCCGTTGAAGGCGCGGGCGAGGTCATCAGGTGACGCGGCGGTACGAAACCTCAGTGAGGCTGCCAATTCTGTGAGGGGTGCACCAACAGATGTTCTCGGGGAGTGGAAGTAGAGGAAACCACAAGCGGAGGAAGGCCATGGGTATCTTTGATGTGGAGACGCTTGAAGCCGCTGCCTGGTACCGGCGTAGCTGAGGGGTGCAAATTCAGATGTCTGCACAAAATGAATTCTCGCGTTTTGCACGCCACGAAGATCAAGCCAGTCATCTGGTGTGAGCTTGGACGGGTCGAGCGTCGATACTTTGCGCTGTAGAGGTACTTAGTTGTGCCACGTGAGATGATAGAGCAGAAGACTGACTGACTGTGACCCCGCTAATCCGTCCTTTTGTGTTCAAGAGCCTTCGAAAGGCAGGCCATTGCTGGGTTGCGTTACCTGGCGTCGAAAGTTTCAGCTTCAGTCGAGGGGGCCTATTGGAGAGCCTCAGGCTGCCCAAAAAAGAGAGTCTCATTGCGTTGACTCAGAGCCAGCGGGAGTCACTAGGATGAGAGGAGCAGGCATGAGAACCAGGGTGTCGTGGTTGGACCGGAACAAGACGCGGGGCTCCGTCGCGTTGCGTCATGATGCCAACAGGTTGGGATCCAAGCAGTAACAAGCACACACCAGCGCCTAAGTAGGCTGGGCGCTAAAGCATCAACCTCATTGAGTGGAAGATTTACAAGTCTATTGGGAGAATCAGACGTCACGAAAATGAGTTTCAAATTACCCTACGACTGGCAGACGCACTGTGAGCGCTAACGAGCGCCTCGGCGCCTAGATCAAGATCTGCTGGGTGCACGATAAAAAAGCTTCAAAGTCAAAGAACACTGTTGGCCAGAAGTGGGGACGGATATATCCGAGTTGGGGAGAGATATAGATCGCAAAGGTGATAACCATACCTATCTCGCAGCGCCGCAATAAGACGGTAGGAAGTGAAGAGCAAGGATTAGCCGACCAAGACTCTCGTGGTAGCAAGCACACACCTGTCCCCTGGCTACGTCGACGACGAACAAGCAGTTCCACCTCCCTTCAATCGAGATTGTCGGCAATGAGCCTGGAATTCGGTGGGACCAAGCACTTCAGCAGTCAGGGGACGGTCCGTTCCTTGTTGTCCAATTCGAAGCATACCGAGCCGATGTCTACGAAAGCCACGTTTGAAAATGTTATCCAACACCTGTGTCGATTTTATTCGTTGGACCAGTTGGTTACACTCCACAGTGAGTTGATCGATGTGCCTCAGAGATTCGGGTGGGATGAGTAGTTCGTGTTGGAGTTGATTCCATATCGCGGAACAGTACAAATGTAAGAAAGGGGATAGGCCATGGGCCGGCAAAGCAAAATCTCAGAGAGCCTGAGCTAGCATTCAGAGTACCAGATACTATTCCCCTGTAGATATAGAGGGAGCCACGAGCAGACGAGAGCCATGGATGGGGTGGCTTCGTACTGGGGCCGAGATTCGCGGTTTTACCCGTGTTTTCGAATCGAAGGCTTGATGTACTGAGGCCGGAAAGTTCAATTCAGTACAGGCAAAGAACCAGAGCTCAGAATGGATCCTCTCATAGAGGAACGCCAGCACTAGACTTCACGGGCGAATATCCGCCTGGATCGGAGCGGGCTTTGTCATCATCCTCAAGAACAAACATTGCAAAACGGATCGAACGCACGGCTTGCGCACTGACGACGACGCAGCATTCAACCACGACCTCGCCGGCAGCGACGAGCTCAACGACGACGACAAAATGGCGAAAAAGAAGAATAAGCCGGTGAGTGATATACATGATTGGACTCGATAAGATGGTCTTGACATTGTCTAGCTCCTCCGACCATGGTGCTGGTACTGTGAGCGTGAATTCGAGGATGAAAAAGGTGAGCTTCTGGCTATGGGCGAATCCCTTTTATACTTGGGATAATACTGACCGGGTATGATAGTGTTAATGCAGCACCAAAAGGCCAAGCACTTCAAATGCGGAATGTGCCCTCGACGACTGAATACGGCGGGTGGATTGGCAGTTCATATCCAGCAGGTTCACAAACTGGAGGCCGACAAGTGAGTCATTTTTCCAGTTTACCACATTCTGAGTACTTATAACTTGTTTAGTCTTCCAAGAATCGACAACGCTCTCCCAGGTCGTGACGGCTACGAAGTCGAAATCTTTGGAATGGAAGGTATCCCAGCACCAGACGTCGCAGACTACAAACGGCGCAAAGAAATCGAACTCGGTCTTACAGCAGGCTCCATCTCCCAGCCTCAAGCCAAACGAGCGAAGATCGAGAACAAGCCCCTGAGCGAAGAGGAACTGCGCGCCCAGCTCGAGGCTCACAAGGCGCTCATGGGATCAGGGACAGCGTCCACTTCGGCCGGTGCAGATGCTCAACATACCGTATACGGAGCAGCTGCAACGACATATGCGGTTCCTACACCACCTGTGCCGACGCCGATGCCTCCTATGGGTATGACGCCTCCGATGGGAGGTCCACCACCGGGCTTTGGCGGATTCCCGCCTCCTTTCCCACCACCTTTCCCGCCTGGCATGGGAGGTCCTCCCGGTATGCCTGGTATGCCTCCTCCAGGCTTTGTACCACCTCCCTTCCCTGGTGGACCTCCCCCTCCCGGCATGTCGCCCAGCGGTCCTCCACCCGGAATGCGACCTCCCTTCCCTCCTCCGCCTGGCTGGATGCCTGGTATGCCTCTTCCACCTGGTATGCCGCCGTTTGGTCCTCCCCCGCCAGGAATGCCTGGTGCTCCGCCCGGTATGCCTCCTGGTATGCCACCTCCGCAGTTCGGCGCTCCACCTCCTCCACCAACGTTTGTACGACCTGCGAGTGGACCGAATGCAGGCACGCCTCCTCGACCCGCGCCAAAGGCGGCTGCTCCTCCGCTTACCCTCCCCAATGCCACTCTCAGCCAGACGAATCCCGAGTTCAAGAAACCGACCGTGTTGAAATGGGCCGACGCCAATTTCTCACCTGTAAGTTTTCATCTTGTTTCCTCTCATATGGCTCCTGACACTCGGTGTGAATGTAGGAAGAGAAACGTGCAAGAGATCCAAAGTACTATTTCGACAAGTCTCAGGCCCAAGAACAACCACCATCGTCGACATCTCCTGCTCCAGCCAACGGAGAGCAGCCATCGCAGTCCCAAGGTGGTGACGCTGGCGGAGACGACGGCCCACGAGGCAAGAAGCGGGCCAGGGCTGAAGACTTCCTCTAGGCGGAGGCAATGGGATAGCGTCGTGACATTGCTCAAACAAAAAAGTCCGTCCTTGTCACACAACCCACGTGGTGGACTATTTCTTACGATGGCTGCCCTCAGACGCATATTTACCGTCGTGTTCTGGAGACGCAATCATCATCAGTCCGTCGTCCGTACTCCTCGAACTCCTCCTTTCTTCCCCTTTGCATCCCCTGGTTCAAACGTTCGTCCTCAAGCTCAATACTTATCGTTTCTATTTTCTGCGAAGATCACCTCAAGTCGTCGTTATCGCTGTTTCGCTCATTCTCCGGGTGTCGGTAGTTGATGTATGATGGTGAGCGTCGTCTCCTGCTGTGGTTCATCATCCTACAGGAGGGCACGAGGTGTTTCACGACATGGTCTTGGTTTAGTCTTGGTTTTGGTAAGTCTTACTGTACAGATAGGTTAGTTTCTTCTTTCGTCGCTCTGTCTTGTATGTTTCGTTGTGCTGCGGACGGTCAGTGGCTCCCCCATTCCCTTGACGTTGTGCTTTTCTTAGAATGTAACCTTTGTTTGATGGTCTCTTGCGATGTAACATGTAAGTGAGTGAATGGTAAGCTAGCAGTCAATCTTTCTCGAGGTGTATGAGACGAGACGACAAGCAGACACACAGACAGATAGACAGATGGCGGGAGCTCGCGCTAACAGAGTCGTTATCGACGATGTGGGAAGGATTCTTTGGTTTTGAATGACTTCTGGAAAACCAGAACACGTCATGGGGCAGACAGACTGTGAGCTAGTAGTTTGGCTTTCGCTGTCGTTCGCTTCCCCTAATTCCTTTTTGAGACAGTGTTCGTCCAGAGAGGGAAGAGTCGTGGTATTGGGGTGGCTAGTAAAACATAGGTATAGGTGCGTTAATGGAGCAATGCTATTTATGCCAGCTTGAGTCATACCCGCCTTCCAGTCGCCCCCACTTCGTGTCTTTACGCATTTCAAACGAGGGTAGATTCTCAGAAAAACGTCGGCTACTTGTGACCATTTTCTACTTGATTACGCCAACAACTTTTGCTATATCAATGTGAGAGGGAACCGAACGACATGCTAGACCTTCTTAAACGTCAAAAGGGCAGGTCGCATAAATTCCATTGGTTGCCAGGGGTTATTGCTACGATTATAGCCGTGGTACAGCACCTTCAAATTGCACAGGTCGATGGTATTGGTCTGGTCTGCCCTGTCCCTGGTGATATCGGCCTGGCCAATATAGTCGGTCCACGTTGCACCACTGTTCGCCTTACCAGCGAATGGACTACTCTCCTCCACCGCATTCGCAGTCCAGTTTCCATCAAGACTCGGAGCAGTGAACGAGCGCAGCTTCGACGAGCATCAGTTACCTCTTCTGGCCCTTGATCTTGTAGACCTGGACGCCTTCGAAGATTTTGTTGGTAGCCTCAGACAGGACGATGGTAGAGTTGTCGTTCCGAAGCTACTGGGGAATTTTCGGATGGGCATGCTGGCGCAATTAGATCTTGCCATTGTTTCCGGCAAAGAAGAGGTACATGCTCTTGCTGTCCCCGATGACCGCCGTATCAAGGGGTCCAGTAACAGAGTTCTCGATGGTACCGTTGAAGAGGGCCTGTTCAGCCGACCATCCATTTGGATTTGTGGGGTCCTGGGACGTCTTGTACACGAACGCGAGCCTACTTGGCCATATGCACCCATTGAGAGGCGAGCACCCAGATGTTTTTTTGGTGCGAAGAAGAAGAGTGTTAAAGCGTAAGAGGGTATATCCATTGCCGTTTGCGTTGCGGTAGCCAACTCGGTGAAGTCGCTGACAGGAGAGAAGGTCATGGAGGCATATATGGCTTGGGGGGTGTAAGTCGTCCCGTAAACAAGATGTTTCTCCTGATAGGGAGCTGTGGTAAAAGAGGTGAGGCCACCCGGCCCGGGATCTGGCTCTGCAAGCGCGCCGGTCGAGGTCCAGTTGTAGGTCGTGGGGAGCGAGCATTGGGCGATAACGGAGGCTGCAGATGCGAGCCATCCGAAGAAAATGGAGGCCTTCATCGTGGTATACGGGTTCGAAGAAGACGTTTGTAGCTTTGGATTGAGATTGTACTCTTGTTCTTCACCTTTCCTGAAATCCCTCGCTCTATATCTTCTCTCAAGACGAATCTATCGGAACTCATAGCTCATAGAGTGAATCGACCTTCTCCCTTTGAGCGCCCGGCCGGGTGCCTCGGAGTGCAGGCGAGATATTTGTTCAATTAAATACTGAAGGTTCGTTCATCATTGTCTTCATTGAAACTTGCCTCGAAATTGCAAGAAACTTGACAACGCACCTGGAACTTGAGGTTTCTCCGATGCGACCGGCCCTCCCGTCCTCGTTATGTAAATGGTACATTGCACCCTAGCCTTCTCGGACAATGACATGATTCAAGCGAAGTTTTTTAGCCCTTCCAAAGGTCCCACCGTCCCACTTCGCAAGGGGTTTGCTGATTCCATCATGTAGAGTTAAGGTGTGTTGGTGCCTTTCCTGACCTTCGGGGCGAACGTTCATTGTATGAAGGAGATGGAAGTTTCAAGGCGGGAGAAGTCAGGATAACTCCAGAATCGTTCAAGGTGTGACCCAAACCCGCCCCTTGACTTAATGAGCGTCTGGCGTAGAGGCCCCGTGGTACTCGGTTCTGTTCGTTCTTCAGGGTGATGGCAAAGCTCTGCGTTGGGCTCTGGTTCGTTACGTCCCAGTCATTCTCATTAATGAGGGAATCCACTCTGAAGAGCTCAAGGCCCTATACCGCCTATCCCTTTCTGCTTAACGAGGTGTCTGTACGGCACATAAACGAAAACGAGTGGTAGTCAGTCCGTCCACATCCCCCCTCCTTGTATCGTTGGCTTGGCACCACTTCGAAATGTCCAGCGCATGACATCAACGCCCGAGCCATCTAGACTGATTGCTAAAGGTCTCAATATACCAAGACTTTGATTTGGACGCACCAGTGAAGGGCAGATCTCTGTTGTGGCCCCGCCCCGAAGCCACACAGCCCACGGCCTTCGTCTGCTCATGGCTTTCTCTACTCGCATAGGGCAACATTATCTGGTGCTCAACATCTTGCTGCCGGCTCACTGAGATTCAGCTCTGGCGACTCTCAGACAGTAGGGCCCAAAGCCTAGACGTGTCCTTTCACGGGTCCGTGGTCTAAATCGCTCAGTTCCTCAGACCTAACAAGGCACTCCATCGACACTCGTGCCTCTCGATGATATTCTCGCCCCCGTCAACTCGAGACTTGACATCGCCCTCCTGGAACTCCGGTCTAATACCAGCTTGCACCATACCGATGGCTCGTTTGTCATCCGGGCTCTAAATGTGCACGCGGGCAGATTGTGAGCTGGTATTTTGGCTGTGGCCGTCGTTCGTCCCCCTGATCCCTTTGAGATGGTCGGACGGCCTTCGTTGAGGAGATGGAGTGAAAAGGGAACTGGGGCGTTTAGTACTATGTGAACGTAAGGTTGTTTGAATGGAACTAAAATATCTATCCCAGCTGACGAAATTCGCCACTTCAGATCACACACTCTGCTTTGCCGACGCCTAATCTCTCACTCTCACATATTTCCAGTCGAGTCCATGTTCAAGGGTTTATGATCTCTCCAATGGGGCATGGCGTTGCTTCGTTGAAGCGATTGTCGGTCCGTCGTTTTACTGAAGATTGTCTAGATATGGAGCAACCTGCTCGAATGACTTTCGGCTCAAAGAGTCACCCCTTGGGCAAACACCATCTAGATCTTACAATGCATACATTCGTGTCATGCCAACATCTGGAACAATTGACTTGATGCGATTGACATCATGCATCATTGCGCAACCTCGTGACACCTCTTTCTCCTCCACCACTACAATCCGGGGCTCCCCTTGAACTGCTTAAGCGCTTCCCTTCATCTATCCCAGCTTTCTCTGAAATAATGCAATGTGCCTCTCCTTTTCGAAAAGCCTAACTCTCTGCTATAGTTCCCCTTGGCTAAAGCCTCCCATTCCAAGTAAGCTTACCCAGCGCCCTCTTGTCCACAGTCCGAATCTCACGTGTCTTGCGCACAATTTACTCTTCGAAGAATCTCCACCAATGGGACTAAACGCTCCTTTGTAGTTAGTTGATCTCTTCCATCACCCTTTCCTCTGCCATCTCACACCGCACGACCCGTAAATCCCTTCGAATAAAGCGCGAAATATCAACACTCGACCCTTCGAAACTCACACTGGATGACTGGATGAACCTTACCCACCTCGAAGGACCAGTGATTCGATTTCGGAAAACGGGTGAAACAGCACAGCTTGTTTATGGCCACGCAAGAGAACCAATATCCGCATGGCCATCTACTCGTGGCTTCCTCTACTTCCACAGGCCGACAACATCCGGCGCTCTACACCCTGCAGCAGGCTCGCTGAGATTTCGCTCTGTCGAAACTCCAGCTGGCCTGGCTAGCGCCTTTTCAGACAGTACTAGTAACGCTCAGAACCTAGACGTATCCGTTGACAGAGGCGGTTACACTACCCCGTGGTCTATCCCCCTTCTCACACTACGTCTATCACCATACTATTCTGCGATATGGAACCAGCTCCAACACGATGGGCTAGTCACACGCGACTCGATGCGTCAAATCGACGAGCTAGCCTCCGGATGCAACCACAAGGTAAAGAAGAGGACCCAGGTGTTGGAAGACATCACTCAGCAGTGGATTGTGAAACTGGGTCAGCAGCAGAGTCGTTTGATGGTGCTTGCAGAGGATAAGATATACAGGGTGGAGCTTCAAAATCTCACCATGACCCAAGATTCGCGTAAAATCGTGGGATGTGATCAAGGTGCGTCGTGGTCATTCGATACCAACTAAAGTTGTCGAAACTTTGCTTCCTTAGGCATTGCCTCGGTTCGCTTCGAACTGGACAACGAGGGGCGCATCGTTCTGCGGCTGATGAAGTATCTTGTACCGCCAGACTCAAGGACCATTACCAACAATGCTGGCCAGACCGAGGGTGAACTTATTGTCCGTCATCGACGCGAGTATGGCGGCCATCGTAGTGGCTGGCGAACGCCGCAGGCTTGGTCGGCGGATCCCACATCGCTGCTTTCTCCCGCCTCCGTTGCTGCGCTCATGGATAGGTATAGTTAATCGCTTCGCCATGTATCTGTTTATTGGATATTGGACCTCGTAAACCCCAGAGCGCAAATCACCATGAGTATTGAACGATGGCTTGGAAACGAAGATGGGCGTCTTGGAAAAGAGAGCTATGTCAGTGTCACACCATGCTGACTGTTTTCATCCCGTGAACGTTGCCTTCGTGGACATTGCGTCCGTAGGCTTCCAACTGGAAAACGAGGGAAGCCTTGATTGGCCTTCGACTGTTGAAGAACTCATAGCACTAAATGATATTATTCGAAGCAAATTTTTACGTAAAGTCAGCAGGAGTGTTTTCACCAGTCACCTCTACGCAGGATTTAGTGCCCGTAGATGTGCTTGTCACTGTTTGGATCCAAGGCGACTGACATGATGCGACGCGACGCGACGCGAGGTCGTGACATTTCTTTCTCAGGTTCGACCACCACAATCTGGTGCTCCGCTTGAGCGCTGACCTTGGTTTACGCTCGCCGCGATGAGCCGCTCCATTTCTAGCAGTCTAATGATCTACAATACTCCCCCTCGACTAAAGCCTCCCATTCCAAGTAAGGCTACGCAATGGCCCTTGTTCCCCATCCGACTCTCAAAATGCTTTTCTAGAGCTTACTCATCGAGGGATTTCCACAACAAAGAACGCAACCAGGGTCGTAGTTAGTCAGTCTTTTTTTGCGACTCTTCCTCCCCCGACTTACGTTACACAACCCTTAAGCGCAGGATATCAACGCTCGACCCCTCGAAGCTCATACCAGACGACTGGGTTGACTTTCGCGGCTACCAAGCGCCAACGGTTCGATTTGCTCAGACGGGCAGAGCCGCGGTTCTCAACTATGCTCACCCCATGAATCAAAATCCATGGCCGTCCTCTGCTCGTGGTTTCCTCTACTTTCATCGCCCACACACAACCGGTGGTAACCACCCTGCAGCTGGCTGTCTGAGGCTTCGCTCTGTCGATTCTCCGGACGGTTTGGACGGGGCCTTCGACACTAGCACCTGTGCTACTAATGTCGGTACCAAGGACGTGCTCATCGACCGAGGCGGGTGTACCGTACCGTGGTCTCTCCCACTTCTCCGTCTTCGCATGGCGCCTTCTTACTCTGCAATCCTGGCTCAGTTACAGCTTGATGGGCTCGTCGCGCCAGAATCTCTGGCCAAGTTGGATGAACTGGCTCTTGATTGGAAGCGAGTTCTCATCATAGAAACACAGGTATTGGATGACATCACGCAGCCTTGGATCCTGAACTTGGATCATCAGAGCAGCCGTTTGATTGTGCTTGCAGAAGACAAGATATACACTACACAGACGAGAAATGTAACCATGTCTGAAGAGGCGCGCACATACGCAGCATTCAAGCAAGGTATGCCGTTGCTCGTTCGATACTGACCTTTCCTCACAGTATCCTGCCCCACGTTTCTTTCGCAGGCGTTGCCTCTGTTCGCTTCGAACTGCTTCCCTGGCAGGAGCGTATCGTTCTACGGCTGTTGAAATATCTGGTACCACCGGATCCTAGGATTGTCAGCCAAAATCTGGGCCAGACGGAGGGAGAATTGATCTGGCATTATTCACTCAAGCAGGGGGCTAATGCCCACTGGCTACCACGACGAACTTGGTCGGTTGATCCCTCATCATTGTTTTCTCGTGCCTCCATTTCTGCGCTCGCGGATAAGTACAGTTAGCGCCCCGCAATCTATCTGTCTATTGGATTTTGGACCTCGTTTCAACCTTGAAAACTCAGAGCGCAATTTCGCCTTGACTACGTAACAATGCCTTGGAAACAAACATGGGTGCCCAATTCAACAGCTTTGATCCTTGCAGTGCGCGGGCGCCATTCACACAACACGTCCTGTGCAAGCAATGTCTCTAGGTCGTTATCAGGATGAGTACCACAGCACTCCCAAGGGACTGACCTCTCGCGATACACCTTCTCCTGCTGCGAGTAGCACTACCGGCGAAGCTCAGACAGGGTATATAAACAAGGGTAGACGACTGTCAACTCTACATCTTTCCCCTTTACTTACCACACAGCAGTCCAAACCTCGATCGTTTTGTCCCCGTCATCACTAACCATTAAGTCCTCGCCAGTCATTCTCTATTAATCGATACGACGGAGCATTTCTCGTACGTCCGCGGAACCCAAGCAATCTTCAAAGCGTCTCCATACAGGCCAGGAGGACTGGACATCGCAACTATGCTAAGCTACGACCCTAAGGCCAATGCACTCCAGAGCTTTTTACTCAATGGAATGCGGGTTGTGAAAAGGTGTGGGTGTCTTTCGTCCCTAGCTCAGCAACCTTCCTTTTTCGGGATCATTCGCACCTTGAAGGGCCTTGATGTTAAAGATTTCTCCGACGACCGTTCGATCCTTTGGAGCTTCCGCATGACATTGATCTCTCTGCCATGCAACTGGCATTTCCGTGACAAGAAAGGTCGACCAATGTACATCATCAGGAGAGACAGCCCACTTAGCCGCACATTCCAGGTAAATAAGTGACCTTGATTTCTTGCCTTTGGATTGTTTTCAAGGATCTGAGAGTGCTACTCTACTAGATCAACCTCGCGGTTTCTGAGGGATATGTGGGTACCATAACAGCATCTGAACTGGAAACGGTGCAATGCATTTGGCGGCCGCGTCGAACTCTCAAGCAACTTACAAGGGCATCCCCATTCTCTACATCCTTCTCAGCCGAGCGAACGGGTTTTATCCACTTGAGCAAACTCCTCTCATTCACCACCAAGCAAAGACGCATGATTTAATGGCATCTACTACTATCATAACTCTCTACATTATAAATAATGTCTTGTATCATCTTTATCACAATTTCTTGGGGACCCGCAATGGAAGTACATTAACTTTCCTCACTCGGAGTCGGAAGAACCTAAAGACATGAGCTGGGACTGGGAGGCCAGCTCTTGACGCCACGGTTGAAAAGATGTGTCACTGACGCATGTAAGGAATGACGACTCTTGGGGAGGTTGCGCTCTTCAGGGATAGCAGAGATACACAAAGCGCAGCGTAACTCATGGATAGAGTACCTCCCTGAAAGAGATTAAGGCAGTTTTAGAGCGGAACAAGCGAACGGAGGCCAGCGCGTCTGTACCGTGCACCAGAATTACGGTTGGTAAAGAAAGGGGGGAATGGGCAGGAAAGTGAAGAAAAGTATGAGAGGTGGGAAAACACGGAACGCAAGAGGTGAAGGGAAGGATATAGGAAGACAGAATGAGGATGAGCGACGTCGCAGGAGCCTGGAGGGTACCCATGAAAGGATGGAGCAATGAGCGTCCTGTTGAATCAAGAGGTTATGTAACGCACATGTGGTCCGCTTCGCGAGAATAGAATAAATCTCTATCTTTTGAGATTGAAAAGCGCCAGGTCTGAGGGTTGTTCAGTTTTACGTTAGAAGAATGCAGCTGGTCGCCTCCATGGATTGGAGTGCCCGAGAGACAAAGTGACAAAAGGTGAAACGAGGACAACGAAAAGGAGACTCACAACGATTGGCACTACTACCAACGGAAAGCAAAACAAGGATTCTGCAGCTAGACAGCTAAACCTCGGAGCGCAATTAGCACAAGTATACAACAGTACCTTGGGAACGAAGACGGGCGCCTAATTTAACAGCATTGATCTTAACATTTCCCGGTACTGTGCAGCACAAAGACTGCACAGACCAAGCCTATCATGTTGTCATGAGTATCACGGTGCTCTGAACATACTGTCTTTTGATATCACGCTCTCTATGACTCTTGAAAGTAGCCAACGCGATTAACGAGCCTCAGACATGGTATATAAGTAAGATAGTTCACCCCAACTCTCAACATTTTCCTCTTTCCCGATTATTCACCAAGCAGCCCCTAACACCACCAATTCCTTCTTCGTACTGCGATGGCTCACAATACTTATCATCCGGGGTTTGGAGTGCACATGCGCTTTAAGCCTTCTCCGTCTAGGGTCGGTGGGCTCGACATCGATACAATGGTACCCCAACGCACAGACTGGACTGCTGAGTATCTTACGTTTTGGAACCATGGGAATGTAACGGTCTCTCGCAGCCAACACGCGAACCACCCAGTCTTCAGGATCTCGCAGCCTGAGAACAGCCGTGACTGGATCGCCACTGATAGCGCACAGAGGTCATATCGGCTTTGCTATACATCGAACAGCACTTCTACCAGCTGGATGCTCTATGACCAAACGAACACGGCGAAATACTTCATCACGCAAGCAAATGGTAACGCCAGAGCTCGTGGGTATAATGTAGGTTCTGTCTCTCGTCTTTTCCCCCAACGTTCGTTATTCTTATGCTATTACATTTTCAGGTCAATCGCGTACCCGGTTCGGCACACGGTTCGGCACACATCTGCACCATAACGCCAACACTCACCCCGCAAACCGCAGAAGGCTTCGTGCTTGTGCACCCTGGACCTTGGACATCAAATTACGAGGATCTAGTCCTACTCTACCTCCTTCTCAGTCGAATGCAGGGGTTCTATCCACGCGGTGTCTAACTCACTCGCTCCCGATCAACATGAACGCATTCAGAGGCAGTACCAGGTCGTCTTTTGCCTGTCTTTCATCTTTTCACTCTTCACGCTCGCCAGATTCTAATGTACTACATCCTACTATTATCTTAAGTCCTTAACTACCTATAATATCCTCAATAATATCTTCTTCTCTAGTTCGAACCCCAGTATCCGTCAAGTGTTCCAATTCTAGTGCGTTGTTGTCGTCTTAATCAGGGCGAAAGTCTGGCCGTACGAGCTGGGGGGAGACTTCGGTAAATCCACGCGACGTATCGATCGGTTCCTGGACACGAGAGGCGTTCTCTGCGCCACACTTGAGGCAGTCATGCCAATTGAGCAATATGAACTATAGGTCCTCGCTTCAAAATCGTAATTTGACTCGGTATCTTAAGGCCCGCGAATGTTGGTTCATGCAGGGGTAGACCAGAGACTGGGAGAAGACATCTGTTGCTCGTCCAGCGAATGCTTTCATTCCTTGTCGCTTATTGTTAGGAGCGCACGCTCAGGCCAAGGTAAATAGAGTTACCAAGGCACTTTCATGGACACGAAAACGAAATTCTCTGCTGCTGGACGGCCAGAACGTTGGCGGTCAATTTGCCACGAGTATACAGCAATGCCTTGGGAACGAGCTAGGGCGTTTAAACTCAACAGCATTTGCGCAGCTGCCATTCACGACACAAACTGCACAAACAAAGTCCCCATGTCGTTATGGACAAATATTTCCACAGCACTATCCTTTGACGACACTCTTTACCTTCCCGCTGGAAGTAACCAACATTACCAACAGGGCTCAGGTAGGCTATATAAACAAGAATGTTGACTCTTAACTCTCTCCACCGCATTTCGGCTTTCTTCTTCCCTCACCACAAAGCCTCTAATACTGCGCATCCCTTGTCCGAAACAATCGTTACGATGGCACCCAACGTTTCACAACTCGGTCAGGATGTTTTCCTGTCTTGCCACCCCTTTCAGGGAGGCAGACTTGATATCGCAGTTCTAGGAGCTCAACAATCCGAGTGGGATACTTTGTACACCACTCGTTGGCATAAAGAGAAGTTAATCGTAGCTCGCAGAGAGCAAGGGAGGGATACGGACGTTTTCAAGATCTTTCGATGTGGGCTTGACTTTGTCGCCACTCATTTGGGAACGAAAGATTCTCAAAGGGCGTATCGGCTTTCCTTCATCCCCAGATCGGGAACGTCCTACTGGGATCTTTTTGACCATACGGAAACTTCGAGATACTATGTCACAGTGGCGCGCTCTGGCACCGCCCAAAACAACGGGTTTGCGGTACGTCTAGAGCATCATCCTTTACTGTGGGGCGCATTGAACTAAAGCTGATTCTATTACAGATCTGGCGTACCGATGGAAGCGCTCTGCTGGGAACGATTAAGCCATCTCTTGAGCCACGAACCGTGCGTAGCACGGTACTTCTGACAGTCCCTAGACCTTGGAGGCAAACCCACGAGGACCTGGTGGTTCTCTTCCTCCTCCTTAGTCGAATGCACGGGTTCTACCCACTTCCCTGATTACCTCTCGATCGACATGGTCAGCCCGTTACTCTTGGTTCATTGAACATCTGTCCCTCTCCACATATGCCAGAATCTAGTGGACTACATCTTCCTATTACCTTAAGTCTCTAACCTATAATAATATTTTCTTCTCTTCTTCGAACGTTTTTAAGTGAGCCCATCCTACGCAGAGGTGTAAGGTATCTACGTGTATTGAAAGACACCCCCAATACTAGCATTCTTACCCGGACTCCAGAGGTAGACTTGTGACCAGTCTACCCACTCATAGAAAGGCGCTCCCAAATCTTGTTCCGAGGCGATACATCTCAATCTATTGGTCTGGCCCGAGAATGACTCTGCGCGCCACACTTGGACGGATCTCGATGCGGAAATTCTTTTGTTTCCCGGTTACTAGCCGAATGTCCTCCTAGCTTGTTCACCGAGGGGTGTGGAATATACTCGAGTCATAGATTCGGTTGCTCGATCGGGCACATTGAGACACCGTTCAGACGTAAACCAGCTTCTCCTGTAAGACCAACACTTTTCTATCCCACATGTAACGTTTCCCACTCTGAGGATGGCCAAAAGATGTGTTCATTTCCAGATGCTCACAAGCTCGCCAGTACCCATGACGTTTCAGACTCCTAATGAAGAAACTACGACGAAAACACAAGAGATGAACTCAGGAAAGAATGAGGGACCAAAAAGGCACAATCATAGTTCAAGCACATAACGAAGTGAGTTGAAGCTCCATTTTCAAGCCTTAGTGAAGTAGGGGGAGATCTTAGGTCACCTTTATTTTAAGCGAATGCCTTGGAAACCAAGACGGGCGCTTAATCCAACAGCACGGATCTTAGGCTTGTGCAGTTATTGACCCTCACAAAGGTTGCATAAACAAGCGCCTCTATGTCTCTGTGAGTACTATCGTACTTCTAAGAGATTGTCTTCTAGTGACACAATCTCTTCCCCCTCCACACGGAGTCAACACTCTCGTAGCGCATATAAGCCAGATGTTTGACCCCAGATGTCTCCATCGTATCCCATCTTTCCATTTCCCCCACAGCTCTGCTAATAGTGAGAATTAATTCCTCGACGCACCCGCTACAATGTCACGCAGCACTTCACAAGTCGGCCAGGATATCTTCCTGTCTTGTCACCCTTCTCAGCGAGGCGGACTTGACATCGCTGTCCCCGGAAATCAACAGTACGAGTGGCATACGTTGTACAACACCCGTTGGCAAAATGAAGATTTAATCGTCACTCGCAAAGAGCAAAGGAGGAATACGGATATTATCAAGATCTCTCGGTCTGGGCGGGACTTTGTCGCAACTACTACTAGTACCACAAATCCTCAAGAACTGTATCGGCTTTCCTTCGTCCCTGGCACCAGATCGTCTTACTGGAGTCTTCTCGACCATACGGGCACCTCAAGGTACTATGTCACAGTGGCAGGTTCTGGCACTGCCCAAACCGACGGCTTCACGGTAAGTCCTGAGCTTCGTCCCCTTCTTTGCAGCGCACTGAACTAAGACTACCATTCACATAGATCTGGCGCACCAATGGAAGAGCCTTTCTGGGAACGATAACGCCCTCTCTCCAGCCGCAAACCGCCCGCAGTACAGTGCTACTGAAGGTCCCTAGACCTTGGGGGCAAGCTCACGAGGAGCTGGTGGTTCTCTTCCTCCTTCTCAGTCGGATGAATGCGTTCCATCCACGCCAGTGATCGGTGCTCAATCGGCCTGAGACAAGATCTGTGACTCTTCTTTCATCAATCATCTTTCTTCTCTCTTCACGCTTTCCATAATCTAGTGTACTCTATCCTACTCTTATCTTACGTCTTTATAATAACATCTGTTTCTCATCTTTCGACCGCCAGTGGGCCTATCGTGGAATTTGGTCGACGTACATACCTCGGTCAAAGAAGTATTGGAGACACTGAATTGACGTGACCACGACACGTCTCAATGCTGTCTGCAATCATACAATTTTGGTTCATACATACAACAAATCACAAGCATTCAAACCTACAAACATTCAACAAAAGACAACAGAAAAACAAACACGACATTCAACCCCAACCAACAGCCCAAAAGTCGAAACCAAAAAACACGAATCGAATTCTCTAGCAAAACGTGATCGAAAGATACATAGGTTGAAAGTTAACATGGTGAAGAATCAAATCCAAGAAGGGTCGTAAAAAGGTTAGTACTAATCGTAGTAGGATACGGGGTATGGGTAATGCAAGAGCGGGATTAATGTATCGTCAAGAGTCTGGCAAGTCATGCGGAGGAATGTGGATCTGAACAGGGACAGGATGGAGGGAGGCAGGAAGAAGCGTCGACGAATACGGGGGGTCTAATAAAGGGTATTCTGCATCGCGACAAACTGTCTCGTACAGGATGCGCCTTTTCGGTTATCTGTGACGGCGAAAGAGAGCAAAAGGTTAGCGTCAAGATCATCGCGAGCAGCGGAGATGGAAAGTGAAGCATGGAGCGGTAAATGGGAGCATTTTCGTAGGCGGGGAAGAGATTGGCAATGGCAGGGAACGAAAGAAAGAAAGAAAGAAAAAACTCACTAAAGCTCCTCCCGGGATCACACCAACACCGTCCCTTTGTCCACACCTGATGGTTTGGGCAATGTCTGAATCCGTCATGTCTGTAACCGATATCGTAAAAGTAGTGGATGGCGTCTTTGGGCACAAAGAGGGAGACGGCGAGCGAGTGGACGGGTGCGTCGCCCCATCTCTGTTGTTGAGGGTAGAGAGTGTTAATCGTTGGATTTTTTTTTCGAGTGGGAGAAGGAAGGCAGGAGGAGGAAGACACGCAAGGAATTAAAGACGAACGAACCTCGTAATAAAACCCTCCCTTTGAATCCAGATGCTCAAAGTACTTTTGGTACGCTTCGCCTCTCCAAAAGTTCATATCGGCGATTTCAAAGTTGCTCCAGACTGTTGGCAAAGGCCCGACATTAGTACCCACCCTCGTTGCGCTGGTAAGGTTCGCGAGATGGATGGAAGTACTCACAATGACACATGTTGTAACTATTCCCTCCGTCGTTCGATATCCACTCCATGGCGTTATCAGGGTGCACGTATTGAGGGTTCTTGGTGATGAACTCTGTTCGTAATTCCCGTTTTTCAGCATCCTCGCTTTCCTTCTTTCTTAGAACAGAGAGAAAGCGTACCTTTGGTAGCATCCCAAAGCGTCGGCACCGTTTCGTACCATTCCAGTAACGAGATCGTCCATCCTACAAGCATTGGAACGTTCATCAGCCGACTGGGGTTACGAGGAGGTAGGAAAGCGAAAGAGAAGAGAGGAAAGAGACAAGACGTACCGTAGACTTTCTTGTTAACCTCCATAAACGTGAACGGGTCGTACGTGACATCGCAGAAATAATCGACGTCTGGTCTAATTTTGGCATCAGCTTCTCTCCTCCTCCTTTCGTCCTTGTTGAACAAGCGGTGCTTACTCGATTCTGCGGAAAACGTTTAGCCACAGAGCGAGATCAAGGTGAAGAAGAAAGGAGACGTACCGCCAGTAATACCGGTACTGCTGCATTAGCGGGTGGTGGAAGAAGAACTAATGGATATCCGCATTAGAAGCTCGTCAACTGGAAGCGAATGGATGAGAGTACGTACGCCCGAGTTGAATCTGCACATATTCCGGTATCTTCGAAGAGCGACGCGTCAGGATGGGTGGTTGGTTGCAGACGAGGAGACGGGGGACGTACGGTACGCTATCTGTAAAGATGAACGGATGGTCAGTTCGTTGATCAGACAAAGGGCGTCACGGGGCAGGAGAGACTAAGCCGTAGCGCAAGGATCCAGAACGACGGCTTAAGAGGAATGGATACGCACCAGCATAAATAATCATCTGTTCCACCAACTTTTTCCTCCCCTCCGTAGCCTTTTCCTCATCCACCCAATCAGGCTGATTCCAATGACTGCTCGGTATCAGCCCAAACTCTGCTTTACCCTTGATGAGTAGCTTCACTCTCCTACGTATCCCATATCAGCATTCCATTCCTTTTCCATACTCCTCCAAACCGAACAACGCAAGAGAAAAACGGAAGAAAGAAAGCAACGCACGTCTTGAACTCTTCCGAAAACGGCTCGTCATTCAAAAACACCCAAGGATACCCAGCCTCCTCATTGAACCTATCCTCAATCTGCCGTACACTCCATAGCACACCTTTAAGTTCCTTGTTTCTGCAGAGCATGACATAGGTTGCGTTGGCGCGGTAGGTTGGAGGGACGGTGGAGAGGGATTCTTGGGCGCGGTCGATGGTGAGCAAGAGGGATTTGTGCCGGTGGTTCGAGTTGTAGGGGACGGCGAGGATGAAGATGACGGAGGACTGGTGGGTGTTGGATGGATGCGTGGATAGATGGTGGGTAAGCAAGGGAAGGGAGGAGGGGTGGGGCAGCGCGTGTCCGGGCAGAGAAGGCCGATAGATTCAACGACGAGCAATATCGAGGATGAAGGAAATGAAGTAAAGGTTAATCAGCATTCATAGCGCACAGATATGACCAGCTAGAAGCAAAACTTACGATAATGATAGAAGCGAGTAGCAAGAGGTACTTCCAAAACGTCCGATTTCGAAGTAGGAGGAAGAGCTGTTGCGGTCGTATCCGTCCCTTGCTGCTCTTGGAGTTATGGCTGAATTGTAGAGCTAGCGAAGATCGTGGAGACATTTCTGCAGGTTGTCGCTTGGCAAGAAGAGGATGGGCGCTTGTTGGGTTATCTGCAACCTTTTTTGGGGGGTCGGGTAACGCGGAATGGTGGCAGAGCTCCTGGTCGTTTCGGGATGTCTGCCGGGCTTGGTTTTTATAGAAGGTGAAGGAGGTCGTAAGAGTCTTGTCGTCGTTTGTCGATAACCCGTTGTCCGCAGGGAAAAGAAGGGGAAAATAGGCCGTTCAATGTCCTTCTATGGTTGGTCGTCCCAAGAATGCTTCCAGAGGCTGTGCTCAAGTCGAGAAGCACAAACCAGACCTAGCTCTCTCTTCTCCCTCTATAGACCAGGAGAGAAAAGGAAGGACGAGAAGAGGGAAGAGGAAAGATGATGGGTGGGGTTAGATGCCAGCGGTGTCAAAAAGGGATGAACCCAGAGCAATAAACGGCATTTTCTTGTATCCCCACATGGATGAACTTGTTTCCGATCATGGACTGCAGATCGCTATTTTTGGCTCGCTATGATAACGACTCCGCCAAACCCGACGACGTTTCCGTGCTCGAGTCGATTGGAGCAGTTACGGCAAAGTATACCGAAGCAGCTGGCCATGGTTATCCATGTCAGCCCACCAGGCTGCTAGGGCCATCCCCTGATCTGACTCGCGGAGTATAAGTTATCGGTACTGGGCGGGACGCAGTGTTGCTTTGGGGTCTAGTGATGCCTCTCGCTTTTTTATAAATCTAAAAAATTGAAAAGTCAGTAGAGGAAACATGTGAGCTCATGCCATATTTATTCCAGGGGATAAGGGTTACATTTTTTCGATACGACAGAGGCAAGTAGGTGCTTTTAGCGCTTTGGACAAATATTCTAAAAAGGAGTTTCCGGAGCAGCATATAAGTTTTTGACAGAGGTGCCTTCAATGCCCGAGTGACATTCCGTTACATCTCGGAGTGGATAACGAAGTCAAAGGGCGAAAGGGAAGGGCGACTAGGAAAGCGTGACATTGCTGAAGTCGGCGACCAGAAATGGCAGTGAGAATGTGACGCTCCGTGTGACCGGAGTATGACAGGAAAAGCAACACCCGTCCTCATTTTTTTCAAAACTCACATCCAGCTACTTAAATAATACCACATGTAGGTGCGAGAGACAGCTTTTCGAACATGTATTTTTCTCTTTCAGAGATGCCAATTTGCGCTCTGAAGAGAGTCGCGGAAATGCCATCAAAAACGAACAGCAACACTGGTCCAGCCCAGTACCAGGAGGACGAGGATGAAGGACGGGACAAACAATGACTAAGGAAAATGATGAAATATCACTTGTTTGTCCTTCTCCTAGTACTCCTTGTCGTACCACGCCGTATCTCACGCTTCATACTCCGCGAGTCAGACGAGGGGGTGTTTCTAGGAGCATGGTCAGCCACCTAGCTCAAACGCTTACACAAACGCACGCTCTCACTGATTCATCATATTCACATAGTGTCCGGCACCCAAAAAGAGGCTCGATTTCCGCCGGCTTTCTTAGGAGACCGGGCTGAGAGTTCGGGTTGGCGGATCGATGGATGGCGGAGGTTGAACCTTGAACCTTGAGGTGACCACGCCCCTTGTATGAAATGGGGCCATGTGACAGAGATCTATATGAGTTAAATGCTTTATATCACTTTCGATGTGGAGTCCATACGCGGTACGAGCGTGATAACGATAACAAGGCCGTAGAGGATTCAATTAGGGACCATGGAAGCGTCGGAAGATAAAGAGAGTCTGAAGTGCCGTCACGTAATGAGCCCTTGAGAGAAACTTGAGGATTGCAAGTTGCTGGGCTCCACATATCATCCACTACCCGGCTGACAAACGTCGGCAGGAACCCCCATCCCGGCGCAGGACTTGGCAAAATTTCACGCGAGAGCAAAAATTCTCGCCCCAGAAATGAGAAACCTCTCCAAAAGCGCTTCGTTTACACCCAGGTTGGGTTTCTCGGGGTTACTGGACACGAGGCGCTATATCCTTACATCCCATCTTATCGATCATGCTCTTTATTCCTCGTCGTTTCTTTCTTCTCTTTCACGCCTTTGTCTCTAGTTCGTATTTAGTCACTGCAGGGGCAGACGAGGACTCCATCAGTTCCTCACACTGCCCTTGCGGTCCCTAGACTATTCACGCTACCTCGTAGCAATTTTAGCTCCCACCCACCATCCACTTCCGTCACCTTGTTAACGGGTTTATCCTATTTCACTTCCACTTTTAGCTTCTTACTTTCGTTTTCTTTGTTTCATTGCTACTTTTATCCTGTACACGAGTCTCCTGTAGTTAGCTTCCGTGCTCGAGGGAGACGAAATCGTCGATGTTGGTGTCTCCATCCGACTCGCAGTCTCACGGACGTGGGGATTGGGATCAAGAACTTCTAAACCCCAATCCATGATTGGTTCGCAATCCCACACCTGATAACCGAACACAGTAACCTGGCCTGAGCTCTCACGTCACTTCCTCCTTCATCGATGCAGGGCACAAATAGAACTAAACATGGAGGGGCGGATGGTTGTATACTGTCACCTTGTGTCACGCTGCTCACGTTTCATGTTTCGGTCGAAACGTGGTGCACACCGGAAAGGCATATCAAGGACAAGTGCCCCGAAGTGCTGATTAAGGGATAGCAGATCCCTGTTCTCATCCTGGAATCGTCCTAGACGATCTTTCCCTTCTCCACATGCGTTCGGTATCAGAGTGACAGAAGTCCTGGTATACTTTCATCAATACGATCCCTACCACTCGTTCTAAATTAACGCCAGGATCGTTCCATCGAACTCAAAGAAGACAAGCCCGGGTTCCCTGAGCAGAGGATGTTCCCAGGGTGCGGTGGCTTCCGCGAGTATACTACTAAATGCCGAGGAGTTGTAAGACTCGCAACCATCGTGCCTCCATGCTTTGATTTTGTCCGTGCCAAAATAGCCGATCATTGTACACCTCGCTTCAGCGAGCCTGGACTTGCCAGAAACTTCCTAATAATAATTCCCGCCTACTCCCAGATATCGTGCCCTTGCTCGATATTCAGATTGAGGTCTTAATACACCGATTTCCTCCAACCAGCATATCTGAGAAGGAATAGGGCGAGCCCTCTGACCCCCAACAGCCTCAAGACCCGTTCACGTTTGGGTTCTCCTCATTAGTGAGCACGTTGCCGTCTAACTCGGGCAAGTCACTTCGATCGACACACCAACAGAGGCGAAACGCAGGATGTGTTGCAAACGAAACTGTCCCGATAGTGATTTATGAGCGACATGCGAGAACGAGGGCAAAATGGAGATGAACAGAGAAAAATGAGGATTGATTAGTCGAGCCAGCGACACACAACACTCGACAGTGAGTTGCCCCTAGTCTATCGCAAGCGAAAGAACCATGATGAGGCACAGGATGACCAATTCCGCCTCTTTTCCGGCTGCTTCAGCAACGTGCTCGATGTCCAGCCGGCGAGTGATGTTGTCACCCTTTTTGATAATATTGAGCGTGCCATAGTGGCTTCCCACGGCATTGTCGATCTGCGCAAGAGCGGAATTGATCCCATGAACCAAACAAGGATAAAGCGCTGTAAATCAGTACCTTGTAGGTGCTCGTTGTGTCGACATGCTCGATCTCCACAGTGTATCGATTGAACCGGTAATAGTTGGAAAAGTTTATTCGATTGGGACTGCGGGTACCAATGAGCCTATGGGTGGCCATGGTGTGGGATGAGTTGGCGACACCCCAGCCGTTGGAATATGGTATTATCGTAGTAATGAGCTCTGAGTTCCTGAGGTTGATAAGGTCGAGTGTGCCATCAATGCCCTGAGGACGTGTGGTCTCATAACACGGTGTGGTGTCCGACTCTCCTCTTCCCTTGAAGATGAAGAACTGCCCTTTTGTGCCGCCGGAAGCCTTCTCAAAAGAGAAGAAACGAGGAGTGAAGGGTAGAGTAAGTTGAACTGGCTGCGCATTCAACATCGGATATTGCGACCATTGATTCATAGTGTGTCTGTATGGGGGCGAGGGTCGAAGGTTGTGATGGTAGAGAGAACCAAGAAAGCGCCCCGAAAGCCAACATTATAAACTTGTTTTCTGTCACAAAATCTGTTTGCGTCTGCGTCTATAGGGAGAGGGTTCACTGGCCTCATGGGTAAGCAACGAGGTCGCCAAAGTGCGTCGCCATGATCGCGCTCAAGATGGCCTTTCCGCTGTCAAACTAAGAAGAGAAGATACTGACTCTTTATATTCCCTAAAGTGGAGTTCCGCCAGACGGTTGCCACCAGCTCCGACAGCGACGGGAAGAAACTTGTTTCATTGAGCAACGAAAAAAATCGCAACGGGAGAGCAGAGTGAGGCGCAAAATTCTAATCCTTGTATTGTCTGTAGAGCAAAAATGTCTGGTGAACCACAGAAAAAAATGAGAACGAAAGTCCGAGAGACAGGAACAGTAGAAACGCATACCACTCATTCCCTAGGAATTTAGCACGGCGGGCACAATCCGCATAAAGCGCCTTGTGTACGGAGTATCTGCATACGGATCGTAGAGCTGCAGGATTGCGGGCATAAATGTGGTCAGGTGCTGCGTACTGAGCACAGGCGTCGAGGGAGAAAAACGACTGGCAGCGGACCCTCCCTATGGAAAAGGTTGAGGGAGCTGGAATCCCGCCCAGAGTTGTGACCGGGAAAGGCTTGTCACCCTCTCACGCGGTGACTTTGACGTGACGTAAAAGCCCCCTTCGGTGAGTCCGGGCTGCTTGAGGAGTTCCTGGGCGTTGTCGAGGAGAACACCTGATTGTAAGTTGGCTGACGGATATAGGACGCAAAGGACATAAGAATTTACCAGCGGGGTTCCCATGCTCATCACGGACGATTGTGCCACCTTTGACTTCATTGGGCAAAGGAAAACTAAGCTCCAAGGCAGTTGAAGAGACCCAGAGGGAGTGACAGTCTTTGCTCTGCAAAATGATTGGCCGACCACGCAGTATCAGATGATCATCTAGTGGTTGGCCACACCGTGTGATCCCACCCGCCTCCAGTGATCACCCTCGTGCGGTCCGTGAGATTATCGGGATTGGCGAGGACAAAGTTTCTAACCCTCGCAACAGCGTCTGTACAAGAGGCTTTCATGTCAGGTACGAAAGGAGGAGGTCAGCATACCTTCTAAACCTTTGATTCCTTCCAGAGGTAATTGCTGAGCTCCCAAAACTCCAAATTGTGGGCGTGGGAGTCTGGTAACACCGTCAACTCTGTTTCATGGGTAGAAACTAAGCCACTGCCAACCGCTGATCCCAGGGACGACGATTGATCGAAGCTTGTGCATGCTGCTGGACATTATCGGGGTAGAGGGGACATGCCAGCAGCAAAAAAAGTACGATCCAGGGAGTGAATGTGTGGCGAACCTCGGGTCGGGATGGTCACGGTTCTAGGGGAAGTGCAGTATTGTATCTCCGACAAGATCTCGTCCCTTTTTATTTGCTAGCTTGTACAGCATCATGGCCAAATTGAGCGCCTATCAATGGAATCAAGACAAATCCCCGCCAGTGCAAGAAATTCAATTTGCATACCCGTTTAATTTACAGCCACCGTAAGCGCCCAAGATTTGAGATTGATCCTAACCCTAACGTCAGCAGTCCGTGGCGTCACCATGTCGCTTAAAAGTTCATGCTAGCCAATGAAGCCCTCCGACAACAATTGCAGAGCGCTGTGCACGTCGTGAACTCACACAGGCCGCTAAACGGGCGAAGCAACGACCTTTGACAGTAGTCCCCGACCAAGAGCCCCTCAGCATTCCTAAATCATGGCGAGCCGATGAGGCGACAGTGGTCAGCTATTGGGCTAAATGTACATCGCATCGGCTCGAGCTGAAGCCACATATTATCCCATACTGGTGTCTTGTTTCCCGTAAAGCAAAAAGTGGCTCTATAGAGCATGAGCAAAGGATTGTTAGGCCCGGGGAGTGGTGAAGCGACTCCCGTTCTGAAAAAAGTCCTGCTATCGAGAAGAATGGGGTCATGATACCCCATTCGGTGCTCTTTTGGGCTTTGAACCCTCCAACGATTGGCCTGCTGGCATGGAATGGCTCGAACGTGAATCCACGCGCTTGGTGTATTCATACAGAAAGTGATTTGAGGAGGAGTGATTCATGACGAGTGTTCCTTGGACAGCTGCGTTGAATGTGAGAAGGCATTGAATGCAGGTGAGCGAGGAAGGGCGTATGGAGATGAGGTAGTCGTATAAAGGGTTACGGCGCTCGTTATTGATAATTTCGGCCCCTGGATAGTACGTGTCCTGGAGCTGTGTAGTTCTCGCTACGCTATGGCCTGGAGCAGCTTCAATGGAAACGATAGCGGCGAGGAGAAGGAAGGCCAATGGAAGCACGAAGTGCATGATGCTTGTTGTAAAAAACGGCGGGTTGGTTTAGTTTGGGATATATATTGGAGTAGCCAAAGGCTGCTTTTCTATATGTCTCCAGTCGCTAGTAAGCCGTTCGGGTACGACGGTGGCTTACACAAGTGTCAGTTCGCAGTTCAGGGGAGTGAGTCCTTACTAAAAGAGAGTAAGTTGCAAACTTTTTACGCAGGATGGGCATCGCGTGGCACTCCCTTACGATGCTATGAAACTTGCATAAAGCTCGCAGCTCACTAGTATCTTGACGATGGGCATTTCGGTCACGGTGAGGGGCAACGAGCAGTCGCAGACAGTGGCGCTGTTGAATAAAAGCCAAGTGTCTGACAAAAGATACGACGTTGACGAGCAGAGAGAAGTCAAAGGAAACGCCGACAGGAAGGAGTTCGGACATCAAGCCTGAGGATTTATTAGGCTCGTTCAAGAACATCTTTTTAACTCCAGCATGCAATTTTCCTTCTCAAGGTAACACGCCTTTCGGAATTGTTCCCTACTAGCTCTTCCTACCACCCTTCCATGTGACTAATAGCCACCTTGACCAGCACCATCGACAATCTGCTCTCCCATCTCGTCAGAAAACCAAATCACATTGTAGTAGAATTCATGGCCTGGACTTACAGTCTCTTCGTGTGGCCCTGCAGTATCCATAACCTCTGGCACAATACCCGCCTCGCAGCTGGTTGACTCGTGCCGCGTTGTAGCCCGCTGGTGCAGCAGGGATAGGAGCGGCTGCAGCGACGGTGATGACCGCGAAAAAGGAGGTGAGGAATGTGAGGAAATGCATGCCGATATGGGTTGACCACTTGGGTGGGATCATAGCCTATGGGGCCATATATCTGCATGTATGAGCGTCTGGTTAGTTTTTCTGGGGAAAGACACGACAGACATTAGCTGGACGTACCGTGAAGTCTTGAGGAGACGTGACGACCTGCTCGACAACATACTCACGAGCTCCTAACGCAGTGTTGAAGAATCACTGCTGAGGAACAGAACTGACAAGGTTCTTGAACAACCGGTTAGGCACCGGCTGTAAACCTTCCTGAATCGAGACACCTGTGACGGTAGGGCTGATCCTTGCACGGGTTGTGTTACTGCCGTCCTTCACTTCGAACGTGTAGGTGAGCCCCCTAGATTGGACGTTCGAATCACAGTGTAAAGCAGTGAATGGGATCCTCCATCGGGAGACCAGAAGACATCTAGGCGAGGGGGACCCTGTCTTCCCCAAGAGAACAAAATAGCTGGCTTGATAGGCCTGGTAATTTTCCCAGAGAACCAGTTGGGGTTCATGATTCAAGAGGGAACGGAGGAGGGCGACATCAAGGGATGTGAAGGGGTAGAAAGGTCGCTTGAAGGAAGATTGGACGATGTTCTCCACTAGCTCTGAGAGTCTTCGTGTTTTATACGTACGAGGGGGTCAGTGGTGATGTCCAGAATGGTGCATGGATTGCTGTAGCGCTGCAACGGAAGAGAGCACCGAGGGACGAGAGAAGAAACCATGGCATCTTGTGCCAGTCTGCATGACTTTGTGGTAGGTTGAGTGGCGGAGAGGGCCCCATAGCAACGAAGTATAGGTACAGCCAACGCAAGTCAGCTCGCTATGTATGCTTGTGTGGACTAATATGGGTACCACATGCCTGTTGGCTCCCTTCACACTGCCCGCGGAGTAATCAGTCGTGATGGCTGCGAGGAAGGAGGAGGAATGTGAGGAAACGCATATATGTCGACGTTGATGTACTCGCCGCTGTCAAGAAATTGAGCTGGGTTGGAGTGGATAGCGAAGGGTTGAGACGAAGCTCCATACTGATACGCAACGGAGCGGTGTGACAGCGATCTATATGAGGTGGACGCTTTGCAATGTATTCGATGTGGTTTCAATAATATACAGTAAATTAGGTTGACGACGATCTTAATGGGTGCCACCAAGGCACATTCAACTTAGCATGCCAACGCTGAATCTTTTTGAATCGATTTGTTTGTTTTAGAATTTGAAAGGAAAGACATCAGAGCTCAAAGATCGTGAATCATTATTTGGCGCGGGTTCGACGCCTTATGTCGAAGCCCTTCGTCTGAATCAAGCAGCTCACAAATCGCAATCGGAGTGTAAAAGCAAATCTGAATTAGGGCAATGAGGAAGTAAAATACATGTGGATGTGTGGAGTTAGTATTAAGGTGTCGTGGTTAAAGTAATAGCGTCCATTCAAGAACAGAAAAGATGCGAGAAAGAAAGTGCGAAAGGGACACTAGGAACAAAGGTCACGAATTGAGTACACAAAGTCACCATGCAGGAGAGTGCAAGCCAAGACAATCAGGTCCACGTCGACTGTTGCATAGGGCTGCACCGTTAGCGTCCAGTTGAAAGTGTACGGAGAATACCCAGTGCGGGCAAAGCGACGACCGTCGACAGTAGTCCCCGACCACAGGTGCAGCTTTTGACGAGCGTTTGTAAGAGAGAGTAAAGCTTGGAAAATCACCACTTACGTCCCAGCCAGCTTGATTGCTTCGTTGAACCCAGCAATATCCTTGCCAGCCTTGAGGTTTCTGAACGCTAGGTGGGAGCTGCCACTTGTAAATGGTCCCGTGTGCATGCCTAAATTCCGATGAGCCGACCAGGAAATAGCCCTCCGCTACTGGGGCAGGCGTACATTGTGTTGGCTGGGACACGTTGTAGCCATGCACAAGTAGACATCGATATCATGGTTCCAGTGAAGCAAAGAGACTTTGGTGTTCTAGAATAGAGGATATATGCATAACCGGACGGACGTTTCGCACTGCAGAGCATGAGCAAAGGATCGTTGGGGCCAGGGAGCTGTGATGTGACTCCCGCACTAGAGGCGAGTCCTGGAGTTGCAAAGAATGGCATCATTGTACCCCACTCGGTGGTCTCTTGCACTTTGAAACCTCCGATAATTGGACCGCTGGCATGAACAGGTTCGAACATGAATTCTCGAGCGGGCGGTGGAGCCACGCGCTTGGGGTATTCATACAGGAAGGGATTCGAGGACGAGGGATGCATGAGGAGGGTTTTCTAAAAACGACGGCAGTAGCGAGAAATATTGGAGAGCGAAAATTAGATGCAAGTGAGCTACCAGAGACTTAGGGAGAGGAGGTGGCCATAAATACCTCTGCTGGGCGCCTAATAGGACTGTAGTTCTTGACAAAGGAGAATGCACCCTCTTATTCAGAAGTCAAAGAGGCTTTCGAGCGCAGTTGTCACATTTAATGCACTTGTCATATTACTATAGAACGTTTGTGCTTCGAGTATCTTGGCGAGACAACCCACATTAGGTCGGGCAGTATCGAACAATCTGTATATGGCGGCCTCCGTAAGAGCCCTGGGGTTCCTTGACACCACGACAGCCCGAGTAAAGGTCGCTGCTGTGAAGGGTGTAAACATGAACCCCTGTCCACCTTGTCCCTCCGCCCAAGTTTGATCCGCCGCTTTGTCTAAAAATTACTGCTGTTCATTCTGATCGCCTGGAGAGTATCTGTCTGCGTGACTTATGGGCATCGTCAGATCAACAAGAAACAATCTGGAGATTCGTCCACGCGTTCCCCCAAAGCTCTGCGATAAGCTTCCCTCACGCCCTTTCAAGCAATTCCAATTGAGCTGGTGGGGCATCAAGACTGAGATGATCATCATGTGGTGATCTTATAGACAAGCGATGGGTTCACTAGGACATTGATTGTCATTCACACCAGTCCGCTAAGAATGAAGATGGTCGCCTCTCTGCTTCCCCCCCGTTTCGACAACTTGATCATTCGCCGCTGAAGTGACCACCGTTTTCATTTACGTTCTGCTATCCCCATTACCGTCATATGGATTCGACTCCAGGAGGACTGGAGACGTACCGAGGTGCGCCGCTCATTGGTGTATCCCCCCCTTGGAAAGATGTCTCGAAGCTGGGCTATTCTCGCAGCGTTGTAGCCTGCTGGCGCATTAGGAGCAGCCGCGACAGCAGCGATAGTCACGAGAAGGGGGAGGAGTCCCAGGAGGCGCATTGTTTTAGAGGATGATTAGTGGGGGAAAATAATGGCAGTGGTGGGGAAGAGATGAGAGTTTCCTAGAGAGAACGCACATCTTTTATATTCAATGAAGGGCGCAACACTGATCACTATCACCCCCAAACCTGTTGTATTCTCAAACGGAAATCAAGAGCGGTGAACTGTATGGATTCAGTGTGTGTCAGGACGTGTGCATTGTGATAGCAATCTCACTAGGAACACTACCATCCACTTCGAACTTCGAAGGGGCGTTGACAGCCGTCCCAAGGAAGATTATGACGTATCCCTCGCAATGGTATAATGTCCAGTGGATCTGGTTAATCGCAAGTTGCGTATCTAGCGACCTAGGGAGCGCACAAATGGTACACACCAGAACCGAGCGCCAAACCAAAGCACAAAGTTCCACGATTCGCAGTCCAGGAGGGTCAAGACGTTTCGGTTTGCAGTTCTTGAGTCAACCGTGACCAGGCTACCAAACTCGAGATTTCAAAGCCACTGAGTAGCCCCGCGAGGTATCGCTGCTGGCTAGACGGTCACAAGTTAGTCATTGACGAGCGAGAGGTTGTAAGCGATCCTCCATCGTGTCGTTCCTGTTCGGTTCATCGACATCAAGTGCTCCCAGAGCTTAATCGAGGCAAGGTACCAGATCAACGCGATTCTTTGAATTGTTTCCGCATCGTGTGTGATTGATTCCCTGAAACCACAACAAAATATGGGGGATCTTGGAGAACGACGACCTATACTTGAGTCGGTAGGAGGGGACAAAGGCTGAGGGGTAAAAAAAAAAGGCAATTTTGCATGTGGCAAAACGATAGGATAAAGGAATAAGGATAGCAGCCGTTGATCCTGTCGACAGCCACGAAAGAGACCGTAAGGATGTACACATAATACCGTTAGCTGTACTTCTCGGCGAGAGCAGCAACAGAAGCGGGGGATAGATAACGATGCGGATCCGCCGACCAAATTCTTGGTGGCTCCCAGCCAGTGTTGCGAAAACGCACTCGCAGATGCTGGTGGAGTAGTTTCCCCTCCGTTTGGCCTAGGTTCGCAGCTATGACCTCAGGGTCTGGACAAACAAGAAACTTCAGAATACGCAGGACGAGTGTTTGTTTGTCATCGAGCTCAAAACGAACCATAGCAACACCTGGCCGATATCTTCAGCATGTAGGGTGGCGGTCAAGGAATGACTCGCCACGTACCTTGTGTCTTGCTCACATACATCCGTGCCGTCTGAGGCGTGGTCAAAAGTTCTAGCTCGACGTAATGAATCTTGTCCTCCGCGAGGACCGTATATCTGACCTCCGGGAGATCCAAGTTGAGTATCCACGGCTGAGTGATGTCGTCCAGTACTCGCGAGTTCTTTGGGAACGTACCCTTGTAACCCTGGAGCAGATGATTGACATCCTCCGACAGTTGAGGAGAAATCAGCCCTTCGTCTTCGAGAAGAGTCTTGATCGGGGAGTACGACGCTACCCGCAGGAGGGTCATGAGGGGAATCGACCATGGGACAGTGTAACCACCTGCATCAAGAGGTATGTCGAACCCCCTAGAGGTTGGAGCACTCGAGTCGAAGCCAGAAGAGAAGTCAAAAGCCCGACGAACGTCCTCTGGTGACTCAACCGAACGGAACCTCAGCGAACCTCCTGCAGGGTGCGCCGTCGATGTGGATGGTCGACGGAAGTAGAAGAAGCCACGGGCAGAGGATTCGGGCCATGGGACGTGTAAACGTTCGCCCCTTTGTCGGAAGCAGGCATATTCTAGTATAGGGCGGTGATCCAACCTATTTCCGAACCTGAATGATGGGCGTGTCAAGTTGCGAATATCGGTCCAATCTCCTGGCGTGATTTTGAGCGGGTCCAAGGATGTTATTCTGCGCTGCGAGTGAGCGGTTGGGATGTAGGACTAGGAAGGTTAGGCTAAAGATCCACTAACGTTGGCAGAAACTTTCTTGGAACTTGTATGTACTTTCCGGTATTGTGTTCCTGAGCGCCAAAGTCAGAAACGTGAAAGCGAGTTTGACGGTAATCTCACCAGAAATGAAAGGCCTCAAGTGGAGGCCTTTCCAAAGGTTCGCACTCTTACATAGAGTCCGCTTCATAGAATACGGGTACCGGACAGTATCACAGAAGGATTGTTGGCGTCACGGGTGATGGAACGAGAAGGAGAGGGGACGCGGCTGACGCGATCGTCGCGTAATGGCTTTGATTCCAATCAAGAGCAAACTTAACGACCATGCTCATAAGTAAACTGGTAGTCTTCGGGCAAAGCTCTACTTACGTTGGCAAGGGCGTGGCGAGAGTCAGAAGGAGAATGGCGATGCCGAGGACTCCATTCTAAACCCTTGGAATCACCGCCGGCGTTGGTCATTAGGGAGTAGAAGGCAAGTTGAGGCCAAATCCGAAGGGTGTACTCACGGTGATGTCCTCAAATGCTCAAAAGATCCCGCTCCTCAGACAGTAGTCAGGAATAATCGTGTGTGTAAGCAACAGCCATGGTCGGTGGAGACACTTGAGGACCGTTAGACCTGTAGGGGCGGAGTGGAGGACGACAGATTGCCAATGCGATGGCGGAGGAAGGTGGTGGTTGGGAGGAAAGACTGAGAGGCCCGCGTCAACTCAACTTTGCATCAGGGCGTCCCGAAGGTCAGAGCACATTCTACATACCTAGGAAGGCTATGTAGCATAGTTTATGCAGATTAATCGATGTGTTGCTCTCAACCTTTGCGATATCTTTCCTCAGATTCCTTCAAGTGACTCCAGGTGAGGAGTATCGAGACGGAGATTATCATCGTGTTGTGATCTTAATGCCATTCACACCAGTCCATAGTCGAGATGATAAAGATGAACATCGTTGCCTCTCCCCTATCCTCATTTCGAGAATTTGATCATTCGCCACTGAAGTGACCACCGTTATTGGTATTCTGCTTCCTCATACCCGTCACAAGCTACAGCAGCTCAGCTTTGTGAGGGCTGGGGACACACCAAGCAGCGTCGCTCATTAGTGTATCCTCCACAGGGAAAGATATTTCGAAGTTGGGTTATTCTCGCAGTGCCAACCAGGAGCTGCTGCAACGGTAGTGATGGTCACGAGAAGGGGGAGGAGTGCCAGGAGGCGCCTTGTTTTAAAAGACAATTAGTGGGGGGAATAATTGTAGTGGAGGAGAAGTGAAAGTCTCATGGAGAGACTGCACGTCGTTTAAGTTCAATGGAGAGACGTGACACTCATCTCTATCACGATATGTGCGGCAAGACAAGAGCAAGGAGGAGGAGGAGGAGGAGGAGGAGGAGGAGGAGGAGGAGGAGGAGGCAAGGGCGGGAAAAGAAAAAGAAAAAGAAACGAAAAGGGGAGAGAGGAGGGAATCCGAGGGATCAGGAGGACAATGCAAACCTATTAACGATCACCCTCATTCTTTTCTCCTCCTTGACCTGCGTTGCTCGTGTGGTAGCGGCGGAGCGCCTGAGTCTCGTCTAACAGACAGATAGAAGCAAATAGCAAGTAGATCATAATTTATCAGGTTATAATAATCCCATACATTCCAACCAGCTCTGCATCACCAGCAGGATATTACACTTTGAAGTGCGAGTTCAAAAGCCACCAAATAAACCTGTGTCGCGCGCCAATATCACATTTCACATGATATACAGGCCTAGATCGCTTGCGGTGGCTCTACGACTTGCCTTATGACGGCTTGGATCAAGCGCTCGCAACCGCTTTGGCAACTTTGGCAACGGCAGTCCGAGTATGGGAGACTAGCATGGGAACATGAACTTAGTCGCCCTGATTTAATGATTGGCACAAGGTTGACCTGGACAGGTTGCATCCGAATCAACCATCATCATAGGCACGAGTGAGAGACTGGAAGCAGAGACAGAGAAGGGACCTAGATGGGCGGGTACGTATCGACAATGGACCAAAAAGCGGCCAAGGCTCGTTCAGACGAGATAGATAGGCAGATAGAGGAGGACAACAGGCGCTTCGAAAGAGAGTGCAAGGTTCTGTTGATGGGTGAGCCTTTCCCCCTTCGTTTTTGCTATGCTCCTTGTCCCTCCCTTTATCTTGCAATACTCGCTCTCTCGGCTTCTCCGTCGTGTACATTTGCTGACCTACTCGCCCGTTCACCCGGTTGCTCATCACGCCTTCCATTCCCCGCCAACGCACAGGCGCTGGCCAATCCGGCATATCCACCATCTTCAGGCAAATGAAGATTATCCACCAGGGCGGCTTATCAGAAGAAGAGCTGACCGCCTTTCGACCCATGGTGTACAAAAACGTTATGGAGAGCGCGTATCAAATCCTCAACTACATGGCCAAGGCAGGGTTAAACTGGGTAGACAGTTCGAATCGGGTGAGCCTTTACTGTCTTTCTCTGCTGTTTCCTTGGTGTAGTAATTCACCCTCGCGAACACAGGCGCTCGCCGACAAAATCCTTGATTTCCACGTCAAAGCGTGTGGCAGCGCACACCCCGACTTTTCCTTTGAAATTGCAGAAGCGATTGACCAGCTGTGGAAAGACCCCATCATGAACCAGGTCATGGATGAACTTGACGATCAGTCTGACTTGATGGATAGTGCCAGGTAGTAAGCGTCCTTTCTCTCTTTGGGTACTCCATACCTGGAAAAGGATACCGACGATGCGTTTGTCCGACAGTTTCTTTCGCGAAGTCCGACGGATAGGTCAGCCGCACTATCTCCCCAACGAAACGGATGTGCTGAGAGTGCGTCAAAAATTGGTTGGCAACTCAGAGATGAGGTTTACAATGGGCCAATTGTCGTGCGTTATCCTCTCCTCCTCCAGTTCTCTCCCTCTCTCTCTTGTTTGCTCTTCCCACTGCGCTGCGCATTCCCGCCCTGCACTTATCAAGAACACTTGCTGACGTTTCACCCACACGCAGAATACACATGTCTCACGTTGGCGGTCAACGCTCAGAACGCAAGAAGTGGATTCACCATTTTGAGGATGTCAGGGGCATCATCTTTTGTACGGCGTTGAGCGAGTATGATCAGGTATTGTTTGAGGAGAAGACTCGGGTGCGTCCCAGCAGAATGGTATCTTATGTGCGAGGACGCGAAGGCTGATGAGAGATGTAGAACCGATTGGCCCAATCATTGATCTTGTTCGAAAGTGTGATTAATTCACGGTGGTTTATGAGGACGAGCATCTTCTTGTTCTTGAGTAAGATTGTCGTGTTCAAGAAGAAACTGCCAAAGGTGAGCCTCCTCGCACATGGCTTTGCTTCGCAGACTGGTTGTTGACGTTCGTTTGGCTAGATCCCACTGGAACGCTACTTTCCTGAATACACAGGCGGGACGGATGTCAACAAGGCAGCGAAATACATCATGTGGAAGTTTTTGCAGGCAAATAAGGCGCGGTTGAGTGTGTATCCTCAGTACGCCCACTCCTCTCCTCGCATTTGTTCCTATGGACGCTCATGAAATCGTTGAACAGCCTGATAGAAGCAACGGACACGACCAATATCCGATTGGTATTCGCCGCGGTCAAGGAAACACTCTTGCAGAATTCACTCAAGCATTCTGGGATCCTATAGCTTTCGTATTTGTTTGGGTTTCGGTGTTTTTGTGTTGTGTTCATTTGCTCTCGTCATCCACCGGTCAAGCACTCGTTGTCTGCCATCCGTTTCGTGAACCTCCGCGAGGATATGCCATGCTGATGAACGTTTTATGTTGTAAGCGATGCTCTCTCTTTTCCATCGTAGCTGAGGGATTGGTCGTCAGTCAGGCGATGGGAACGTCCCATGGCATCTCTCCGCTCGAGGCCTCTGCTAGTTGCCTCGGCCACCCGTAGCAGGATTACATCTTGTGGCAAGCTCTCTGACTCCTCCGGTCGGCCAAGTCGCCAACATACCTTCATCGCGCATTCGACAGTTCACCTAGTTATCGCTCTAATGCTCCTTGGGGTTTCGATCCATCCTTGGATACTGGCGGTTACAACCTCGCATGGTCAATCTCCCTTGGTACACTTTTTGGGTACCATTTCACTCTCCACTGCGGAATCCGCTCCATATCGACAGACTGGTAACACTTCAGGTCGCTAAGAAGATTGAGGATCTCCTTCAGGATAGCGTGGGTGTGTTCCGGAGGAACTTTCAGGTTCTAGATGATGTCTCAACTGTAGTTCTCGAGGAGAATAAGATACATCGATTGGTGGTGCGCCTCGGCTTGAGCAAAAGCATCCCAAGGAGCACATACAGCCAGACCCATATCTTTGCTCCTTTTTGGATTATCGAGTTTACGAGTTGCTCGTTTTGAACCTGGTCACGAGTAGCAAGGTGTTCTCCTGGGCTTGAGTATTGACGACGGCTTGGAATAGCCCAGTTTGACTGGGAGCTCACATTAATTTGGCCGGTAGACCCGTAACATTGCCCATCGCTTGTCTCCCAGAAAGGACATATAATTAATATACTGGTATTTTGCAACGTGACTGATTTTCTTTCACCCTTGGGATCATCAAGGCTTAGACCCTAGCTTCTCTAAAGTCGCGTCCATTGTCAATTTCTCAGCCAGAACAGCGGAAGGAGGGGATATCAATGATTTAAGGCTAACTCTTTGTCCAGCGATTGTGCGATGGACTTGGAAAACTCAGCAAAAATAAATAAATAAATGCGCTAATGATTTGCTTGAGAGGAGCATCGTCATCGTTTCGAATACCTCTTGTAAGGTGCTCCTCGTCGTAGTGCATGAGGCCAGCAAAAGGTGTCGTGTAGATATGATCGTGTTAGACAACGACTACTTGTACTTCTCAACAAGAGCAGCGAGGGAGGCAGGGAATAGGTGGCGCTGCGGATGTTTCGGTGGCAGCCATGTTAACTTGGAACCGCTAATTTGCATATGGTGATAAAGCAGATCTCCTTCCTTTTGCCTAGTTTTTCAGTCATGATCGTCGGTCCTGGAGGAACCGGATACTTTACAACGCGCAGGACAAGTTGTTGCTTGTCATCGAGTTCGAAGCGGACTAAAGCCACACCTAGCCCATATCGCAAGTTCAAAGTCGCGCAGAACAGACACGGTTTCGCAACATACCTTGTTCGTCATTCGCATACTTTCGTGCTATTTCAGCCATCGCTAAGCAACGCAGTCGCGCACGGTAGATCCTGTCCTTCGCAAGCGCCACGAATTTAGCAACGTGGAGATCGAGGTTGAGGATCCATGGGTGGGCGATATCTTCCAGCACCCACAGATCCTTTCGGAACATTCCTTGGCAATCCTGAAGTAGGGTGTCAATGCCGTCGTCTTCAAGTTGGTTCCACACTCGGGAATAGTATGGTCCCTACCGGAGTTTCAGAAGCGGGATTGACCAAGGAACAGTATAGCCACCCAGGTCAGAGGGTAAGCCAAAGCCCGAGGCTTTGGGAGCAGTAGAGTCTGAGCAGAGATGTCGAAAGCGCAATTCAGATCCGCAGGCGACTCCACCGAACGGAACCTCAGCGAACCTGCTGCAGGATGCGTGGTTGGGGTCCTTTATTGGCCGGTGGAAGTAAAAGAAGCCACGTGAGGAATGCCATGGGACATGGAGAGATTTAGGTCCCTCTTCATAACGTCGGTACTCCAGAACTAAACCTTGGCTCGCTTGTCCAATTCGCAATCCGGGGACTGAAGGCCTCTGATATCAACCCAATCGTCAGGCGTGAGCTTGAGAGGATCTAATGTCGATATTCCGCGCTGTGCATAAAGGTTATGAGCAAAGAATGCTATTTTTACATGTATACCTAAGAATCGCTGACCGCTGTCCGCGTTTTCATAGCTCTCTTATAAGCCGCCCAGGGAACCGAAGTTGGCTCTGAGCGCGAAAGTCAGAAAGGTGACAGGTGAAAGCAGATAGACCAGCAATCGCAGGAGGGATGCCATGTCTCGGCCGAGATTCATAGCAAAACTTCAGACCTCCTGCGAGTGCCTGCCTCATATCATGCCAAAACCAGACGATTTTTGAACAAGGATGTCGCGGGAAAAATGAGAAAGTGAACGCACAGGACTGACAGCGATCGCGTTGTCGTGCAATGACTTTGATTTCAATCAAGAACAAACTCTGCGTATACACCAGATTCCGAACCGTATTTCGGTCTTTTGACCCGTTCCATCTGCTCTGCTGGGCGCTAAACTTTCGCGCCATATGAATCATGTAAAGCACCTGCGAGCACATTCTTGTTTAAAAACGTCGCTAGGGACCCCATTCCGTCGTCTGCGATTAACGCTGTCTCAACAAACCCATCGTGGTCTGCGGGCCCATTATTCTTCTCAATCCAAGCACGTTCATGAGGTACAAGTGAGTTTCCTTATCCTTTCAAATGTTATCTCCTTTGATTTTTCCTCGTAATAGCGCGTAATCTCAACGCTTGACCCTCGCAAGCTTACTCCAGCAGATCACATTACTCTTGCTGGCCTGCAACGCCCGGCTGTTCACTTTGGGAATAACCCGTCTGTCGCCAGAGCACTCTTGGACTACGGCTGCATTGGAACAGGTGTGCGCGAGGAATGGCCTGAATCTGCGTCGGGTTTCCTCTACTTTACTCGTCCGTCTTCGCCAAACGTCCATCCAGCAGCTGGTTCAATCCGGTTTCGAGTGACACCATCCAAGGATCCCTCGAGCTTTGAAAAAGGGTACGATATAACTCGTGGCTACTCTCCCTGGCATATTCAGCTCTTGTTTCTCCAACACGGACTCTCTCAGAGGCCCATCTATGATTATTTGAAGCACGAGGGGCTCGTCACGGCTCGGGACGAGGAAGTAACTCAGCAGCTGCTAAAATGCAAGGTCCGCCGACAGACCCGTGTCTTGGACGATATCTGTCAGCCATTCGTCTTCGAATTAGATATCGTCTGCCAGAAGATGGTCATTCTCGCTCAGGATGCAATTTATGCAATCCGTTTGCGCGATGTGACTGTTCCTTACAAGACGCGAAGAAAGGCTCATTCGACCAGTCAAGGTTCGTCTCACTCCTGATGTTGATTTGGTGCTCGAGCTCAGCGTTCTTTTCCTCTTGTACAGGTACCGGTCTTGTACAGTTCGAGTTGAACGCAGAGCATCAGCTGGTACTGAGACTTCTGAAGTACCTCAGCCCAGCTTCAGCTCGCTCGACGGAACTGGCGCAGCAAGAAGGAGAGTTGGTGATGAGGTACCTCCCTGCGGCAAAAGGCATGTTGGATTCGTCGGTTTGGGCTGTGGATCCGTATTCCATGCTCTCACCCTCCTCAGTTGATGTACTTGCACGGAAATACGTATTTTGATGCCTGAGTAGAGACCGACCCGTGCGTTTTTAATATCCCAACAATGTTCCATTCGATGCACATCAAGACAATAATCGAATCCGAGCAGAAGACGGGACGCATAGCGTTCCGATGGGTAATAAGATGTACACCAGGAGTAGGCTCGGAGGCGCACTGCATTCGTGCGTACACCTTCCTCGCTTTAACGCGACGCAAAAATCCATGGCAAAGCAATGAGGTACAAAGAAGTAGCGTGCTATAATCAGTTCCACATGATGAATTGGGATTTGGCTGTGTTAGGTTTCCAACGCAAACTGGGTGCAAGCGCGTTGATCGTTGTTAGTCGCGTCTTTCTTTCGTTCCATCACCTCAAACCTATGCGCCAGGTGCTTCTCCGAGGCCTGAAGCGACCACGGACCTATTCCAGGGACACCCTGGGTACACGCATCTCCTTTCCTCGACTTCTAGGGTATGCCTGTCAAAGATATACCGCATCATTGGCCAAGCGCCCACTTTCCACCCTCGACCCAGCCAAACTCACACCCAACGATTGGCTCGATGTGAGAGGGCTTAAATCATTCTCAGTACGCTGGGGAGAGACAAAACAGAGTGTACTACTGCAATACGACACTCGGAACGTGCGAGCCTGGCCGTCTTCTGCAATGGGATTTCTCTACTTCCATCGACCTCCCTCTCCCACAATGTTGCACCCAGCGGCGGGATCGTTACGTCTAAGGCTCGCAGAGTCACCGTCTGATTTGCACCACGCGTTCAGCGATGGGGGCAAGGACCTTCTTGCTGGCGCAGGCGGATACACACCGTGGTCAATCCCCCTCCTCACTCTCTGGCGATCGCCTCACTGGGCCCCAGTCTGTCATCAACTCTACCCTGACGGCTTCATCACCTCTGAATCGGCTTCAGAAATTGACAAGCTGATTGAAAGGTCGATGCAAAAGAAGGGTGATGATGATGGGGATGATCCCTTCAGAAAGTTGGGTCACCTCAGGTCACGGTTGATGAGCCCTGCGAGGGTCATAGAAGATGTGACGCAACCGTGGACACTTGAGCTGGATCTTTATGGCGCTTCCCTTGTCATTTTGGCCGAGGATAGGATCTACTCGGTGCGTTTGATAGGTATAACAATGAGTCAGATAGCGAGGAACAAGACAAAAGGGAGACAGGGTGCGTCTTCAATAGCGTTCTATCCTTTCACCATGTACTCATCCACTTTCTAGGGGTTGCGTTGGTTCAATTTGAACTGGATGAACGGGAGCGACTTGTTCTTCGGCTCTTGAAATATATTGTTCCTCCGGACTTTGATATTGTTCATCGAAACCTTGACCAGACAGAAGGCCAGCTTATTCGGCAGTATAAGCGACATAATTGGCAGGCTGGGTGGTTACTCCCGCAGGTGTGGTCGGCCGATCCACTATCTGTGCTGTCACCTGCATCATATGCGGCGCTGGCCAAGATTTATAGATAGATCTCGTTCGCCGTTATTTGTGTGGCAGCTAATCTCATCATTCTATAAGTTAGCTATGGTGTACTGAGGGCTCCGACTATCCAATATACATTTCCCGGCTCCCGTCAAGTTGGACTTCTGAAAAAGAAAGCTATTCACAAAGGCCGCATTCGCTCTGATTATTGATCGACGTGTTTGAGAAAAACATGCGGATCGATGCAACAGAGGTGTACGTCCGCGACATCGTTGACGTTATTCACCTTCACCATTCCGAAGAGACGAGCGGTGGGCTGGCGAGAAGGGAGAGGGGGCTCGTATCGAGGGGCCAGAGAGTCATCGAAGGATGATACGGGAGCTGCTCCTCAATGCGCTCCCAGAGGACCCGCTCATGTGGGGGATGGTGTCTACCTCGACCTCGAATTCTTTGGAAGCAAGCAATCCGAAGTTCGAAATCTTGACTTTGTACCAGTCTTTCGCCAACGGGTTCAATCTTGTCGTTGGCGCAGACGGTACTTGGCCCAAGGTTTGGGCCAGTGCTGAGGCTCTCGCGAAGTCGAAAAACCCATCGTCCACCCTACCCTTCTCTGGATTGATGTATCGAGGCTCACAACACCGAAGCAATCAAGCGAAACCCAGACCTTGCTACCTTTTTTGGGAGGGATCACAAGCTGCAAGGAGAGCAGCTGGTCTGTTCTCGCAAATGAAAGGAGACGGGTCTTTGCAAGCCTACTACACGTTCTGCGCAAAGGGTGGATCTATATGCCGCAATCAAGAAGATCATGGCAGGATCGACTCCAATTGCGGAAATATTCAGAAGCTACGAAAGCAAGATGTATGCGCGATCATGAGATCTTTCTTGGGAAGCCAGGTCCTACAGGCACGGTCTTGGAGAACGAGGGCATCGATGACATTTTAAAAATATTTACCGAGCATACCTATACGCAGCCTGCAGCCAAGCTACTCTCTTCGGTACAGTCTGAGTAGTCCAATGTGGTTCACCTGAATTTCATCAGCACCAAGCGATGTTTGAGGGGGTCAAGCGTCGAGACGAGGCGTTATGTATACGTGAAGAAATTGTTCAAAAAGTGCTGGACATAAATGTGAGCAGCGCGGTTAACATCGTATCATAGCTTTGTAACTGTTCAGAATCGTCGACTGTCTCCGGTGGATAAGTTCGGCATGGTATGGGGTCAAATGGACGACGCGGAAGGTGAAAGTTGACTGGCTCGCGAGATAGGTATTCACCGGAGGAGCAGTCAATGTTCCCCCACCAAGAAGAAGCAAAGTTCTCATGAAGATGAGCTTGAGAGCGATACAACGAGGGTATCATGACCCGGGCATGTCGGGGCATATATGGCCAATTGGGGGATTGTATGGTCAAAACCTGGTGGTTTACACCAGGTCTGCTCACCGCCTGGATGATTCCTTGCATACCCGGCTCGAGCTGCAAGGCTCTCACCAGGTCTTGGACAGATATGGTGCTGATCTGCGCCAGATATGCAACAGGTATGCTCCCGGAGGCATATCTGTTCAGGTTCACAGATAAGCCCCTGATATGCCCAAGATATGCGAGCGATGGGAATACCTGGACTGTTGAGCCATGTCTAGAATCGAGGTTTTTACTGATGAGTCTAGTCAGTTCGCATCGCCCTCCACGGCGTCCTCCTGCCCCTTTGGAAAACCAAAAGCCTCTTCTATTTTTACACCTCCAAGCCCCACGTGCCCGCAGACCCGAATGTCAAGGCGACCTACATGCAGTAGTACTGCATGTAGGGGTCGGCTTCTTACTATCATCCACTCTTTGGCTTTGGTTGGGCGATTTCATTTTGTCAAATGGCGACGTTCTCGACCAATCAGGCATTGGGAAATGTACAACTTAGTGGCGGCGAATTCACTCTGGCCGGCAGAGACGTCTTTAATGTCAACATCTATAACCACCCGGAAATTAGGGAAGACCCCATCCTTTCTGTTGTCCAACGCATCGGCAACTTTCGCGACATCCAGATTGCCACACTGGGAAAGGCCACAAAGGAAACGGGGGAATGGATCTACGCCATGAATGAATACTGGATATGGGTGGCTCCTGAAGGCGAAATAAAAATCTTATGGGGCTCAGGCATACGTAAGTTGATACCTCCATGTACTCTTACCAAACATAATCTGACCTTCATTAGCTGGAGCTGGCAAGACAATTCTAGTGTAAAGTCTCACCGTACCTATCATAACTGCATCCACTGACTAGATCATCAAGGTCGATCGTTATCGAGGCGGTTCAAGCTCATGCAAGGGCATCGTTGTCTGCCTTCTGCGTTGCCTACATCTACTTCCGCTATAGCGACCATACCAAGTTCACAGTTCGGGACTGCCTAGAAATCTTGGTGAAGCAAACTGTAGAGCGGCATTCCAGCTGTCTCGCCTCATTCACCAAGGCATATGCCAGGCACTTTCATGAAAAGACACAACCTTCGGAGGATGAACTTCTCAATCTCTTGGAGGAGTTCAAAAAGGAGTTCAAAGTCACCATTTACTTCCTTGATGCAATTGACGAAGCCCCAAGCGACATTCAGCTCGATCTTCTCACCAGGCTTGTTGCTCTCAATGTGAAGCTATTCATCACCTCGCGACCCATGGAGACGTTACAAGCTCATTTTCCCAATGCCCATTGTTTTACCATCGCCGCGAAAGATCGCGATCTCGATCTTCATATCGCCAAGGAGATCTCGCGGAGCGCTGAGCTTCAGGCAATATTGGAAGGGGCAGGCCAAAGTTTGCGCCAGAAGATTTTCTCGACAGTCAAACATAAATGCGGGGGAATGTGAGTGACCTCTTCCAATATCCGCTGCCAATTCGATAATAATTTGTCTAGGTTTCTACACGCAGCGCTACATCTGGATGCCCTTCGAGGGTGCACATCCGCGTTTGATGTGGAAAAGACTCTCGAAGAGTTTCCCCCAAGGATTGAAGATATTTACCGCCTCACTTGGCGGCGTATCCTCGATGATGCCTCCCCGAGGCGCTTTCTTGCGCGGCGAGTTCTCTTATGGGTTACCTATGCTACTCGGTCGCTCACCACTCAAGAATTGCAACATGCGGTTGCAACGTCTCCCGACACGCATAGCTTTGACTCCAGTCGCTTGGTGTCCGATTCTGCACTCATGGGCCATTGCCGTGGCCTAGTGAACATTGAAGAAGGGACCATGTTTGTCCGCTTAGTCCGTGAGTAGCTCCATGCCATACTAAAGATCAAGCGGGCTTAGTGTGTCGCCTTGCAGACTTTACCGCCAAGAAGACTCTTGAAACCCTCATTACGGATGCATTCCCAATCCCTCATTCCATTCCTGCTGCGGCTTGCATTGCCCAACTTTCTGAGTGCGGGTTTCAAGACAAACAAATACGCTCCAAAGAGGAGTTCGAAACGGAGCTCCAGGCACAACCCCTTCTTTCATATGCGTACCATGCTTGGCCAATTCACGCGTCTGAATCCCAACGCAATAGAGCCACCGTGGATCGGCTGACGAGCTTTGTCCAAGAGTGTGTACGTTTCCCAGCACTTCTTGAACCCGTCGGTCTCGATCTCCTTGCTCAGCTCCACGTCGTCGCCTGTTACAACCTTCCTCTGTCATTGATACGCAATACCGCTGCCAGCAATATCAACGTTGTCACCCAATATGGAGGACTCACACCTGTGGCTATCGCCGCTCTGCAAAATTCACACCCCTGTCTTGACCGAGTTGCTGAACTCACCCCACATCCTCGTTAATGCTACCAATCCTGGCGGGCAGTCGGCTGTGATGTTAGCGCTGAGACATGGATGTGAAGCGAGCGTCGAAATCCTCCTACAACATCCCAAAATCGAGCTCAATACAGCCTTGATGTGGGCATCAGATAGGGGAGACGAACGCATTGCTCAAATCATCCTTTCCCATCCTCGAATCAAGATTAATCAAGTCGATGGCTCCGGCCAAACGGCCCTGATGAGGGCCGCGTGGTCTGGCGATGACGTTGCTCTCAGCCGTCTCCTTTCCCATCCCAAGCTCAAGGTCAATAAAGCTGACAAAGGTGGGAGGACGGCCCTTCTATGGGCTTCGTATCGTGGTCACGAGGGGAGCGTCAGGCTTCTACTCTCTCATCCACATATCAGCGTCAACAAGGCCGACCTTGGAGGGAGAACACCTCTCCTAGTGGCTCTTGAAATGCACCACAAGGGTGCTGAGGAGCTTCTCATGGGCCACCCGAAAGTCAAGTATGTCTCGGCATCGGATAGCTCTGCAATGTCGCCTCCTCGGAGGCATCCACTTCTTGATCGTGTCTTCCGGATGCTTAATGTGAGTCGTAACACCACTACGCGTGTTCCTCACAGAAGCACATCAGTACACGCAGTACCAGTGCCTTATCCTGTAACCAGTGGCTTGGGCTCGGCCCAGAATGTCGAATAGAGGTGGTTTCGAGTTAAGCGTGGAACGATAAGGCATCTTCACGGTGGACGAAATGCAGCGTGAACTTTTGCGTGCTGGAGCAAGAAATCTCGCTGCTACCCCCATTCGCATGGGAGCCTTGTAAACGAAGCACAAAAGGTATTATCAAAACGTTCATCATTTAAGCGCCCGGAGGTGTGAGAATATCCTTCCATGAGTAGCTCTACTTGATTCGGTGCCTGTGGCAACCTGACCTTGACTCCCTTCCTCCAGGACCGTCTCCAAATTGCCTTTGCTCATGTCATGAACACTACGACAGTCCCGGTTCAGCACTATTAGCTCAAAAGTGAACGTGGAACTAAGCCTGGACCAAAGACAGCTGAAGAAAGAAGCACGATCTGGTTTTACCCCTTCTGACTCTAGGACTGTGTTCAATTAGTCCACTGCTCACCTGACGGGCTTATCCTACGCCCACCGGCTGCTAGGGCTGAGGTTCGCCACCTAGCGCCTTGCCATTTTTGCTTGGGGTTCAATGTGTTGAGACGGTGGGTCTGCATCTTATAGTTGATCCTGCTAATGTCTAATGAATGTTCCAGCCATGTTCTCTTCTAAAATCAAGGTATACACCGTCTTATTCTAGCGTCATGTCGCTTGCAGGCCACTGTCTCATTCCAAAGCGTATCGACGACCGAAATGCGCCATCTGCGCCTTTGGAATGCGCCAGAATGTCTTCCAGTTGTCATTCTCCGCAAGAAAGATACACTCCAGCATCACCATCAAGACATCGAGACAGGGCTCATCCCATCGATCAAGGACTGAATAATGAACTTTCGCGATATCCATGTGGCTACTCGGGTGCGACAGGAGAAAGGGTACACACATGGGATGGGTTGCGCATGTGTCTTTCGGGAGACGGATACGTACCAATTGTATGGGTTTACGGATATGTGAGTCGTTGCTGCTTTCCTCGCAACTGGGATGACACTAGTCTGACTTGAACCCTCTGCAGCGGGTGCTCGAATCGTTCTCGCGGACATGATCTCTGCCATATCCTTACGAGCCATTGTTCCCTTTGCTCTACGTCTTCCAAAATGTCTAAGCGTCAGCTCCGTCAAAGATTACCTGCAGCGGTGTAGGCAAACAGTCTCCGCCACCTCTCCCTGCATTCGTCACAGCGATCTAGTTGTACCTCGCTGAAGTTGCGGCAAAGCCGCTATAGAAGAACACCCTATTCCCGGCTGCTCTGCTAGTAAGTTGATGTCTACTACGTTTGCAAGCAGACGGAGGGCGGCGTCCCTCCTTGAATTAATACTCTAGACGGGGTTCCTTTCGAAGTCTACCCCATCTCCTCGAGAATGTGGCTAACCCTCACTCCCAACCAACGACGCTCCTCGAAGGTCGATTTCACATCACCTATCAGCTCCCCATCGTCGCTGACAATTCCGATCAAGACCTTCTCTTGGGTATTAGATGTTGGTCCATTCTCGAGACTTCGGGCACAACATTACAAGGAGTACTATAGCGCAAAGCAAGTGGCCTTGCCTCGGTTCTGAATCCTGGTTGACTGAACTTTTGGTAGGCTTCTACACACCTTCCTTCAGTCCATGGCTGCCACCGAGGATCTCCTCTGAATCATTTGTCTACTATACGAGTATCCTCCAGGCCGTAGTTGGACGAGTCCCCTACCTGGGTAAGCCTCTACATTCTCGGATACTTACCGTTTTTAGGGTTACACTCCTTGGTGACGCCGCGCATGTCAAGACACCGCTCAGTGGCATAGGTGTTAACCTGACACTCAATTACACGACAATTCTATATGCGGCAATAGAGAAGATCATGGCAGGGTTGACTTCAATTGCAGAAGCATTCAGAAGCTACAAAAGCAAGATGTACGCGCAATCTTGCACGAATATTGAAATCTTTCGGTCATTCTTGGGAAGCCAGGTGCTACAGGCACGGTCTTTGAGAACGAGGGCATAGATGACAGTTTAAAGATATTTACCGAGCATACCTATGCGCAGCCAGCAGCCGAGCTACTCTCTTCGGTGCAGTCTGAGTAGTCCAATGCAGTTCACCTTAATTTCATCAGCACCAATCGATGTTTGAGGGGATCAAGTGTTGAGACGATGCGTTATGTATACGTGAAGAAATTGTTCCACATCGTACCCTAGCTTTGCAACTGTTCAGAATCGTCGATTGTCTCCGGTAAATAAGTTCGGCATGGTGTGCCACTCAAGGCCTTGCCCAAAAGGAAGGCCAACTCCTTCGGCAATACTTGCGAAATGCGCACACTGGGTGGTCGCCACCTAAAGTGTGGTCTGTTGATCCAGCATCTGTGCTATCGCCCGCGGCGTATGTTGCGTTAGCAGAGATATATGGATAGCTCTCCTTCCATCTTTTTTGTAAATTGTGGATTACACTTTCACGAATACATACGGCTGCACCGAAAGGTACCGCACCAAGAACTCCAAAACAAAAAAAGCAGACTATGGGTTCGAGCACGATTCAATGAAGGGATTAACCGAGAATCACGGCTTTGGCTGTGTTATGTTTCGAAGCCATCGAACGCGTCGCGATCGCCAGCTAGCCGCGCCGTCCCTTTCTCCGCTTCCTCCACAGGCGCTTGTCCACAAATTGGCCTTTGACATTACTGAAGGCCCCGATTGATGCGGTATCTGCTTATAAGGAACTTTAAGCAACCATGGAATAACCACCGGGGGCCCTTGAGTAAGTCCATCTTGCAAGCGTTGAATTCCTTTCGCTCCTACTGCAGTTGCTAGCATTTGCCTCTCAGAGGTATTCCACCTCCGCCGAACCACCAGCAGCTTCGGAAACTCCCAAGCCTCCCCGACGACGCGTCTTCCGCAGTCTATCCACATTGGACCCAGCCAAACTAACACCCCACGATTGGGTCGACTTGGGTGGGAATCAATCATGCACTGTCCAATGGGGAGGGACTACACAGAAGGTAGCATTGCACTATGAGGCTGTGAATCGGCGGTTTGTAGCCTGGCCATCTTTTGCGAAAGGGTTTCTCTACTTTCATCGAGCACCTTCTTTGACGACAAAGGTGCCACACTTGGCAGCAGGTTCGCTACGGCTGCGACTCGCAGAGTCACCCGCGGACCTGGCCCTTGCGTTTAGTAACGAGGGAAAGGATCTCATGAATGGACCAGGTCGGTACACACCCTGGTCGATTCCCACTCTCATTCTCCAACAAGCCCCTTACTACGCTCCCGTCTGGCGTCAAGCTTTATCTGACGGTTTCGTCACTCCCGAAACGGCAGCGGAAATCGATACACTGCTGGTAGGGTTCACGAGGAAGAAGACGGGCGATGGAGGTAGGGATGGGGATGATCCCTCTTCAGAGTTGGATCAGTTGAAGCCAAGGTTTCGAAGCAATATGAGGATCATAGAAGATGTGACGCAGCCCTGGACGTTAGATTTGGATCTTTTTGAAGCCACCGTGGTCGTTTTAGCCGAGGATAGGATTTATATGGTAAAGTTCAGGGATGTGACGATGAGGGCATTTGGGAGGAGGAAGGCAAGGGGAAAACAGGGTACGTCGTCGCCATCCTTTCATTCTTTCGCCCATGAATTCATTAATCTGCTAGGCGTCGCGTTGGTTCAGTTCGAGTTGGATAACAGGAAGCGACTCGTTCTTCGACTCTTGCGATACGTTGTTCCACCCGACTGTCATATCACCGCTCAAAACCTTGACCAAACGGAAGGCCAGTTCGTTCGGCAATATTTGCGACGTAATGCTGCGCAGTGGCTTCCCCCTAGAATATGGTCGGCTGATCCAGCGTCTATGCTGTCACCTGCTTCTTGTGCCGCCCTTGCAAAGATGTATGGATAGAATTTATTTGCTGTCACTGCGTGTTTAAAGATGTCATGCATGTGTAAGCCCGCACAGTGAGAACTAAATGGTGTAAATCACGGCTCGCGGATGTCATTTGTACTCGTCAAGCCATGGCACCATGAGTAAGCCTGAGAACTCATGGTCTGTGCCTCCCAACCGTGGTCGTATCAAAGTACGCCCACATTCAGCTTTCACAGTCAAATCAGTTCCGTGTGACCTTGAAAGTCGCTCATATCACGTCAGGTGTAGGAGGGAAAGTCTTAGTCGTACGCGCCATAGAAATCGGTTCAAGAGGGAAAGAATAAATCCCGGCCACGAGATTGAGGAGAAAGTCAAAGAACTCGGTTCCGCCTCCACTCTGAGGCAACCATGAAGTAACTCGTTCAGTAAGCTCATCCAGCAAACCTTGAATTCCTCTCGGTTTTACTTGCTACAGTTACCAGACTACCAGTCTTCGCCTTACAAAGGTATTCCACCTGCTCCGAAGCACCGTGGCTTCAGCCACTCGCAAACTTCCCCTTAGGCGGCTATCCGGCGCGTCAACCGTCGACTGTCAACACTGAACCCTTCCAACCTGACACCACACGATTGGGTCGATATGGGGGGGATGAAATCATTCGTGGTCAAATGGGGTGAAACGGTACAAAATATACTATTGCAATGCCGTTCTGTGACTCTTTGACATAAAAAACGCACTCGGCTGCAGGTTCGCTACGGCTCCGGCTCGCAGAGTCATCCTCAGACCTGGCGCATGTGTTTAGTGATGAGGGAAAGGATCTAATGAATGGACCAGGCGGCACACACTCCCACTCCCACTCTCCCTCAAGCCCCTTGTAGATAGGTTCTAGATGATTTGTCAAATATCGGACGAGGGGGTGACCGAGCTGCAACAAGAGAGTTGGCCAGAAGTTTCCTCTACTACTGAGCACCATACGCCTCATATAAATCGCCTTGAGAAGGAAAGAATAAAGTGATATTGAAAAGTGGAACAACTCAGTCAGGATCGCGATGCGATGCATCAAGCTTTGGCTGTATTATATTTCCAAGCCATCAAGCGCGTCACGATCGCTGCCGGCGTCAGTTGCGTTCCTTTCTCCGCTCCCTCCACCGGCGCTTGTTCACAAATTGGCCTTTGACAGTACTGAAGGCTTGGATTGATGAGGTATATGCTTACAAGGAGCCTTAAGCAACCATGGAATAACCACCGGGGGCTGCTGGGTGAGTTCATCCGGCAAACCTTGAATTCCTCTCCCTTAAATCGCGGTTACCAGTGTTCACTTTTCAACCGTATTCTACCTCCTCCAAAGCACCAGTGGCTCCAGAAACACATGACCATTGCCTTTGGCGCGTCAAGCGCCGGCTATCCACACTTGACCCTGCCAAACTAATGCCAGACGATTGGGTCGATTTGGGTGGGCAGAAAACTATCTCAGTCTGGTGGGGAGCCACCACGCAGAGTCCGCGGCTACATTATCATTTCAATCTTGGACGTCCTATGGCATGGCCGACTTTCGCAAAAGGTTTTCTTTACTTCCACCGACACGCGCCCTCTTCAACGAGAGAGGCGCACCCAGCTTCCGGGTCGTTACGACTGCGTTTGGCAGAGTCACCCTCCGATCTGACTCACGCATTTAGCGAAGAGGGGAAGGACGTCTCTGTTGATGCCAGCGGGTACACCCCCTGGTCAATTTCCTTCCTCACTCTTTGGCAAATGCCTTACTACACCCCCATCAGGCCTCAACTCTACTCTGACGGCTTCGTCACCTCGAAATCGGCTGCAGAGATCAATAGGTTGTTGAAAAGCTCGGAAATAATGAGAATGAATCATGTTGGTGGTGGTATTGACTCCTCTACTATGCGGCGTCGCCCGTCATCGTTCGGGAAGGCTACGAGGGTCTTGGAAAACGTGACACAACCCTGGACGCTTGATTTGGATATTCGCGAAGTTTCGTTCCTCGTTTTGGCGGAGGATACGATTTATTCGGTGTATTTGAGGGACGTGACAATGACTGTACCAGGGCGGAGGAAGGCAGGGGGAGAACAGGGTTTGTCGTGGCCATCCTTTTATTCTTCCACCACAAGCTCATTACTCTGTCAGGTGTCGCGTTGGTTCGATTCGAATTGGATGACCAGAAGCGCCTTGTTCTTCGATTCTTACGCTACATCCTTCCGCCCGACTCTGATATCACTGCTCAAAATCTTGGACAGACGGAAGGTCAACTCCTTCAGCAATACTTACGACATTGTTCTGGGCAGTGGCTTCCCCCCAAAACGTGGTCGGCTGATCCGGCGTCTATGCTGTCACCTGCTTCGTGTGCTGCTCTTGCGAAGATATATACATAGGTGCTTCACTCTTGTAAAATAAATACGTTTCGCTCCTTGACGCTCTCTAATGCTCTGGCATCTCGGAATCCACCCGATGCCATTATCTCCTCGCTCTACTTGATCACCGCAAGCAACGGGACGGAGAAAGGATAAGAGGCAATACATTTGACTTATGTACAAGAAGATTACGCGTGTTTACACTACAAACAAACAAATAAGATGAAGGGTATAGTCAAAGACGACACGTCTTCTTGGTAACATACAAAACGGGTGCAACAATTTCTTGTCCTTATAATCATCCTCGCTTCCTCTTTGCTCCAGCTCTGGGTGCCCTGGGAGCAGCGGCAGCAGCTCTTGCAGCCCTCCTCTGCTCAGCTTCCCTAGCTTGTTGGTACAGCAACTCTTGCTGCCTCTCCAAATCCATACGTAGTCGTTCCGCTGCTCTGACAGCGTCCTCAAGGGCTGCACGCGGCTCCTCATGCCACTGATGTAACGGACGAGCAGCAGGGATATTTGGTGCCCGAGGTCTCGGCAGAGGAGGAGGAGGAGGAGGCCCATAGGCAGCATAGACAGCCTGATGAGGCAGTGGTTGAGCAGGAGGAGCAGCGGGAGCAGGGGCCCTATGCGCCGCTCTCCACTCCTGCGCCTGTTGCTCAATCTGTCTCACCCGATCCAACGTATCTTGAACCATCCCCTGAAGTGCCCGCGCGGCCTCTGCATGGGTATGCAAACGCCCCTCGATCGCTGCTCTATCAATCGCCGCAGTTCTCAATGCTAGCTGTGCCCCCGCAACCTGCTGAGCCCTCCTCTTACGCTCTTCTGCATCAGGTGGCCTTCCATCCGCTCCGAATGCTGAAATGGCTGCTCGGAGGTTCTCCAACCTCGCACGCGCCATGCGTTCTTTACCTTTTGCAGGGCCAAGACGACCGCCTTCGTGAGCTTGACCACGCTCTGCAACCGCCAAACGTTGCTGGTATTCGGCGAGTCGATTGCGCAAGGGTTGGACGTTGAGATGTGCGGGAAGCTGAGGTGGGAGAGGGTGCATCTGAGCCCAACCTCCGCCAGCACCACCTTGCAGAAACATTTCAGGAGCGAGATAGCCTGCAGGGAGAGCATTGTTTGCGCCTGGTGGAGGTGGAGGTGGAAGATCGATTTTGATGTCCTTGCCAATCTCGACGTCTGGGTTGGCTTTCTTGACTTGAGCAACAGCGGCTTCATACGCTTCTTTGACCTAGTGAAGGAGAATCAGAAGATGCTCGAGGCTTGGGGGACGAATCGTACCTCGTCGTTATGTCGAGCATCAACCGAGTCCCAGAGGGGACACTTGTTGTTCGTCGATGATCCTCCAGGCTGGCCGGGGTTCTGAATGCAAAAATAAAGATCAGCGCTGCGGGTTAACAAAAAGAGAAGAATCAACGTACGTTCTGGTGGAAGTGGTCATACCCCTTGATCTTTTGCTTACAGACGTAGCAAGAGAGTTGTCGACAATTGGGGCAGGTCATCTTGTTACACCCGCTCTCCTTGATAAAGCCTATGGAGCGTGAATCGGTTAGTTCGACGAGCAAAGGCCTCAAGATGACAGAAGACCTACTTTTATTGCATCTTGGACAATTTCTCATCAAGGCTTTGGCTACATGAACCATTCATGAGTACTTTCTGCGCCTCTAAAAGGAAAGATACGCACTCATGGCTTCTTCAATCGCGATACGTGTGTCCAGGTGTTTATCTTCGTCCATTTCTGGCGAGTCAACGTGAGCCAATGATCCTGTATTAACGGACGATTGAACAAGAAGACCAACCTTTACAACTCTTGGGCGTATGTTCCACTCTCTTACACTCTCGACAGCTCACAACCCCACAAGCATCGTTCCTACACCGGAACAACTTGTCCACATCGATCGGGTCCTGGACGTTACAATCTCAGCTTGATGGTTCGGGAAAGGTAGAACAGGTAAACGATAAACGCACCTCGACAACAGCTGCAAAATCACAAAACGGACACTCTTCCAACCCCTCGATCTTGGCCTCTTCAAGCTCCTTTTGTTGCTTGATGCGCTCGTACAAGCGATACAGCTTGGTGCCAATCACACCCCTGAGCGTCGAATCATCGAATCGCCTTTCGCATGGTCCTCCGCTTCCTCCTCCTCCGCTTCCTCCTCCTCCGCTTCCACCTTCACCGTTTCTTTCTCCTTCGCCACCACCACCATCGCTGTCACCCGAACCAACATGCATACATCCAACAACCACCCTCCTCTCCCCAAACAACGTCTTGCATTGCATCCACACACAATATCGACAAAACAAATGTCCCTCGGGACACTGAACCATCCTCTCAATCGGATACGAACCAAAACAACACCCGCACTCGATAAGATCTGGAGAGGATTCGTCAAACGGTTCGCCGTCTTCGTTGTTGGTTAACCACGGTGGGTCGCCATTGTTCACTTCGTTTCCGTCTTCGTTGGAATCGGAATCACGAATATCGGTGGTTTCGTCTCCGGAATGGTCAGATTCCGACATTCCAGAGTCTAGAGCAGCGTCGTTGTCGTCGTCGTTGTCGTCATCTTCCGCAGCGCCAATTAACCGTCCACCACGTTCGACCCTCCGGATCCTCCTCCACACCTCTTCCTTCCTTTCCTCCAACCACTCTTTCTCCTCTTCGAATGTCTCATCCACCAACGCCTTCTTCTTCCCCTTTCCCGTCGACCCTGGTGTCGCCTGCATCTTCCTCACATAAGCTGGCGCGGTACCCTCTTCTTCCTCCTCCTCCGCTTGAGGCCGAGCAGCGAGATCACCAGGATGAACAAACACCCTCCCATTCCCCACTTCACCCGTAACACGTCCATCGAGAATCGACAAGAGTATAAACGTCCTCAATAGGGCTTGCCCAGTACCAGACGTCGACACTTCCATAAGCAAACGCTGAACAACCGGTTTCGGGACGTACGGAAACTCGATGGCGGAGAGATGTTGAAGGGAGAGCTCGAAATATGCTTTCCCGTTCGCGTTTGGTAGTGTACCAGGAAGAGCGGCGTTGGGAGCGAACGGGGAATCGGCTGAGGAAATGTACGAGTCGACGATGAGTTGTACAATTTCATGTGGTGTTTTCTTCTTCACTTCCTTCGCTTTGCCTTTACCCTTCGCTTTGCCCTTTCCCTTGCCTTTCCCACCCTTCTTCTCTTTACCCTTCGCCTTCTTCCCCTGACTCGAATCCCGCGAAATCGATCCCGAAGCCTTTCCTTTACTCTTCTCAGCCCTCGGATACCCTCCACTATTCTCAAACAGCAGTCCGACGACGTATTCGACGACACCGTTGATCCCATAGGTCGGTAGGTGGGTCGCAACGAGCGCTGCAAGGTAGTCTGGTTCGACGTCGGGTATCATTTCGAGGATGGAAGTTGTCGGAGCTGTTAAATCTTGTAGAGATCGTTCAGGTTGAAGAGGTCGAGCCGCAGGAGGAGCAGGTGGGTTATCATTCTCCTCGAGATCGACATTAATGTGGGGAGGAACATCAGGAGCGTTGGCATTGCCACGGGCGGGAAGAGGAGGAGGGGGAGGAGCATCAACACCAGCAAGCCCAGCCGCAATCCCTTCCCACTGCTCCAACTCTTCTCTCTCCATCCTCGCATCTTCATCCTCCTCTGCATCCAGCGGTGGATCGAAAGCCCCGAACCGCACTTCATCGTCTTCAATCCCCGCCCACACATCCTCGTTCTCCTCATCACCATCGTCGTGCCAGACCAACGCGCCTTCTCCGAAATCTCTCACAGCCTGTTCACGGTCCCGATCTCTCTGTCTCTGTCTCTGCCTCTCCCTTTCCCGCTCTCTCTCTTGTTGTTCTTCCCTGAGCCTCTCCCTCTGCAAGTCCACCTCCCTCGTTCTGGCTCGTAACCGCTCAGCCACCCCTTCTCCATCATGTCGTTCCTCCTCATACTCGGCGTCAAGTGTTCGTGCCTGTCTGGCATCCTCCTGTGCTTGTTCGAGGAACATCATCACTTCCGGGTCGTCGTCATTGTTAGGGACTGGAAGAGGTGGTGGTGGTGGTGGTGGTGCGGCGTCCACAAAACGGGGTGCTGGAAGCGGAGGTAGAGGAGGAGGAGGGGGAGTAGCGCGGGGAACTAGACGAGCTCGTCTGGCTCTAGGAGAAGGATGGACTTCGCGCCGTGCTTGAGCGAGTCGATTGGGGACGTCCATATCGATATCCAAAATATCCTCGTCGTCGTCGCTGTCGACCCAGATCGTTTCATCAACGGGGAAGGACAGGCGAGGTCGTTTGTTAGTAGACCGAGATGTCGATGGTCCAGCTTCCCCTATCGCTTGTTCATCGTTCGTCCGAGCCCGTTTCGCTGAACCAGGTGTGTTTCTCGACCCAGACGGTCCAGGAGCTGCATTCATAGTCGACGACGAACCATGTCGACGAACACGATGGAGGTGGGGTGGAACGTTCTCTTCGTCGCTGGCTGGTAAGAACAGCGGTTGTTCTGCTTCCACTTCTCCATCCTCCTGCGCTTGAGAAGGGAGAACGCGTGCATTGGCGAGATTTGGCGAGAGGAGGTTTCGACCTGTTGTTGTGCTCTTTCCTTTGCCTTTGTTTGAAGATGGACCAGCTTGGGGTTGTCGAGACATACTGCGGGTCGTCCTAGTCGTTCTCATCCCACCGCCTAACACTTCTGGCATCCCCATTCCACCTCCCATACCCATCTCCATTGTATCATCGTCTTCCTCTGACGAAGTGATCTCGATAACTTGACTATCTATCAAAGGCTGCTTCATCTTCGCTTTGCCCTTTCCTTTCCCATTCGCCACTCCTCGTCCTCCTTGGATAGATTTTGTTCGCGACGGTCCAGTGAGAACCGGAAGGAAATCTTCAGGTTCCGGAGACGAATCGTCGATAACGATTGTTGCGATGACATTGCGTGTTTTTGGTGGACGATGTTTGGATGGCATGCTGGGTTATTGGGAGGTCGTTGAGGAGGGAGTGGTGCGTTGTAGTGAACTAGAGGAGAAATTTTGTTAGTTCGATATAGGAGAATGATGCTCGAAGTGGAAAAGAACATACGATACGCTGCGATATTGATAGGAGGTACAACGAGGCGAGGCTTTTTATAGCGACACAGATACACCTCGAGGTCAACAAAGAGCCCTATGAATGAAAGGACCCTTGAGGCCTTTCAGCAGGCGATGAAACAAAGATGAAACAGATGGGCGATGAAAGGATGAAAGAAAAAGAAAAAAAGAGTCCAAGCAATTTAACGATTCAAAGAAATGCCGGAAACCCCGAGTCAATGGAAAACTGCGTTGACAAAGAAACCAAAGACCAAGGAAACCGAAACGAGTCACACAACTACTGGCACAGTCAGCCGCAGTGAGGAGACTGTCGAGGCGGGCGTGGTGATGGTGACGGCGTGAAGAGAAAAGAGCGTCGATCATGAAACCAAGTCTGACCACGGCGTGCGAACTTATGCGTCGTCGGGGTTATGTCAGCCCGCCACTGGCAGGCAAACTTGATGCGCTCTTTGGGAGGGGTGCACAATGCCGGCGAGGCGCCTGAGTTTCTATGAGACAGGCTTACAGTGGGGAGCAGCTCAGACGTTAGTTTTGAATCGTATCCGATGATGATGATGAGAAATTTGGCCTCAAGACAGCAAAAAATACAAAAGTTGGTCAGCCCAACAACCTGCGGCGCTGAGGTCATGATTTTAATTGGACAGACTGAAGTTGGCCACCGAATCAAATGCACAGAGTCAAGCAAATGCAAGCCGTATTAGCGAATCAAGTAAAAGCGGCGAGAAAAAGCAGGAAATAGAAGATAAAAAAGCACCAGAGTCTCTTGTTCACCAATACACTCTACACGCAGCCTGTAAGACCTACCGCATTGCGCTAAAAGGTCTTGGCCGAGAAATGAAACCATGGCATCCCAATACGCGTTAACTCCGGCTTCGTAGTTGGAAGGGATTGTCTGGGGGCTGGTAGCCACGGTGGGCCGTCGCTCGATACGCGCCACAATGCCGCCAATGCAACACACGAAATGGTTCGAACATTCGTTCATTAGGCAGCTACAGGTAATCTAGGCCATACAACAGCAATAGGTTAATCATGTATACATCCTCGTCAACGCAGCATACGAAGCAGGTGATAGTACAGACGCTGGATCGACCGACCACGGTCTCGGCCGCGACCACCCCGCACGAGGGTGCTTGTACCGTAGAAACTGCCGAACGAGCTGACCTTCCACTTGGTCAAAATTGGCAGCTGCGATATCGAAATCCGGGGGAACGATATATCTCAACAGTCGCAAAACCAGCCTCTTCTCATGATCCAACTCGAAGCGGACCAACGCAACACCTAAGCGTCAATGAGCAGGGGATACTTGAAGGGAAGATTGAGAGCGTACGTACCCTGTTTACCCCCGGCATTAATCCTCCCCCTCTCAGTCATCGTCACGTCCCTTAACCGGACCGAATAAATCTTGTCCTCCGCCAAGATGACAAACGAAAACGCATGCACGTCCAAATCAAACGTCCACGGCTGCGTCACATCCTCCAACACCCTCGTAGCTTTCCCAAACCTCGTCCGACGATACTGGCATTTGACATTGCTGCCAGAGTCATCATCCCTCTTTGTGTTATCCCCCTCCTCCTCCTCTTCTTGAGAGCCATTCTTCAACAGTCTACTGATTTCAGCAGACGTTTCCGAGGTGACAAAACCATCAGAGTAGAGCCTTTGCCAGACGGGGGCGTACCATGGGATCTGGCGAAGGGAGAGAAGAGGGATAGACCACGGTAAGTCCCACCGTTCTTCACCAACCAATACATCTTTCCCCTCCCTTCCAAACGCTCGACTCAAATCTCCTGGTGATTCCGCACAGCGGAACCTCAGAGAACCCGCAGCTGGATGCACCTTGTTCGCGGAACAAGAAGAGGGAGGTCGATGGAAGTAGAGGAAACCCCTAGCAGAAGGAGGCCACGCGACCAACCGCGAACTCCCAGTGCCGGGGTGCAGCGGTACACTCTCTCTTGTCCCTTCCCATCGGATGGAGGGCGCTTGGATCCCGCGAAAGTCGACCCAGTCGTCTGGTGTTAATTTGGTGGGATCAAGTGTCGATAACGAGCGCTTAATACGCCGACGGGGAGCCTTGAAAGTGTCTGAAGCCACTGATGGATTGGGTGACGTCGAATACCTACGACAGGTGTATCCTAGACGTTCAGCAACGGCGAGAGGAGTGCAAGTTGAGAATTGTGACTCACTGAATGGCACCCGCGAGTTATTCCATGGTTGATTTAAGCCCCGCGCGAGGAGATACCGCATAAATATGAGCGTCGAGGAACGGTACAGGCCAATAGGCGAACAAGCGCCGGTGGAGGAAGTGGGGAAAGGAACTATGACGCGACTGACAGCGATCACGACGCGCTCGACAGCCTTGAAACATAACACAGCCAAAGCCTGATGCGATAAGAGGCGACCATCAGCTTTTGGCTACCTATTTGTTACTTGCGTCCAGCACTTGGCTGAGCGTTATACTTGGTACGTCTACCCCGACTGCTATCAGTGAACGGCGAAGGATGTTTCTCAGCTTCCCTCATTTTGTTGGGATTTAACGTGTAGCAAGGATGGCAAGGCATATGAATTGGAGACAGTATTAGCCAATGAATGCGATCTATCTATACTTCCTAGCTAACACACCACACGAAGTAGGTGACAGCACCAATTCTGGTGGCGGATAGTGAGACGGGGTTGTAACGCTGCTCGTGGTGTAGGGGGTTTGAGAATGATGAATACCCCCTGGTGGGGGCGCGGCATACACAACGATGATGTTTTTAGCCATCCTAAAGAATGCGATCTAGCTATACATCTTGGCCAACACAGCGTACGAAGCAGGTGACAGCATAGACGCCGGATCAGCCGACCACGTTTTGGGGGGAAGCCACTGCCCAGAACAATGTCGTAAGTATTGCTGAACGAGTTGGCCTTCCGTTTGACCAAGGTTTTGAGCAGTGATACCCAAGTCGGGCGGAACAATGTATCTTAGTAGTCGAAGAACAAGTCGCTTCCGGCCGTCCAATTCGAATCGAACCAACGCAACACCTAGCAGAGTAATGAGCTCATGGTGAAAGAATACAAGGGTGGCGACGACGTACCCTGTCGTCCCGCTGCCCGCCTCCTCCCTGGTTCAGTCATTGTCACGTCCCTCAAAAACACCGAATAAATCTTATCCTCTGCCAAAACGAGGAACAAAACCCCGTGAATATCCAAATCAAGCGTCCAGGGTTGTGTCACGTCTTCCAAGACCCTCATCCTCTTCCCGAGCGATGCATTTAGCCGACGCCACGGAATAGAGGAGTCACTACCATCACCACCATGATTCTCCCTCTTTATTGCGAAGCCCTCCAGCAACCTATCGATCTCCGCAGCCGATTTCGAGGTGACGAAGCCGTCAGAGTAGAGTTGAGGCCTGACGGGGGCGTAGTAAGACATACGCAAGAGAGTAAGGAAGGAGATCGACCAGGGGGTGCCCCCGCCTGCGTCAACAGTGACATCCTTCCCCTGATCGCTAAATGCGTGAGTCAAGTCGGAGGGCGACTCTGCGAACCGCAGCCGTAACGACCCCGAAGCCGGGTGCGCCTTAGTCATGGTGGAAGAGAGCGCAGGTCGATGGAAGTAGAGAAACCCCTTTGCGAAAGACGGCCATGGTATGGCGCATCCGAGATTGTACTGATAGTGTAGCGGCAGACTCTGTGTGTTGTTTCCCCATCTGACTGAGATAGTTTTCTGCCCTCCCAAATCGACCCAATCGTGTGGTGTTAGTTTGACAGGGTCAAGCGTGGATAGCCGGCGCTTGACGCGGCGAACGGGACGATCATTTGTGTCTGGAGCCGCTGGTGCTTTGGAGGAGGTGGAATATCGCTGAAAAGTGAATACTGGTAACCGCGATTTATGGGAGAGAAATTCAAGGTTTGCCGGATGAACTCACTCAACGAACGCCGGTGATTATTCCATGGTTGCTTCAGGCTCCTTAGAGCTAGATACCGCATAGATATGGGCTCCCAGTAATAGCAATGCCAATTTGTGAACAAGCGCTCGTGGACGAATCGGAGAAAGGAACGACGCGACTGACCGCGATCATGACACGCTCAATGGCTTTGAAATATAACACAGCCAAAGCCTGATGCGAGGCAATGCGAGCTCTTTGACTTTCTCTTTGACTTCGGGGCCTGGTTGTATTAGTTCCTTTCCACAACAATCCATTGGCCATATGTCCGTCTGTATGGGGAGACCTTTGGCCAAGTCCCTTCTCGCAGGTCAGTCACCCCCTATCGACGATCGTCCGACAAGAACCATTTCCACCTACCTACAGTGACCAATCTCGACGTTGTACACCCCTCGAACTCTGTCCGAATGACTGGATCGCTATTTGGGATCTTCGGCGACCCAGGATTAAATTTGGCAAGGCGCTTGGGAGCGTGAAGCTGGATTATCACTTTGCAAGGCGCTCTCTTTCATGGCCTTCCACAGCTTGTGGTTCCTCTACTTTCATCGCCCAACAATCGGTCGCGTTGTACATTCTCTGGCGGTCTCGCTGAGATTCCATTCTGTCGATTTGCCAACGGGCCTGGAGGTTTCTTTCACCGCAAATAACTACGATCCCCCCGAAAGCCTCTACGTTTCCGTCGACTTGGGTACCTGTAATATACCTTGGTCTATCAATCTCCTCACAATCTGTAAAATTCCGACCTTCTCGCAAGCCCTTGGCCTACTCCAAGCCGAGGGGCTCGTGGCAAGTCAATCAGTCGAGGAGGTTAATAGGCTCTCAACCGAGTACGAAGGAACGCTTCCTAGGTCTTCATGAATCTTAACTGACATCACTCAGCCGTGAATTTTGTTCTGGTCCGCTTCGAACTCGATCTTATGAAGAACCTCGTCCTGCGCGTTGTCAAGTACCTTGTCCCTCCATAATCCGTTATCCTGGCCTAGGTCCTGGGCCGGCGAGAGGGTGAACCTCTTTCGAATCTTCACTTCGCTCGAAGATCTAGGATCTGTGGCTGGCACGAACACCTTGGTCAGTCGACCCGCGACGATTCCTCTCCCCTGCCCCCATCGAAGGTCTCGCGGAGAATCATTGTAGCTTGTTGACTCGGGTGCGTCATTTTCAGTTCTTGGATCGTCCTTAGCTCTCGTTGACCGAGCTGACGTCGAATATGCAGATCTCAACTTCAAAAGAATTTTTGTTACCCCTGCTCCTGTCATCTTCGGCAAGATTTGTCTCACCTCATGTAACGGTGTATGATCCTCCGCCAAAAAGGTCGCCCAATTGTGTGGAATGATCTTGTTGGGACGCGGGTCAGGATAGGGAGATTGCGTTCAATAATTGAGAGGCTGAGGCATGGCAGAAGCTGGGCTGCTGTGCACGCTGTCAATATGCTTTGAAGACGTATTCCCCCATCTCACGATCCAAAACTCGATAATCCACCGCTGCGTAACCACCCACCGATCCCTATGAAACGTACATACTCTTAAGCATCCCGGCAATTCGCTTCTTGCGTTAGCTCTGGTCCCATTCATCACAGCTGTGGGAGTCGAAAGTTGGCCTGAACCGAAACCTACTTATCGGAAATGGCGATCAGCATGTACGCATTTAGGTCTGAGACTAGAACCTACCAGATCTGGTGGACGATGCTCTCGATCTTCAGCCTTGTCGTCCTCCTGGTTCCCATCCTCATTTTCTCACCTGCTATTCCATTCAAGAGCCTCCAGCCGCTATTACGCAACCCATTCACATTGACAAGTTGAACCCACGCTTATGTTACCCTAACATAGGCCTATTCAACAGGGAGCGACCGTCAACGGTATTCGCACAATGCAAAGATTTCCAGTGCCCTCCTGATAAGCCAGCAGCTGCTGCCGAGGGATGCTTTCAACCAGCGAAACTTACGTGAGCACATTTCTGCAAGAGCTAATCTTCAAGCCCTCTTCTTCCCGAAATGCCACGGCGAACTCCATTCTATTGAAAACTAGACTCGTAACCAGTCGTCGAATGAGGACTAGGAGGATCAGCGTCGGTCAACGGTCTACCTGACGACTGATGCATATCTCATATGAGTCTGACCTTGTTTATCGGGTTTGTAGCGAATGACTGTGGGATGAGAGTATTCCCGGTGCTACTTAGAGGTTGAGCAGGCCTTAAAGCAAGAACAGGCATAAAACTAACAAGAGACCGGAAGCAAAGACAGGAACAAGCAAGATGGGCGGGCGTATATCGACAGTGGACCAAAAAGCGGCCAAGGCTCGCTCAGACGAGATAGATAGGCAGATAGAGGAGGACAGCAGGCGCTTCGAAAGAGAGCGCAAGGTTCTGCTGATGGGTGAGCCTTTCCCCCTTCGTTTTTGCTATGCTCCCTGTGGCTCCCTTTCTCTTGCACTACTTGCTCTCTTTGGCACTGTCATGTACATTTGCTAACCTACTTTCCCGTTAACCCGTTGCTCATCACGCCTTCTATTCCTCCCAACGCACAGGTGCTGGCCAATCCGGCATGTCCAACATCTTCAGGCAAATGAAGATTGTCCACCAGGGCGGTTTATCAGAAGCGGATCTGGCTGCATATCGACCAGTGGTGTCCAAGAACGTGATGGAGAGTGCCCGTCAAGTCCTCAACTACATGACCAAGGCAGGGTTAAACTGGGTAGACAGTTCGAATCGGGTGAGCCTCTACTGTATTTCTCTGCTGTTTCCTTGGTGTAGTAATTCACCCTCGCGAACACAGGCGCTCGCCGACAAAGTCCTTGATTTCCACGTCAAAGCGTGTGGCAGCGACGCACACCCCGACTTTTCGTTAGAAATTGCAGAAGCGATTGACCAGTTGTGGAAAGACCCCGTCATGAACCAGGTCATGGATGAACTTGACGATCAGTCTGACTTGATGGATAGTGCCAGGTAGTAAGTGTCCTTTCTCTCCTCTTTGGGTACTCCATACATGGAAAAGGATGCCGACGATGTGTTTATTCGACAGCTTCTTTTGCGAAGTCCTACGGATAGGTCAACCAAACTATCTCCCAACCGAGACAGACGTGCTGAGAGTGCGTCAAGAGTCGGTTGGCACCTCAGAGATGAGGTGGACAGTGGGCCAATTGTCGTGCGTACTTCTTTTCTCTTCCACCACCTGTTCCTCCCGTTCCCAATCTCTCCTCTTTGCTGTTACCAGCGTCTATGAGGATAATTGCTGAGCTCCACGCCTTGACAGGATACACATGTTTAATGTTGGCAGTCAACGCTCCGAACGCAAGAAGTGGATTCACCATTTCGAGAATGTGACGAGTATCATCTTTTGTACGGCGTTGACCGAGTATGATCAGGTGTTGAGGGAGGAGAAGAGTCAGGTGCGTTCCAGCAGAATGGTATCTTATGTTCGAGGACGCGAAGGCTGATGAGAGATGTAGAACCGATTGGCCCAATCGTTGATCTTGTTTGAGAGTGTGGTCAATTCACGGTGGTTCTCGAGGACAACGAGCATCTTCTTGTTTTTGAACAAGATTGATATCTTCAAGATTAAGCTGCGCAAGGTGAGTCTCCTCCTGCTCTTTGATTCTGCCCATGGCCTCGTTTCGTAGACTGACTGCTAACACTCGTCTGGCTAGGTCCCACTGGAACAGTACTTTCCGGAATACACGGGCGGGGCGGATGTCAGCAAGGCGACGAAATACATTCAGTGGAAGTTTATGCAAGCGAATCGGGCCCAGTTGAGAGTGTATCCTCAGTGCGTTATGCATTTTCGTTTTTATTGATCTCTTCTTCTTTCTCTCTTTCGATGCTAATGCCATGATGCGACAGTCTGTTACACGACACGTGCATGGCTAATAACCGATTGGTATTCGCCGCGGTCAAGGAAACGATCCTGCAGGATGCACTCAAGGATTCTGGGATCCTATAGCTTTCGTTTTTATTTTGGTTTGTTTACGTTTCGAGATTATTGGGCTGTTTTCATTGGTACAATCATCCATTGGTCCAGAACTGGTCTCTGCCACCGTCGACATTTTTTCTTCTTGCTCACTCGCTCGCTTTGTTCATTTTTAATCATCTAGCCACCAACTTCTCGCCTGCCACTAGTACCACTACGTCCCCAGCTTTGAAAGCGCCAACACCCATCACCAGTACCGAATTTGCGCGACATGGTGGAAAACCATTCCTCTCCAGTGGGTAGCTCGCCTTCTGTCAGCTCTGTTTCCGTTTCGTTGTGCTTCCCTTCCCGCCTTTCTCTTCACCTACCCCTCTTGCATACATCTTTGCAGTGAGAGTTTGGCTCGGTTCCCTTATGCTCTGCGTTCCACCTCGCCTTGGCGAACTTGGTGTTGCCTTTCCCTTTCTTATTTTCATCTTTTACCCAACGCTATGCTACAGTCGCAGTCAAAAATAATGCATGCACCTTGCAATTGCCAATGGTACCAGCTTTCTCAAGTTTTAACATATATTGACTACATAGCAGGATTCAGCTCGGAGTGTGTGTTGAGCCTGCGAAATGAACCTGTCTGCCGCAAATGGAACCTTTCACGTAATGTCCGTCCTTGGATCCCTTGCGGGGGCTCTACTACTTGCCTTATTTGCGACTTGAATCTAGGGATCGCCACGGATCTGGCAGTCTGATCGTAGGAGACTAGCATGGGTTAATAATGACTCATGGAAGCCGAATTGACTTTCTGGCACAAGTTTGGCCAGGACCTGTTCCATCCCAAAGCGACAACAGCACTCGGAGGAACGAGAGACCCGAATCAAAGAAGTGGAAGAAGAAAGATGGGTGGGAATATGTCGGTAGTGGACAAAAAAGCGGCCAAGGCTCGTTCAGACAAGATAGATGAGCAAATTCAGGAGGAGAGCGTGCGCTTCAAGGGAGAATGCAAGGTTCTGCTCATGGGTGAGTCTTTCTCCATTCCTTTTTTCTATGCCCCTCGTGGTTCCCTTTACATTTCATTATTTGCTCTCTTGGGATCCTCTGTGCACATTCGCTGACCTGCTTGCCTGTTCATCCGTCACTCACACCGCCTTCGACTTCCGACACTACCGCCCATCCATTGCACAGGCACTGACCAAGCCAGCATATCCACCATCGCTAAGCAGATGAAAATCGTCTACCAGGGTGGTTACTCAAAAGCAGAGCTGACCGCGTTTCGGCCAGTCGTGTACAAGAACGTGATGGAGAGCGCCCTCCAAGTCCTCAAATGCATGGCCAAGGCGAGGCTGAACTGGGTACACGACTCGAATCGGGTCAGCTTTCTCTTCTTTTATTCCTCCCTCCTTTTCTCTCCTGTCATAATGTCATTCTCACTCGCAAACAGGCACTCGCAGATAAGATCCTCAATTCGCTCTTCACACCGCTCGGCGACGGACACCCCCCGGCCTGCTTTCCAATAAAGATTGCAGAAGCAATTGACCAGCTATGGAAGGACCCTGTCATACCCAAGATCATGGATGAGCTGTACGGCCAGTTTGACTTGATGGATGATGCAGGCTAGTAAGTCTTTCCCCCTCCCCCTCCCACATCGATCCTCGTATGGACTTTACAGAGGACATGAAGCAAAAGGATGCTGATGCTGCGCCCGTTTCATAGCTTTCTCGGCCAAGTCCTACGGATAGGGCAACCGGATTACCTGCCCAACGAAGTGGATGTGTTGAGAGCATGTCAAACGTCTGTTGGCATCTCAGAGACGAGGTTTAAGATGGGCCAGTTGCCGTGCGTATTCCATTTCTCTTTCCCCCTCCCTCCCGCGGATCCATGGTAGAGTATCAGAGCTCTCGCCGATGCTGACTCCCAAGCAGAATACGTCTGATTAATGTCGGCGTCCAACGTTCCGAACGCAGGAAGTGGATCCATCATTTCGACAATGTGACGAGTATCATCTTTTGTACGGCGTTGACCGACTATGATCAGGTCGTGCGGGAGGAAAAGACTCAGGTATATTTCTCTTCTTCCTTTTTTCTCTCCCTTTCCATGCGGCGAGTTTCCTCTTTGTACGGCGCTCACCGGGTATGATCAGGCGTGTTTCGCCTCCTTCCTTTCTTCTGTTTCAATCGTCCTTTTACAGCGATACGGAAAAGAAGAAGAGCACTTATGACCATGGATTATAGACTCGAATGGCGGAATCTCTGCTTCTGTTTGAGAGCTTGATCAATTCTCGATGGTTTCTTCGGACGAGTATCATCTTGTTCCTAACCAAGATTGATATTTTCAGGAAAAAGCTGCCCAAAGTGAGTGTCACCTTCCCCAAGCCGTAGAGAGGTCTGACGCACTAGCGAACACTTTTTCCGAGCAGGTTCCATTGGGACACTACTTTCCCGAGTACGCGGGGTGGGCGGATATCGACGAGGCGACGAAATACATTCTCTGGAAGTTTATGCAAGTGAATCGGGCACGGTTGAGTGTGTACCCTCAGTATGTCTTTCCTTCCATTCTACCACCCTCGTTCTAGGGAGTGTTGAGGAAGAGAAATGCTGATATCTGTGTGGTAGTCTAACTCAAGCAACGGATACCACCGGTATCAGATTGGTATTCGCCGCGGTCCAAGAAACAATTACACTCGTTTGCATATGTACTTGCGTTCGTTTTTTTTGTGAATTTGGGTCGGTGATTTCCGTCAAGGTCTGATTTGATGACAACATACCGGATTGAGCTAGCTTGAGAATCGATATCGACGAACCACTTCCTCCCAGTTCCTCACCCTTGAATGATACGCCTTCTCATATCGTCTGAGACTCGGGGAGACATGCTGTAAAAGAGGAAGAGATGTGGTGCCTGATAGAAGGGTAGTTTTGGGAGCTTGCCAGCGAACTCGTTGGGCGAGAAGGACCTGAGATGCGGACCTGTGACACCACTGACACCGAAATTGATCTTGCGGGCACCGCCCCAGCCAAAAAATCGAAAAAATCGAACGCAAGTACATATGCAAACGAGTGTAAGCGGAATGAGCTCAAGGATAGCGGGATCCTGTGATTATCCATAAAGTTATTGCAGGGTCAATCAAAAAAATTCCGTAATCTAGCTGCACGAGCTGAGGTAGTGATTCTACACCAAAGCTTGCAAGAGTAAAGGAGCTGCAAACGGAGTCACCTTCCGAGATCAAATACTTTGGCGCCAGCCGCCCCGATTCCCATCAGCCCCTACTCTCGACGAATTCGATGCTCGCCGTTGGGCGTCCATGCCAACGCGTCGGGCCACAACGCTTGGAACAGCCAGGTTGGCAGCAATTCTGAATCAACCTCTGAATCCGCAACCGTATGGAAGAAACTTGAAGAGCATGTAGGAAGAGAGAATCTAGAATGCGACATGGTAATTTCGTGTGACGAAGTAACGCAAACGAACCGGGAGAAATTATACACGGAATACAATACAAGATAAGCCCAAATAACCCTTCCACCGTAGTACGTACTCTGCCCTTGATTCTTCCCTTCACACCTCATGCGTGCTCCTCCCACAATCAACCAAGCACTCTACGCCCGCTTTCATCCAACCCGCCAAACAGCGAATCCCGACGGTCCTGTTGGGGCGTGCTTCTGAGCGTGCGCAGCTTCGCCTTTGCGCTCTTTCTTGAAGTGGTTGGAGAGGAGGAAGGCAACGTCTGTAAACCATACGGATTAGCGAAATTATAGGAAAGCGTTGAAGCGATAGCAAAGGGGAGGAGTAGGCGCAGGGGAGGTGGATCAGAGCCGAAGGGGGGAGGGAACGATGAGGAAGAAAAGAGAAAAGAATAAGACACTCACCCAAGCTCTGCTCAAACTTTAACCTAGGATCGCAGAAACTCTAATACCCAACGGAAGCTCACCCTCGCTAAGCTCCGTCGAACCTCCTGTGTACTCTGTCACACTGTCGAGGTGTAATATTTGGTGAGCTTCGTCCAACATGCAACGGCCAGCAAAACCGAGGAAGAGAGAAAACAATACACAACTCGCTCGTAAACTCGAGCGACACAACTCCAAGACAGGACCCACACTCGGTATGGATACGAAGGCAAGTGGTGAGTTCTTCAATGATAGAGCCGAATGAACACGCCTTGAAGCCTGTCGAGGCAATATGGGTGTCACAGGCGCGATGCAAGCAGTCAGTAGCCAGCGTTGAGGATGATGGGTGGAAGAGAGGATGGATGAAGGTGGGGAGGAAGAGGCAGGAAGCAGACGAAGCCGTTATCGTTGGCACCTCTGAAGCTCAACGTCTTCACGGTCTTGGTAGACTGCTCTTAGGGTTCGCATACTGTCCTGCGAAATGCCAGATCCTGACCTACGTCGATGGCATAGATCTCTGAGAGATGACTGTGAGAGATGTTAGAGAGCACTTCTGATGGGCAAAGGTGTACACCAGACAGGGATGAGGGGGAAGGAGAGGATGAGGCTGATTTGGTGAGAGATCTTTCCTGTTGCGAGGGAGAAGTCACGAGCATCCAAGGGAAGCGCGAGTGATGGCCAAGGCCAAGGCACCAGGGCCTAGAGCAAACGTGCATGAACCGAACAACATTGATTCGTTGTGAGCGAAATTGAGTTTAGACGTAACCAGGACAAGACGATAAGCCGAGTTAGCGCCACTTGATGTGCGTTTCATGCAAGTGTGGCCATGTTTACCAAGAGCTCTCAATGAATTCGGTATTCTCGTGTGGGAGACTGGCTGCCTCACGGACGTCGCCCCGATTTACGGTTTGACACGGGTTTGACCAGGACGGGTTCTATCCCAAAGCAACGACAGCCCTAGGACGACAGACAGACCAAAAGGAAAGAGAGAGGAACACGCAAGATGGGAGGAAATATATCATTGCTGCCAGGGGTGCGCCGAAGAGCGGCCAGGGCCCGGGCGCGTTCAGACAAGATAGATAAGCAGATCGAGGAGGAGAGGAGGCGCTTCAAGAGAGAATGCAAGGTTCTGCTGATGGGTGAGCCTTTCCCTGTTCCCTTCTTCTGTGCTCCTAGTGGCCCCCTTTACCTTTCATTGCTCGCCCTGTCTGGTTTCTTTGTCGCGCACATTCACTCACCTACTTGCCCATTCACCCGCCGTTCACCGCACCTCCAACTCCCGACACCACCCCTCACCTAACGCACAGGCACCGACCCGTCCGAAACGTCCACTATCGTCAAAGGGATGAAGATCATCCACAGGAATGGTTTCTCACTGGAGGAACTTTCAGAGTTTCGACCAGTGGTCTACAGGAACGTGATGGAGAGCGCACATCAAGTCCTCATCTACATGACCGAGGCAGGGTTGAACTGTGAAAACTATTCAAACCGGGTGAGCTTTCTCTCCTATCATTCCTCCGCCATTTCCTCTCTTCCAGGATGCAGTAATTCTTACCTGCCAACAGGCACTCGCAGACAAAATCCTCGATTTCCGCCTCACGACGCTCAGGGACGCACATCCCTACTTGCCATCCGAGATTGCAGAAGCGATTCACGATCTATGGAACGACCCCGTTATAACCGAGATCATAGTCGAGCATAGCAGTCGGTTTGACTTGACGGATACTGCGCGGTAGTGAGTTTTTCCCCTTCCCTTGTCTGTCCTTGTAAAGACCTCAAGGGGACACGGAGCAAGAGGATGTTGATAATGCGCCTGTTTCACAGCTTTCTCAGCGAAGTCATACGTATAGGTCAACCAGGTTACGTGCCCAACGAAATGGATGTGTTGAGAGCACATCAAACGTCGGTCGGCGTCTCAGAGACGAAGCTTATGATGGGCCAATTGTCGTGCGTTTCTTCCTCCCTCTCTCGCGTACCCATGGTGGAGAATGAGAACTCTCTCCAACACTAACGCCCGAGCAGAGTACATTTAATTGACGTTGGCGCTGGCAATCGACGTGCCGAGCGCAGAAAGTGGATTCACCTTTTCGAGAGTGTGACAAGTGTCATCTTTTGTACGCTGTTGAGCGACTATGATCGGGTGCTGCGGGAGGATAGGACTCAGGTACGTTTGTGTTTGTCCTTCCTTTCATCTCCCTCGCCGTGTGACGAGCATCATCTTTTGCACGGCACTGAACGGGTTCGTTTCGCCTCCCTACTTTCTCCCTTTGCTATTGTCCTTTTACAATGAGACACACAAGAAGACGCACACTGAATAATGATGAATTGTAGAATCGAATGGCAGAATCTCTGATCCTGTGGGAGAGTGTGATCAACTCACGGTGGTTTCTTCGGACGAGCTTCATTCTGTTTATGACAAGGATTGATGTCTTCAAGAATAAGTTGCCGAGGGTAAGCGTTGTTTCCTCCATCCATGGAGACGCTCCGTACGTTGGCTGACGTTACGTCCATCAGGTGCCATTGGAACGCTATTTTCCCGAGTACACGGGCGGCACGGATATCAACAAGGCAGCAAAATATATTCTCTGGAAATATATGCAAGCGAATCGTGCGCGGTTGAGTGTGTATCCTCAGTGCGTCTTTCATCCTCTCCTTCCACTTCCATGATGACTACACAAGACGCTGAAGAAGATGCTGACAGTGTTTATTGGACAGTCTAGTACTATCAACGGATACGACCAATATCCGACTAGTCTTTGCAGCGGTCAAAGAAACGATCTTGCACAATGCACTCAAGGATAGAGAGATCCTGTGATGAGTATCCATCAGTTCATCGTCTACATCTATCACTCAGTTGCCCACTTTACTCGATGCTGTCAAAACCATCACGGTCTCCGCAAGAACTCTCATGTATCTTTCACTAGTAATCTACTTCGTTTCTCAACTATCGTCTATCTCTTGGTTCTTCTGAGGGCTTTGTGAGGAGAAAGGGGGATATATGTCGTATAGAGGGACAAGGACAGAGAGATGGATACTGAAAACGACAAGCTGGTTCAGAGGAAATGTGGAATGTTGTTCCTCTCCAGTAGCCAGCTTGTCTCCTACGATCCCTGTCTTTGTTTCGTTTTGCTGCCCCTTCCATTTCAAAGCACGTGTCCCTCTCGCCTGCATCTTTGCAGTCAGAGTTGAACATACCATACCAGTATTTCTGAACGCTGTTGGAGAAATAGACGAGGTTGCAACAAATAGTACAATCTCTTTCCTTTTCATATGACTCGGATTATCTACGCTGATGGTTTGAGGTGGACGTGCTCACCCATAGACTGTCCAACTTTAACCCAATCGGGTTCCTAATCCCTCTAAAATACTCGATATGAGCATGCGTGAGTTGCTCACTGATCCAGAGAAAGTGGACGCCAGTGTTGTAGTATTGCTTGGTGAGGGTGGGGGTGCCATTCGCGGTGGTGGTGCTAGGAGAAGAAGGAGCAGGAGTGGATGAAGGCGACGAGGTCGACTTGGACTTGATCGAAGAAGGAACGATGAACGCTCTCGTCAACGCTTCTTCGAATGGAAGCGTGAGTCTTTTGTGGTTATTCCCTTCATTCGTCAGCAAGTGTTCAACGTTAAACACTCGAGGAATCAAAGGACAACTAACCTGGTATAAAAGTCGACTTCTCCCAATGTTCCACGACCTACCCCTTGTTCGTAACTCGCACTCGAGTCCATTGCAGTTCAAGTTGTCCGTCTGAAATCGAGCGCGTCTGAGAGCCCTTTGACGGTCTAGTCGAATTCGGATCTGCGAAGCAGAAGTGTCTGCGACAGGCTCTTCGCCATCATGAGCGATAACGTGTGCCGTCGTGATATACGTGGAAGGAACAATCGCAAATAAAAGAAAAATAGAGCGGACCTCAGCGCCTCACACCTCACATGATGCAAATTGGCAAAGCTAGAGTTGAGGAGGCATCAGATGTAGTTGGGTGTGCCGGTCGAGCGGAAGTAGGTCGAAAGGAGACATTCGGGGTCTGAGATGCGGTTGTTGTGATCCACACCATTGTATGTGTTAGCGTTGGATTCTTCGTTAGTGCAAAAGAGGGAGGAAGGAAGGAAAAAAGAGCGAAAGAGGTGGAGGTGGCGAGATCAGAGAGAAGATGGAGGGAGTGAGAGGAAGGGAGAGATAGAGAACGAACCCATTAGCGATATGGCCTCTGAAGCTCAATCCAGCCTTGCCATTCACAGTTTAGGTGGGTCTAGACTTCGCATAATGTCCTGCAATACACACGATCCTGGCCTACGTCGAGGGCATAGGTCCATGAGACAGGAGGATGGCATAGGAGACTTACGATGGGCAAACATGCACCCCAAATGGGGATGAGAGAGGAGAGGATGAGACCGATTTCTCAGAGATGTGTTCCTATTGCGGGGCAGTAGCCGAGGAAGACCACACAAGGGAAGTGCGAGAGATAGCCAGGGCCAAGGTACCAGGGACCAGGTGCAAGAGCCGAGCACCGTTTGTTCGTTGGCGAGCAGGCGAAATGGAAGAGACATGAAATGAAAAAGAGAACGAAGTTGAAATATACTGAAATAGTGCCTCGTGTCTTAGAAAGAGGGTACAAGGAACGTACATGAGTGCTTGCATCAAAGCTCTCTGCACAATCTCGTGGGTGAAGGAGGAACACTTCGTTGTTATGGACGAGCGAGAGTTTGTACCAGAGTCGTTCAATCTAACACCAGTACTGTCGAGTGACCTCGGGAAAGAGAGTAGAAGAAGAGGATTGCGTACCTCGGAAGGGGTGACCATAGGCGGAAGAGTGGTGATCTTGTCGAGAACCTAGAGTCGTGCTCAGCTACGTACGCATCCGTGCCGAAGAAAGAGAAGTTTACTTGGTGATTTTCTCTTGGTCTGGGTAGTCGACGTCCTATTGACCCAGAGGCATAGAGAAACATAACAGGGGATGACATAGTGGTGGTCGAAAGCAAAGGAGCTCATCAGTAGAAGCCAATGCCGCGATTTCCATTTACCACGAGGAAACAAGTCGTCGGCGAATCGAACTTTCTCTAATCAATGTTTCGTTCGCTCACATTTGCGCCTTTTTCCAGCGTTACCATTTCGAGCAATTAGACGATCAGCGGTCAGACAACTCATTTGTTTGGTTAAAATCTTTGAGGGGTGTTTCAACGTTTAGGGTCGATGTGGAATCATCCCCCTGCCAGCTTGTTGTCACCACACTGAAAGCGAGATCTTCAGGCATGCATTCGCCGTACGCTGTCTACACAGAGCGCCTACTATCAGCAGTCAGACCCCAGATGTACTTGAATGTCTAGCGTGGTACGTGACTTGATGATTCTCTCACGAGTGTGGCCTTGTTTACCAAGGGCTCTCAACGAATTTGGTAGTCTCATGCGGGAGACTAGCGGTATATGCCTCATTGACGCCGCCCCAATTTACGGTTTGGCACTGGTTTGACTAGGACGGGTTCCATCCCAAAGCAACGACGGCCCTAGGACGACAGACAGACTAAAAGGAAAGAGAGAGGAACACGCAAGATGGGAGGAAATATATCATTGCTGCCAGGGGTGCGCCGAAGAGCGGCCAGGGCCCGGGCGCGTTCGGACAAGATAGATGAGCAGATCGAGGAGGAAAGTATACGTAGGCGCTTGAGAAAAGAGTACACGATCCTCCTTATGGGTGAGTCTTTGACTCTTCCTTTTTGCTGTGCTCCTCGTCGCTCCCTTTACCTCTCATTGTTCGCTCGCTCTGGATTCTTTGTCGTCTAACCTTCTTCCCTATTCACCCACCTCCGACTCCCAACACCAACACTCACCTAACGCACAGGCACTGACCAATCCGAAACGTCGACCATGGTCAAGCACATGAAGATCAACCATATGACTGGGTTCTCACCGGACGAACTACACCAGTTTCGACCAGTGGTGTACAAGAACGTGATAGAAAGCGCACATCAAGTCCTTAACTACATGGCCAAGGCAGGGTTGAACTGTGTAAACTATTCAAACCGGGTGAGTGTTCTGTTCTTTTCATTCCTCCGCCATTTCCCCTCTAAGGATGCAGTAATTCTCGCTTCCAAATAGGCACTTGCAGACAAAATCCTCGATTTCCGCGCCACAGGGCACCCCTTCTTTTCTGTAGACATTGCAGAAGCGATTGACCAGGTATGGAAAGACCCCATCATCACCGAGATCATGGACGATCTTTACGGTCCGTTTGCCTTGGCGGATAGTGCTACTGTGTGTTAGTGAGTCTTTCCCCCCTGCCTTGTCTGCCCTTGTATGGACTTCAGGAGCAAGAGGATGCTGACAATTCGCCTGTTTCACAGCTTTCTAAGCGAAGCCCTGCGGATAGGCCAACCGAATTACATGCCCAACGAGATGGATGTGCTGAGAGCACATCACCAGCCGGTCGGTATCTCAGAGACAAGGTTTTCGATGAACCAGTTGGCGTGCGTATTCCATTTCTCTCTCTTCCTCCCCTGGCAAAGAATGAGAACACTCGCTCACGCTAACTCCCAAGCAGAACTTTACAGATGATTGATGTTGGCAGCCAACGTTCCGACCGGAAAAAGTGGATCCACTGTTTCGAGAACGTGACAAGTATCATCTTTTGCGCAGCGCTGAGCGATTACGATCAGGTGTTGCGAGAGGATAAGACTCAGGTGTGTTTCTCTTCTTCCTTCCATCCTTTCCTCCCTCCAGTCATCTGTCAGATTTCTTCTTCATTTTTACAGCGCTCCGCCTTTGGGACCAGGCGCGTTCCGCCTCCTTCCTCCCTGCATTTTATGTTGTCCTTTACAAGACTAACACCCGTGAGACGTAGAATCGAATGGTGGAATCTCTGACTCTGTGGGAGAGTGTGGTCAATTCACGGTGGTTTCTTCGGACCAGCTTTATCCTGTTCCTGACCAAGATTGACGTCTTCAAGAATAAGTTGCCGAAGGTGAGTGTTGCTTCCCTCATCCATGGAGGAGCTCCATACGTTAGCTGATGTTCGTCCATCAGGTCCCATTGGAGCACTACTTTCCCGAGTACACGGGTGGGACGGATATCAACAAGGCAGCAAAATATATTCTCTGGAAATTTATGCAAGCGAACCGCGCGCAGTTGAGAGTGTATCCTTCGTACGTTTTTTCATTCCTTCCTACCACCTCTGTCATCACTACAAACGAAACATGAGAAGATGCTAACAGTGGTTATTGAACAGTCTAACACAATCAGGGGATACGACCAATATCCGACTGGTGTTTTCTGCGGTCAAAGAAACAGCCTTGCAGAATGCACTCAAGGATGGTGGTATTCTGTGATGATTATCCATAAATTTCTCCTCCACCATTATCACTGGGTCGCCGACTTTACTCGATGCTGTAAACACCACCACGTTCTCTCCGAAAACTCTCATTTGTCTTTCACTAATAATCTACTTCGATTGTCGACTATCCTTTATCTCTTGGCTCTTCTGAGGGGCCGTGAGGGCTTTCGGGGGAGAAAGGGGGATGTCTGGAATGTAGAGGGACCAGGACGGAGAGACGCATACCGTGAAATGTGGAACTTCGTTCCTCTCCAGTAGCAGCCTACCGTCTACCAGTGTTTGTTTCGTTGTGCTCCCCAGGCTGACCTCCATCTAATCGCCTATCCCTCTTGTATATATCTTCTCGCTCAGAGTTCGCCTCGGTTCCCATGCACTTTATACTACCTTGCCTTTACGTTGTCGAACTTGATGTTTCGCTATTTACCCTCTTCCCTTCAGTTGAACGTGTCATACCAGTATTTCTGAGCACTGGTTGAGAAATAGACGGGGCTGCAACGAGCCTGCACTAATGAGGGCCTTCGCCTTTCCTGCAAATCCCTTAAGCCATCTTCAGGTATAAAGTTTCCCAGCGAGTAACCCGACACGATGCCGCATTTTTATTCAAGTATTCTACTACGCACTCTTGCTGCCCAACTTTGAACACAACACACCCTGGCGGCCCTGCTGAGGAGCCGAGTTGGAGGCATCCAAGACCAGCCTTTGAGCATGTGCAGCTTCGTCTTTGCGCTCTTTCTTGAAGTGGTTAGAGAAGACAAAGACGACGTCTGGAAAGCGTAGATGTTAGCTATATTTGAGAGCGTGGGATGGAATAGTCTGGCATGAACGAGGTGACGGGAAACGAGAGAGGGAAACGGAAGAAGCGACGAGACGATAACACAAGGAAGGGCTCGATAAAGACGAGTGGCAATGAAGAAGAACAGAGGAAATGAAGCATAACTCACCCAAACTCTACTCGAAATTCAACCTAGGATCACAGAAGTTCTGATACATCAACGGGCGCTCGCCCTCGCTAAGTTCCATCGATCGCGCGTCAGCATAAAGAATCCACAAATTGACGAAGAGGAAGCGGCAAAGGAGGTGGGCAATGATACCTCCCGGAAGGGCATCGCACAAAAAGCCGACTAACAAACAACGATAGAGCAAGCAAACATACCTAAGACCCTCTTCATTCAAGTCGCCCGTAAACTCGGGCGAAACACCTCCAAGACGCGATCCACAACTCATTATGAATACGAAGGCATGCGGTAAGTTCTTTAATAACGATGGAGACAAACGAGCGGGTCTTGAAGCCTGTCGAGGCGAGATGGCTGCTTTAGGTCGAAAACGTCAGTAATTGGTGAGGGAGAAGGCAATGTGACTCATGTGAGAGAGTGGGAGAGGGAATACAGCGGTAACGAGAGAGTGTAGGAAGGTGGGGGAAAGACAGAAAAGGGTACTCACCTTCGATGCATAGGATGCACGCAACTGGATGACCCAACTTTTGGACAGCGCCAATGTGCGTGGCGAGGTGCTGATCTTCGCGCCATAATACCGCGTGATGAGCGTAACATGTCCAGATTTTTGGTCCGCATTCACAACTATACGCGATGACTGAATATTCATTCTCTTTTCACATCTAGAGGGGACGAAAAAAGAGGGAAGGAAGAGAATAAACTCACTATCCAAAAGCGTACCCAGCTCTTCCCCATGCATCTACAGTCCAACTCCCGCCAATCGTGCTCCTGATACTTCTTAAATACTCGATATGAACATTTGTGAGTCGTCTTGGACGATCGCTGATCCAGAGATAGTGGGCGCTGGTGTTGTAATACTGTTGGTTGGTTGTGGCGGGTGGTCCATTTGCGGTGGTGGTGGTGTTAGCAGCAGCAGCAGAGGGAGAACGGCGAGAGAAGAAGCCTTGGACTTGAGCGAAGACGGAACCGTCAACGCTCTCGTCAACGCTTCTTCGAAGGAATGGGAGCATGAGTCCTTCGTGGCTATCAAGGCGCATCAGCGATCCACTCTATGCTCAGAAAGGGACAGAGGATGTGAGGGTGAAGGGGAGGACAAACGAACATGATATCAAGGTCAACTTCACCAAGCGTTCCACTTCTGCCTCCTTGATCGTAGCTCGCACTCGAATCCATACCAATCGTCCGGCTGAAATCGAGCGCGTCCGAGAGTTCTTCGACGATCTTGTCGAATTCTGATCTGTGGCAAAAGCATCAGCCGCAATCCTCCTGACATGTTAAAGTGTACATGACGAGAAGAAGAGGAAGATGTGGCAGGAAGAAAGAATGGAAAGAGAAGAACACAGTTCACCTCAACACCTCACTGCTGGCATGATTCAAACTCCAATCGCGAGGATGGTGCAAACTCGCAAAACCAGAGCTAAGGAGGCCACGGACCTAGTTGAGCGTGGCGGTCGAGTGGAGACTGGGCGAGACGAGACGTTCGGGGTAGGGTGTACGGTCGTTGGGGTCCAATCTAACCATGAATGTCAGCATTTTATCTATACAGTCGAAGGGTAGAGATGGAGGGAACAAACAGAGGTGGAAAAAACGTACCCGTTAACGTATCACCTCTGAAGCTCAACTTCGTCTCGCCATTCACATTCACGGGCTGCTCCTAGGCCTGCGATTTAACCGATCCCGACCTAGGTGGGGCATAGGTCTATGAAACATGATAGCAGAGGATGACGGTGGACACCTACTATGGGCAAACGTGCACCCCTGGTGAGCATGAGAGAAGGAGAGGATAAGACCAGCTTTGTGAGAGATGTTTTCCAATTGGCATCAAGGGTCGAGGATGAAAGTTCAGAAGACGACGTCAAAGCCAGGTATCAGGGCCCAGAGCCGATGCACAAGAGCCGAACAACGTTTGCTCATTGACCAGCCGGCGAAATGGAAGAGACACAATGAACGAAACTAGAGAAAGAAGCCGAGTTAGCGGCTCGTGCCTAAAAAAAGAGGGTACGAAAAGTGCGTACATGAACGCACGCGTCAAAGTTCTCTGCGCAATCTCCAGTGTGGAGGAAGAAGGCTTCGTTGTTCTGAACGAGCGAGAGTTGACATCGGATTCGTTCAAGTAGAAGAGGAGAATTGCGTACCTCAGAAGTGGTCACGAGATGCGAAAGAGTGACGGTCTTGTCGAGAACCCTAAAGTTGTGGTCAGCCACCGACTCATCTGTGCCGAGGAAGAGAAATTTACTTGGTGGGAATCTCCTGGTCAGGGTATTCGACGTCCTATGGACCCAGAGACGCAGAAGAAGATGATGGTGGCAAGAGGAAAGGAGTGAGCGCATCAACGGAAGCAATAAATAACGCGATTAGATTTTGCGTTGGATGAAGATGAAAAGACAAGAAACAAACCTGAGGAGCCCTCCAACTTTAAGCCAACGAAATGAACCTGTGTCTTACAAATGTCACCTTTCACATGATGTACGTCCCTGCATCTCTTGCGGTGGCCTTATCCGCGGCTTGAATCAAGAGTTCACCACGAATTTGGCAGTCTGACTATGGGAGGTTAGTATGGGGTTAATGATGCCCCATGAAAGCCTCCCCGATTCGCTCATTCCCACAAGTTTGACCAGGACGGGTTCCATCCCAAAGCCGACAAACAAGAAACAGGAGGCAAAGAAAGCGGAAGGAGCAAGATGGGTGGGCAGATATCGGTAGTGGACCAAAAAGCGGCCAAGGCTCGTTCAGACGAAATAGATGAGCAGATTAAGGAGGACAGGAAGCGCTTCAATAGAGAGTGCAACGTTCTGCTGATGGGTGAGCATGCCCCCTTGCTTTCTGTCATGCTCCTCGCGACTCCCTTGACCTTTCATCGTTCGCTCTTGGCTTCTCTGTCGTGCACATTCGCAGCTCGCTGACCTACGTGCCTGTTCACCCGTCGCTCACCGCCCACTCAACGCACAGGTACTGACCGATCCGGCATGTCCACCCTCGTCAAGCACATGGCGATTAACCACCAAGGCGAGGACAGTTTATCAGAAGCAGATCTTACCGCCTTTCGACCAGTGGTGTACAAGAACGTGATAGAGAGCGCTCAAGAAGTCCTTACTTACATGGTCAAGGCGAGGCTGAACTGGGTCAACGGTTCTAATTGGGTGAGCTTTCTCTTCTTTGATTCCTCTGCCGTTTCGTCTTCCCCGAGGGTGTCATTCTCATTTGCAAACAGGCGCTCACACACAAAGTCCTGGAGTCCCACCTCACAATGCGTCGCAGCGACGCACAACCCTACTTGCCATTAGAAATTGCGGAAGCGATTGACCAGCTATGGCAAGACCCCATCATGCCCAGGATCATGGACGAGCTTTACGATCACTTTGACATGATGGATGATAATGTGGGCTAGTGAGTCTTGTTTCCCTTCCTCGTCTGTCCTCGTCTGGACTTTACAGAGGATATGGAGCAGGAGGATGTTGATGATGCGCCTCTTTTACAGCTTTCTCAGTCAAGTCCGTCGAATAAGTCAGCCGGATTACCTACCTAACGAAATGGACGTCTCGCGAGCACGTCAAATGTTGGTCGGCATATCAGAGAAGAGGTTTACGATGGACCAGTGGTCGTGCGTATTCCTATTCTCTTCCTCACCCCCTACGGATCCATGGTAGAAAATGAGAGCACTTGCTCACGCAAATGTCCATGCAGAATACGGCTGATCGACGTTAGCCGTCAACGCAATGAACGCAAGAAGTGGATTCATTGTTTCGAGAGTGTCACGAGTGTCCTCTTTTGTACGGCGCTGAGCGGGTATGAACAGGTCTGTTTCGCTTCCTTTCTTTCTCCCCAAGGCACTTTCGTATCGTCCGTTTACAATGAGACGGAGAAGACGACGAGAACTAATAATCATGAATTGCAGAATCGAATGACGGAGTCTCTGCTCCTGTTTGAGAGCATGGTCAATTCACGATGGTTTCTTCGGTCGAGTATCATCCTGTTCTTGACCAAAATTGATGTCTTCAAGAAAAAGTTGCAAGAGGTGACTGCTGCTTCCCCTTTCCATAGAGAGGCCCGACTAGCTAACGCTTCGTCCGATCAGGTCCCACTGGAATACCACTTTCCCAAGTACACTAGCGGGACGGATGTCAACAAGGCGACAAAATTCATTCTCTCGAAGTTTATGCAAGCGAATCGGGCGCGATTGTTTGTGTATCCTCAGTACGTCTTTTCATTCCTTCCTACTGCTCCCGTCACATTAGGGACTACAAACCTCTGCGGGACAATAAGAGGTAGGTGAGGACGCTAACAGTGTTCATCCCACAGCATAATACAGTTAACCAGTCCGTTCAACATCAAACTAGTCTATGACGGGGTCAAACAAGCGATCGCGACGAATGCACAAAAAGACTTAGGGATTCTGTGAGCATATAGCCCTTTCGGCTTGTTTAGGTCGTGGTATTTTGCGTCGTGTTCATTTGAACCGTCTTCATCGAACGTCTGTCACCGTCTGTTTCAACATTCTACCGCGCGCTTTCAGCATGATTTTCTCGCTCTCTGCATCATTCCTTGCGTCTGGTCTGATCTACCAACACCGTCTACATCTTCAAATGCTGGGGATTAGGTGGGAGTCACTCTCGACGTTTTCCTATGTTGTGTAGAATCAAAATCGGTAGACATAGATTACTCATGTTACGTCCCCAAGCCTCCAACAACACCCCCAGATTTCGGCCGCGTCTTTCTTACGTTCCATGAGTCTGGTACAGCACGCGATTAAGCCTCCAGCGATGAGGGCCTTCACCTGTCCTGCCCGTCTCTTCAGCCATCTTCAGGTTGTAAAGTTTCGCAGGGAGCCAGTGCCCAGAGAAGTTTGTCTATGTTATGTTCGGAAGCCATCACATCCACAGACGCGCCGAGATCGCGTCTGTTGACGCTCGTGTCGTTCCTAACACAACCTCCAGCGTCATCTGCACCCCCTTCGCTCTCTGGCCTAACATCACAGCAGAACCGAACCAGTTTCATGAAGCAGGTGCTTCTCAGGTGCCTGAACCATGAGCGACTCCAGCTGAACCAGCTCATCTCAGGTTCGAGGTGTTATCCATCCAATTCGACGCTTCTGACTTTCACGGCTAGGACTGGCTCTCAGAGGGATACACACAGGATTATTCAGGAAATACAGCGAGAAGGTAGCCTATCTCTAGATATGCATTCAGCCTTCACCCACAGCTCCTCTTACATAGCGCAGGATCTCAACATTGGACCCTCTCAAGCTCACACCTGAGGACTGGGTCGACATTAGCGGACTCAAGCGCCCTCGAATTCAAATTGGGAAGGTGAAGATAAGGGGCCTGCAAGGCTTACTCCTGGAGTATAAGCGAGCCTGGCTAGGAGTGGATCCCCCATGGCCTCCCGCTGCTCGCGGCTTCTTCTACTTCCATCGACCAGCCTTACCAGCCGCACATCCTGCGGCAGGTTCTTTGAGGTTCCGCTCCGTTGAGTCGCCTGCGCACCTCCCTCATGCCTTTGCGGCCCCTCCCAGCTCAGATCCTTCTCCTCATAGCCTGGGCTTTGACATAACCGTCGATGCAGGCGGTTACACCGTCCCATGGTCCATTCCCCTTCTTACCATCAAGCAAATACCGTTCTACTCGCGAATCTGGACCCAGCTTCACGATGATGGGCTTATGACGCCTCAACTCTCGGACGAGATCGACAGTCTTCTTCAGGAGCTTCCCCAGACCAATGGCTTATTTGGAAAGGATTTACGGTGCTCGAAGATATCAATGACCCCTGGATCCTCGATTTAGATCTCGTCAGCGTCAAGCTTATGGTGCTTGCCGACGACAAGATCAATCATTTTTTCCTACGGTACGTTAGTATGACTGACGTTGGGCGATCACATTTCAAAGACACAGTCAAACAGGGTAAGCAGTCCGAAGTTATCATTCAATTCCAAATTTGACATGATGCTGACGATACTGGCCAGGTGTTGTTCAAGTCCATTTCGAGCTCGACGACAAGCGACGACTTGTTCTTCGTGTCTTGAAGTGCCTTGTTCCTCCACACCCCGATCTCGTTGCCGCAAATCTAGGTCAAAGGGAGGGAGAACTGCTGGTCCGCCATCTGCTAAATCCGCACGCGAAATTCCGGTGGCTACCAGCAAAGCCTTGGTCCGTGGATCCGCACCGTTTCCTGTCCCCTGCTTCTGTTGCCGCTCTCGCAAACAAGTATCCATAATCGATCTATTTCGATCTTGCAATTCACCACGTTTACCTTTTTGTTGTTGCGCTGAGGTCTCAAGATTTGTTAAGCTGAATTTGTATTAATGATGAACCTAGGTGTGGCTTTGGTCCGTTTCGAACTCGACGAGAAGCGCGGGGATGTGATAACGGATTTTGTGCATCCATGGAGTCTGGAGTCGATGTACCAAGGTCGTAAGCATCCGTCTATGTGGGCCTCTGGGGAAGACAACAACTCGTCCTCTATATGCTAAGCCGAAGCAAGAACCGTACCTGGAGTCACCAACCCCTTAGTCGACAAATCCGCAACATTATCCCTCCCCTCCATATGTTGTTGCTCTTGCTAACAAGTATAGATGACTGCATAGATAACTACCATATCTAACTCTCGCTATATTTGAAGTCAATCCCAAGTACCGATTTCTACTCATTCAGATTGAAGGGAGGCTGCGTACGAGTAAGCGTCAAAGAGGATTTCGGCAATGATGGTCTTGTGATGGTCTCGTTCGTTAGTGTGGATAGCAACTCGAGCTTATCCCTTACATACTTCCTCACTCACAAGCCATTCAGCGGTCATGTGCGCTTCAGAGGGGTCAAATTCTTACTCCTGATCGAGAGTTATAAGCGCATTGCCTGGGCCTCTCTGGTTCATGCATCTCCAAAAGGCTTACAGCTGTGTACATATGTATGGGTAATGGTCTAATCAACGTGAGCGGAGATAAGAGAGGACGAAGGGTACATAAAGGCCTATGTCTATTGGAGGTAATTGAGTATGCGTCGTAATGGCATTAGAAGGGAGGTTCGTGGAAGGGGTCGTAAGAGCGTTCAGGGGATCCAGCCAGATAAAGTATGGATTAGAAATCAGATGATGCACCAAGAGTTGAGAAACGATCGTAAAGTGGCCAAGTAGAGGTCCAAGAATGATTAATCGGCATCTGCGGTCACAGATTTAGGTTTTCGAGCGTAGCCTTCGACAGAGGAGAGAAGAAGACTCACCTATGGGTAGCAATCAGAGATGATGAGTGGGTCCCTAGACAAGTCCAGGGAAGAACCACCACGGAACCTCTCTCGCCCAGACTTCCCATTCAGTCTTGAACAAAGCGTGCATCTATGGATAAAGCATTACCAGCTGTCAGACACACTCTTTCCACACGACAACCACGCTCTCGCGCGCACCTGTTTATCCTCCGCATCAGCCCGACTCATCCCAACGCAATATGTCCAGAACCACCAAAGCGCCCAAACAACCATCCGTCCCGTGCCAGCCCACAAACCTTCTCCGGTCCCCGTCATCGATATATGAACCCACGAGGGAAGAATCCAAGCAATCGGCGAGGAAGGGGAGAGGAGGACGCTGGAGATGAAGCTAGGTGCGCATTCGGTTAGCCATGAGCCTCGGGTGAGGTGTGAGAATGCGAGGCCGGCGACGAGCATCATTGAGCCAGTGTAGGCTGGATGGCGGACCTGTAGGGAGGAGGTTAGATGATGTTTTGGGATGGTCAGATAAGAGAAAGGCTTGAAGGTGTTCAAGACGTATATTTAGCAGCGAATAAGGGGGCCGGATAATAACTTTATCTAAATGACTTGTTTAAGTTGCAAAATCTGGAAGCGGGAGCAGTGACGAGGGAGGTGAAACCCGCGAGAAGGGCATGAAGAACAAAGACGGTGGGTATCAGGAAGAGACAGAAGGAAAGGGTGGACACCATGACAATCCAAACCACGAACAGATATGTAGCGAACAAGGCCAAGGGGAAGAGCAGGACAAAGGTGCAGATGAAGAAAGCATGAAGTTTCGCGTTGAAGACGGCGAAACGTTGTCGAAGGTCAAGCCGAGCACAAAACGAGGAACAGTTGTCTCCAAATAAGAGCGAGAATAAAGATCCAAGAACGGATGCTGTTCCAAAGGACCAAACATAAAGGACGAAGAACCAACCCTGCAGCAACTCCAAAACAAAGAACCACCAAAGGCGAAGAAGAAGCAAAGAAAGGCTCACGTACATAACCATAAAACCCCGAAGTGACCAATCGATGCTCCGGATGGACAGTGAGGTCGAATGTGAACATTGGACCGAGCGTTTTGAAGCATGCCAAGCGGATGTGGGTGCCTAGCAGGAGGAGGGTCTACAGAAGAAGATTGGGTGTGCAAGGTGAGGGCCAGGAGAGCAGAAGGTGGAAAAAAGAGAAGAGACGTACACTCCCCAACACGAACAAAGGTGTCAACCGAACATCTCCCGCAGAGGTCTTACTGCACACCAACGAATACGGCGGGGCTGTTCCACCACCCGCTACAGATGATAGCAACCACGATGGAGAGGCGGGAGAAGCGGGGACGAGAGAGGAGAGGTAGTAGATGACTTCGAATATGGCGCAGGTGGTGCAGAGGAGGTCATGTGCCTGTAATGAATCAGTTCATTAGCGAGTTGAATGGCTTGGGAAGAAAGTAAGGGGTGGGGAAGGTGATAGATGAAAGAGATGGATCGTCGGATTTCAGATACCCTGATGATCATGTATCGGGTGAGGGAGGCTCAGACCCAGATGACGTTCAAAACAGGGATGAGAGAACACGCCCGGAGGAACCCGAGAGCGGCAGAGGATAAAAAGAAATCGAAGAAATGAACATAATTTGTAGGAAAACACACCCAAAATACTGCTGGAGCGCACTGCAAGATCCACATTTCCTGCGTATGATATCTCTCTTTTGGTTTCGTCGGGTTGGGAGGTGTGAATGCGTATTTGTGGGCGATGGCTTGGACAGTGACGAGGAGGGCTCTGGGGAGGGACATCTTGCTACTTTTTTGAGTGGGTCGTTACGGGGGGTGTTCGAGGATCTGTGTATGGGGATATGGAGAAAGAGAGAATGGAAAGGTAAGGTGGGGTAGTGTGGGGTGGCGAACGAATTCGACTGGCAGAGGGTGGCGAACGAGAAGAAGAGGCTACCAAGCTTCCGCATCGTTGAATATACTGAGTTATATATCGAGGATGAAGCGTACGAAGAACCAAGGCAGCGGGAGAATCCCCGAGTCTGGAAGCCTACTCGTCGAAGTCGAGGCCAACGGTGAATCTGTATCCACGGTGTTTTACTGCTCGAATCTAAGCCACGGAGCTTCCTTTGCTTCGCATTTGGAAATTCGAGAAGAAGAGGGATTATCCAATTGCCTAGATCTTCCGCCACGGTTGTAGGTGACGAGGCTCCCATGAAGAAGTGCAGATTCTAGATTCGCAAGTAACAGCACAGAAGTCATAAGCACGAAAAGGTGTACATTCATCCTGTGGCAGCTTTCCAACGCAGCTGGCTTCAGAGACAGCTGAGGAAGGAGGTCGCTGGTGCAGGAGAAGGTGCAGAGGTACATAAACAAGGTTAATTGAGTTTGGGAGTTGTTAAGCGCAGGAAAGAGATTCGCGAAGCCACACCGTCGTCGTCGTCGATGTCCTTCGGTGGCAGATGCGCAGAAAGGTAGGATTCAGGGACCAGATTCACCAAGAATGAGTTGATGAGCCAGCCACGCAACCAAATTCTAGGGCAAGGCAGGCACCAGAGAGTCCCCAGACGAAAGTGGCGATTCAGAGATGTGCAGCGAGGTGGGCGAATCCAGAATGGGGATTCTCGTTGCCATGCTGAGGCTTGGCAATGACTCTGAACAGCTTCGGGGGGATGAGGTACAAAATTACGCAGGTTGAAAAAGTCAGAGAGGCTTTACGAGCTTGTATCTTGAACGACAGATGGTCGGCTTGAGCTGAGTTGACAGGTAGTTGGGTTAGATAGAAGGATGGTTAAAGACAAGGTGGTCGGCGGATATAATGTAGGTAGGCTTGGGTCATGCGGATAGGATAGATAGAGGGCAATGGGACAAGGATCGTAATGGGACAAGGATCGATGTACCGGGGATTGTTGAGACGCCTCTTTTTAATTTTGAGTATCGAGGTTGCCTGCCGAGGTGAAGCCAAGGTTAGCTTGGCTAGCGTTACAAGTCTCCAGTTATCCGGCGACTCCCATCGCACGCCATCGCAGTCACTGAGGTCTGGGGCTATGGAAAGCGAGCCTTGAGAGCAGCAGCCAGCCAGGCACGATAGACATCTAAGACACCTGGCAAGATCCACGAAGAAGTATCGAGAACCAGCCCCGATTTACGCGTAGAAGAACGAATCCATCCACCCAAAAGTCTAAAACGCCCTTGCTTCTCATCGTCGATCAAATAAATCCTCCCACTTCGGCCAGTCCATAGACGCAAAGGATGGTAGGTGATAAGGAGAGATTGAAACCAGACTGGATCCTACCGGACTCGATGACTACCGCCTTGGTTATGCTCCGGTGGATTGGGTGGTTGACGATGTGGTTTCGGGCAAGAGAGGCAGGAGGAATCGAAGCTGGACGGCCCGATTAAGATCGGGGATTGCCGAGGTGTTTAAATAGAGCTCGGAAGAATTAGATTTTGGCTCATACTCTTGCACTGTCGAGTTATTTCGCCCAGCCTTCTACGTCTACCTCTGCCTTTATCTTGCCGCTGCTCGAGAACGAGGACTAGTCTATCGTTCTATTGTTCTTGCAACTCTATCGACCTACGAGCAGAATCCTCGATCACAGCCAACGTAGAAGCCTCAGCAGTCGAATCCCTCGACCCTTTCGAATCATATATCCAGATCCTCGTTTAGAAGAAGACAAGATGAGTAGCGCTGAAGGATGGACACCGTCGAGCTGGAGGACCAAGCCTATCGCTCAGGTTCGTTTCTTGCTTTCATCATCGTCAGCCACCAACAAAATCTAATCGCGCTATTGATGATTGCTTCCGCGGATGCGTTCCTTTCCTCTTCACCACCACCATGTCGTCGACCTCGACTATGTTCTTCTGCGTCTCTGGGTCGATAGGACGTCGACTACCCCGACCAAGAGAAGCTCACCAAGTAAGCTTTTCTCTTGCTCGGCACGGATGAGTGGGTGGCTGACCACGACTCTTAGGGTTCTCGACAAGATCGCCACTCTTCCGCCTATGGTCACCCCTTCCGAGGTACCCAATCCTCCTCTTCTACTCGCTTTCTCATCTCACCCACCGCGTGCACTATCAGATTGAACGACTCCGATATCAACTCTCGCTCGTTCAGAACAACGAAGCTTTCCTCCTTCACGCAGGAGATTGTGCAGAGAGTTTCGATGCGTGCACCCATGTACGTTTCCTTTTTGTCACCCCCCTTTTTCTAGCACACGAGGCGCTAATTCGGTTTATTGCATCTTCTTTTTTTCTTCTTCTCCATGGATTTCGTTCTTCCATTTCGCTTGCTTGCCGACGGACAAACGTTGTTCGCTTCTTGCACGTTTGTTCTGGGCCCCTGGTACCTCGGCCGACACCTACTGTCATCCCGGTCGACTTTGTGCGACGCTTCATCTCAATAGGAAAACATCTCTCACAAAATCGGTCTCATCCTCTCCTTCTCTCTCATCCTCATCTGGGGTGCACGTTTGCCCATCGTAAGTTCTCTCTGTCATCCTCCGACATCGTGTCTCATAGGCCTCTCTTCTCGACGTAGGTCAGGATTGGTCGTATCGCAGGACAGTATGCGAAGCCTAGGAGCAGCCCTACCGAGACTGTCAATGGCGAGACGAGGTTGAGCTTCAGAGGCGATAACGTTAACGGGTGCGTTCTCTTCCTCCTTCCTCCTTCCTCCTTCCTCCTTCATCGTCAATGAAGAATCCAACGCTAACTCGTATAATAGATTGGACCCCAACGACCGCACACCCGACCCCGAACGTCTCCTCTCGGCCTACTTCCACTCGACCGCCACGCTCAACTATGTCCGTGGTCTCCTCAACTCTGGCTTTGCCAGTTTGCATCATCCTCGCGATTGGAGTTTGAACCATGTCAGGAGTGAGGCTTTGAGGTGCGTTCGTTCTTTCTTTCTCCTTCGTTTTGCGATATCATCTTCCCACCACTTCTTCATTCGACCTCTATCACGATGAAAGCAAAGAGGCTGCGGCTGACGCCTTTCCCACAGATCCGAATTCGACAAGATCGTCGAAGGACTCTCGGACGCGCTCGATTTCAGCCGGACGATTGGGATGGACTCGAGTGCGAGCTATGAACAAGGAGGAGGTCGTGGAACGTTGGGTGAAGTCGACTTTTACACTAGGTCAGTTGTCCTTTCACCCCTCCAATACTGTGCGCTTGCTGATGACTACCAATAGCCACGAAGGCCTCATGCTCCCATTCGAAGAAGCGTTGACGAGAGCGTTCACCGTTCCGTCTTCGCTCAAGTCCAAGTCGTCGTCGTCCTCTTCGCCTCCTGCATCGCCTGCTGTTTTCTCCTGCCCCCACTCCCAACGGGTCGTCCACGGCTAATGGAGCACTCGCCGCTTCCCCCCACCAAACAATACTACAACACCGGCGCCCACTTTCTCTGGATCGGTGATCGAACGAGACAGCTCACGCATGCTCATATCGAGTATTTTAGAGGTATTAGGAACCCGATTGGTGTTAAAGTGGGACCGTCGATGGGTGGCGAAGAGTTGGTTACGCTTTTGGATAGTGAGTTCCCTGCTTTCTTTCCTCACTTGTTTACCCCCGTTACTGGATTGAAGGCTGACAAGGCGATGATGATGACAGTTGTGAATGCGGACAAGGAACCTGGGCGTGTCACGCTCATTACGCGGTATGGCGCGAAAAAGGTTGATCAACACCTCGCCACGCATATTGAGGCAGTTCAAAAGTCGGGTCATCCAGTTGTGTGGATTTGTGATCCTATGCATGGAAAGTGCGTATCCAATTCCCTCCCTCCCTCAGCCATCCTCTCTCCTCTTCGCCCTGTGTCCAGGTCTTCCACCAGTTGCTAACGGCTTACGTTGCACCTGTAGCACGCACACCGCCTCTACAGGCTTCAAGACGCGTTCATTCGGCTCCATCATTGAAGAACTCACCGCGTGCCTTCGTATTCACACCGAGTGTGGATCTCGTCTTGGAGGTGTCTCGCTCGAGTTTACGGGCGAGTTGAATGAGGAGGGGTTCAGGTATGTCGATCTTTCCCTGTTTATCCACCCGCTGTCTTCTTTGGCTGGGGCTTCGTCCACGATGCGTTTGGCGCTTCTCAAGCCTCTCACCCTTCACGCTTTCATTGTTGCATTTCAGTGTATCGACTCCTTTGTGCTGACGCGAGATCTGTACCTTTTACAGCGTCACCGAGTGCACGGGAGGTTCGATGGAGCTGAGCGAGGGGGAGCTTCCATTAAGGTATCAGAGTTTCTGTGATCCGAGGTTGAATTTCGAGCAGAGTTTGGGTAAGTGTCGTATTTATTTTCTCTTTCCTTCCTCATCGTCCTGTCCTGCCTTGGGCTCTGTTCCACCTCCCCTGCACCGGCTCCTCCCCTTTGCTATTGCTTCAACCTTTCTTCTCTTGTCCTTGGATCCGGCTAACGCGTATGCTTTTCAGACGTCGCCTTCCTCCTCTCCAACCACTTCAAACAAGAACGCAAGGACGAAGCTGCGCATGCTCAAAAGCACGCTTCGTCCGCTTCCAACTCGGTTCCTCAACAGGGCCGTCGAGATGTGTTGTTTGCTGAGTTGGGTGGCAAGAGGGCGTAGAATACTTTAATCGTTGTCTGTGGGAGAACATTTAGAGTTAGCGGAAGGATCGTTTGGATTTGCAATGCCTTGTCTTGTATTCCCTGTGTTCCGGTTGTCTTATCGTTTCCGGCTAGTTTGTGTTACCTCGTCGTTCAAAAATCATTGTGCTGCATTCGACGATTTCTCCTCTTTGGGAGCGGTTATGGAGAAGATCTCGGAGTGGAAATTAACATTGCACCCAGTCGTGTAAGAAGGGGGATTGGCTGCGAAAGGTTGTAACCACCGGCACTGACATGGGTGATCACCAGCGACTGTTCTCGTCCCCCACTATCGGTTTGGGAGAGGAGGAGAAAGAGATACACATGACAACTGACCCATCGTAAACTTCATCTGTGGGATGCCCACAGGCTTTTGACGCGCTATCAGCATATCTGTCTCTTTGAGCAGGTAATTCGGTTGACCTATCCGTAGAACCTTGCCAAAGACACTATGACAGTCACGGCTCCGTCAGCACGTCCCCCTACTTCTATCCTCCCAAACACCGAGTCGACGAAATATGAGAGAGGAAAGACACTCACTATCTCGTACTATCAATCAAACGAAACCGACTTTCAGGCTCCGGACCTGAGAAAGAGAGCGAGAAAACAACACTGAAGGAATATCACATAATACTGAAACGAATCTCGACAGATCTTGAACGAAGATGATTATGATACAAATAAACACGCCACGAAACCCCCAGGAGGCCCAAAGCCCCAAGGAGTATGACAGGGTTATATCCTCCCGGCATCCCTGAGTGCATTCGCCAAGACCGTTTCTCTGACTGCGGCGAAGACCAGTCGGATATGGTTCGTATCCGTTAATTGCGCTAGACTGTTCAATAAACACCGTCAGCATCTTCTTCTGTTTCTTGTATAATCATGACAGGAGTGGTAGGAACAAACGAAAAGACGTACTGGGGATACACATTCACCCGCGCACGATTCGCTTGCATAAACTTCCAGAGGAAGTATTTTGCTGCTTTGTTGATATCCATCCCGCCCGTGTACTCGGGAAAGTAGTGTTCCAACGGGACCTGGTCGGATGAAGCATCAGCTAGCACCTGAAGCACCTGAATGGATGGAGGAAGCAACACTCACTTTGTGCAACTTATTCTTGAAGAGATCAATCTTGGTCAAGAACAGGATGAAGCCCGTCCGAAGAAACCACCGTGAGTTGATCATGCTCTCCCACAGAATCAGAGATTCTGACATTCGATTCTGCAATTCATGAGTGTTAGTTTCCATTTTCCTCTTCGCTTCATTGTAAAAGGAGCGTAGAAAGGAAGAAAAGGGAGGTGAAACACACCCGCTCATACCCGCTTAGTGCCGCCCAAAAGGGAATGTCCGTCACATGGCGAGGGGGAGGTGAGGAAGGAAGAAGAAGAGAAACACACCTGAGACTTCTCCTCCCGCAACACCTGATCATAGTCACCCAAGGCTGCACAATAGATGATACTTGTTACACTCTCGAAATGGTGGATCCACTTTCTCCGTTCGGAACGTTGGCTACCAAGATCAATCATATGTATTCTGCTTGGGAGTTAGCGTTAGCGAGGGCTCTCATTCTCTTCCATGGGTCTGGGGGAGGAAGGCATAGAAGTGGAATACGCACGCCAACTGGCCCGTCATAAACTTCGTCTCCGAGATACTGGCTGACTGTTCATGTGCTCTCAACACGTCCATTTCGTTAGGGAGGTAATCCGGTTGACCTATCCGTAGGACTTGCCCGAGAAAGCTGTGAATCGGGCGGATCATCAGCGTTCTCTTCCTCCATGTCCTGTGCGAAGTCCATACGAGGGTAGATGAGAGAGGGGGAGAAATACTCACTAGCCTGCATTCTCCATCAAGTCAAGCTGGCCGTACAGCTCATCCATGATCTTGGGTATGATAGGGTCCTTCCACAGCTGGTCAATCGCTTCTGCAATCTCTAACGAAAAGTAGGAGTGTGTGTCACTAAGCGCAATGACGTGGACATCGAGGATCTTGTCTGCGAGTGCCTATTTGCAAGTGAGAATTACTATATCTTAGAGAAGAGGAAACGGCGGGGGAATGAAAAGAACAGACAGCTCACCCGATTTGAGTAGTTTACACAATTCAATCCTGCCTTGGTCATGTAGTTGAGGACTTGACAGGCGCTTTCCATCACGTTCTTGTACACCACGGGTCGATACGCAATCAGATCTGCTTCTGATAACCCGCCCTGGTGGAAGATCTTTACTTGCTTAAAGACGGTGGATTTGCCGGATTGCTTAGTACCTGTGCGTTGGGTGGGAGGTGGTGTTGGGAGTCCGTTGCAGAAGATGTCGGTGATGCAGCGAGCGATGGGTGAGCAAGCAAATGGATCAGCAAGCTTGCACAACAGCGAAGGGGAAGAGAGAACAGCAAATGGAAGAGCGAGAAACTCACCCATCAGCAGAACCTTGCACTCTTTCAGGACTCGGAAGCGCCTGCTGTCCTCCTCAATCTGCTTGTCTATCTCGTCTGAACGAGCCTTGGCCGCCTTTTGGTCCATCAGTACCACCGATACACGCTTGCCCATTTTACTTCTTCCGCTTCTTCGCTTTTGGTCTCTCGTTCGTCTCAGGGCTTCTGTTGCTTTGGGATGGAGCCCGTCCTGGAGCAACTTGTGCCAGCGAGTAAATTCGTGGGACTCTCATAAGCCATCAATCACCCAGACTAGCCTCCTATAGTCAGACTGCCAAATTCGTCGCAAGCCCTTGATTCAAGCGGCAGATAAGGCAAGTAGAGCCACCGCAAGGGATGCAGGGACATACATCATGTGAAAAGTGACATTTGAAGGTGAGATAGATTGAATGAGGGAACCGAGCCAAGTTTTGACTGCGAAGACGTTGTGAGAGGTGTAGGTAATGAGAAAGGTAGAAGGCGAAGCACAAAGGCGAGCTGGCCATTGGAGAGGACCGGCTTCCCATATTCTTCCGCTCTAGTGTGTCGTTTTCAGTGTTCATTTCTCCGTCCTGGCTACCCCATCTTCTTCGTCATTTTATTCCAACTGAGCGCTTCCTTTCTACACTATGTTCCCCGTTTCGCCCCTCTCAATTCCCTCTGACTCTCCCCCTCTCCCATTTTCCCTCTCTTTCCCTCCTTCTCCAAGCCCTCAAAGCAACAAAAGGGATGAATGATGGCCGAAATGCGAAGGACATGACAATGGTGTTGGCTCGTCAGGATAGACCAGAGGAGGGAGGCAGACGGCAAGAAAACTATGCTGAAAGATTTTGAAAGAATGCTGAAATAGATCTTGACGGGTAGGCAATGGGGTGATAAAAATGAGCACGACACAAAGCGGTAGGAAACTCATAACCCAAACCAAGACGAATGGGCTATAAGGCCCCAGCATCCTTGAGCGCATTGTTCAAGATCGGTTCTTTGACCGCAGCGAATACAAATTCAAGTCGGATACTGTTCGTATCCGTCGCTTGTGTTATACTAATTGGCCATGTCAACCGCAAGAGTGAGGAGGAAACAAACGTACTAAAGATACACACTCAACCGTGCCCGGTTCGCTTGCATAAACTTCCAGAGAATATATTTTGCCGCCTTGTTGATATCCGCCCCACCTGTGTATTCAGGAAACTAGTGTTCCAGTGGAACCTGGAAATACGAAGAGTTAGCGATTCTGTAAACGCATCGTGGATCACAGGTAGCAGAAGCAACGCTCACCTTTGGCAAATTGTCCTTGAAGGCATCGACCTTGGTTAAGAACAGGATGATACTCGTCCGACGGAACCACCGTGAATTGACAACACTCTCAAACAAGATCAGGGATTCCGCCATTCGGTTCTACATTCCATGTTTATCAGCTCTCATGTCCTTATCACTTTCTGGTGGGTATGAGGGATGGGAGCGGGAGAAAGAGCCGATGGGACGGGGGAAAGAGGCAAGGGGAAGGAACGAAGGAAGAGGAAGAGAAACACACCTGAGTCTTCTCCTCCCGCAATACCTGATCATACTCGCTCAACGCCGTACAAAAGATGATACTCGTCACGCTCTCGAAACAGTGGATCCATTTCTTACGCTCAACCCGTTGATCACAAACGTCAATGATGCTTATTCTGGTTGAGGGTGATCGTCAGCGATTGTTAGTGTTCGCCACCGTGGGTTCAAGAGAGGAAGTTAAGGAGATACGCACGAAAAATGACCCACCGTAAACCTCATTTTTGGGATGTCTACCGACTTCAGACGCGCTCTCAACACATCGGTCGTGCTGGGCAAGTAATTCGGTTGACCTATCCGTAGAACCTCGCTAAAGAAGCTATGAAAGTTCCGTCAGCAGCCTGCTCTACGTCTGTCCTCCTGAACACCGAGTTGAAGAAAAATGAGAAGACAAACACCCACTAATCCGCTCCATTCATCAAATGAAACTGACTGCCATGCTCATCCAGGATCTTAGAAATGATGGGGTCTTTATACAGCCAATGGTCGATCCCCTCTGCGATCTCGGAAGAAATGCAGGGCTGTACGTCGCCTAAAGCCGTCTCGAGGACATCAAGGGTTTCTTTTGCAAGTGGCTATCTGCGAGTGAGCATGATAATGATATCCTAGGAGGGAAATTGCGGAGGAGGAAACAAATAGAAAGCTCACTCGATTTGAATAGTCAACCCAGTTCAACCCCGCCTCAGTTACGTAGTTGAAGAGTCGATGGGCGCTCTCCATCACGTTCTTGTACACCATTGGTCGACAAGCGGCCAACTCTGCTTCTGAGAAACCACTCTCGGGGATTATCTCTGCTTGATTGAAAATGGTAGATTTGCCGGATTTCTCAGTGCCTGTGCATCGGGTGGGTGGTGGTGTTGGAAATCAAGATGCGGTGAGCGACAGGTGAACAGGCAAGCAGGTCAGCGAATGTGCACGACAGAGAAGGGCGAATAATGAAAGGTCAAGGGAGTCACGAGGAGAATAGCAAAAAGGAAGGGGCAGGGACTCACCCAACAGCAGAACCTTGCACTCTCTCCTGAAGCCCTTACTTTCCACCTCAGCCTGCTCATGTATTTCGTTGGGGGCCTTGGCCCCTTTTGGGTCTACCGATATATGCTTGTTCATTTCGCTTCTTCCGCCTCTTTGCTTCCGGCCTCTCGTTCGTCCTAGGGCTGTTGGCGTTTTGGGATGGAACCCGTCGTGGTCAAACCTGTGCCAATCAGTAAATTAGGAAGACTTCCATGAGGCATCATGCGTCATTATTCATCCTTACATTGCTCACCAGGAGGGGCAGCGACTACGTGTACCTCTTCTAAATCGTAGTGATGCTAGAAGTTCGGGCCCTTAGGAAACTCTGCAAAAACATGGTTCAAGATCTTCGCGCCGGCAGCCATATCAGGTGCCAAAGGCCGCCCCGATCCTTTCTGATAATCCTGTAGGTACAAATCAGTCAGATACTATCCTTGGGGAGTCGTTTTAACTCTCGGTCACTTATGCTCAGTTGTCTTGAGAGGTTAAATAATGCGAGTGTAGTCAACGCTGGTGGTACTGATGGCAGTGGTAGACAATACTTGAGGCCTTCAGCACCTGAAGAAAGAGAGCGAGAAAATAATTTTGAAGGAGTCCTGAAACGAACCTCGACAAATCTTGACCGAGGATGACTACGATACAAATGAACAAGCCACGAAACCTCTAGGAAGCCCATAACTGAAAGAGGACGAAAGGGCTATATCCTCTCAGCATCCCTGAGTGCATTCGCCAAGATTGTCTCCTTGATCACGGCGAAGACCAGTCGGATATTGGTCGTATCCGTTACTTGCGTTAGGCTGTCCAATAATGAGCACTGTTAGCATCGTCTGCTGTTTCGTCTCCACCACGACGGAGTGTTAGGAAGGAATGGAACGACGTACTGAGGATAGACATTCAACCGCGCCCGATTCGCCAGCATAAACTTCCAGAGAATGTATTTGGCCGCCTTGTTGATATCCGTCCCACCTGTGTACTCAGGAAAGTAGCGTTCCAATGGAACCTGCTCGGAAGAAGCGTTAGCTAGTGTGTCGGAGCTCTATGGGTTGGGGAAGCAGCACTCACTTTGTGCAACTTTTGCTTGAAGACATCAATCTTGGTGAAGAACAGAATTACGCTCGTCCGAAGAAACCATCGTGAATTGACCACGCTCTCAAACAGAACCAGAGATTCCGTCATTCGACTCTACAATTCATGGTTGTTAGTTCTCTACTTGTTCTTGTTCTCCGACTCATTGTGAAAGGACGATGGGAAAGGGAGAAAGGAAGGAGGCGAGACACGCCTGATCACGCTGTACAAAAGAGACTCGTGGCATGACAAGGGTGAGGAGGGGAAGGAAGACGAAGGAAAGCACACCTGAGCCTTGTCCCCCCGCAATGCTTGGTCATATTCGCTCAACGCCGTACAAAAGATGATGCTTGTCACACTCTCGAAACAGGGGATCCACTTCTTGCGTTCGGAACGCTGATTGCCAACGTCAATCATCTGTATTCTGCTTGGGCGGTAGCGTCAGAGTGCTCTCATTCTTTACCATGGGTCTTGGGTAGAGAGGAAGAGAAATCAAATACGCACGACAACTCGCCCATCTTAAACCTCGTCTCTGAGATGCCGACCGACTCTCGACGCGCTCTTAGCACATCCATTTCGTTGGGCAGGTAATTGGTTGACCTATGCGTCACTGTGGCAAGGCCCGAGGGTGATTTCACGGGCCGCGGAACCTGATCGGGGCGGAATCACGGTCTTAGGGGTTGATCGAATAGTGGTCAAATTCAAGGTCCGTCGCCTTAGAGCTTGGAGCTTGAATTTCACGGCGCCTGTCCGTAGTACCAAGGCTCAAGGACGTGAATTTCAGGAACACTGTAGAATAGTTAAATATTGCATCTTGGTGACGTCTCTGGTGTATAAGGGCTTCGGAATTCGCCGAGGCACAGCATCCTGATGCTAGTGCATGCGGCGAGCTGGGTCTTCGTGGTCTTCATGATCACACCACAACCGCATCATGCTCCCTCTGTTTTCTCGTCGTGGCGGACCCACCTCAGACAAATGGGTGGGTGGCCCTGTGCTACAATACGCTGCTCATCTCGGGGCCCTGTGGATGGCTGTCGTACGAATCTGAGCTGCAAGAAGCTGTTGGTAAGCACGTCGAGTCCTGTGAGTGTTCATTGACGGTTGGATCTTGATAGGTTTATTCGCAGTGACATACAGGCGTAGATCTTTCTGAAACCCAGCGACACGTACGTTGTTTGGTTGCTGTCTACTCTAACGTGCGCGTTGACTCTTTTCAGCGTCTAGCTCATTGCCAGCGACAGTGATTCGAAGTATCCATTCGCGCAGGAGCCTTGCCTATCCTCACCAGTCTTGCAGAGAGCGCGGATGGCCAAATCCTCAACGTGAACGCCGATATTGCTGCTGGAGAGTTGGCGAAGGAGCTCGAGCCCGTGAAGATTGTCTTCTTGAACAAAGGGTGGTCTGTTCCATGGTGCTACTGGAGATAAATTGGATGTTATCAACCTTGATGAGGTACGTTTAGCCTCGCTCAGAATTGAGACTTTCTGACATCCAGATTACAGGAATACGACCAGCTCATGAAGGAGCCATGGGTCAAGCACGGCACCAAGCTTAAACTGCGCGAGTTCAAGGAGCTGCTCGACCACCTCCCCCGCTTGTCGTCTGTTGCCTTATCCGCGCTGCTTCCCTCCAAAAAGAGCTGTTCACCGACTCTGGAGCCGGTCCCCTCATCCGACGAGGCTACAAGCTGTTCGAGCATTCGTCAATCGATGAGACTGGCACTGACCGTTTCCGCCAAGTCGTCCACGATCGTGACCCTGATGTCCTCTAGACTCCGGCTTCAGCTCCGTTACCAAAGTCCTCAGCGACTTGAAGAAGACCCCTCACACCATCCATGGCGACGAGCCTCTCAACGTCGTGGCCATCGTTTCCCATCCCGAGAACGAGATCCCCATCCTCACCAAGCTCCTTACTACCCCCCAAGGCGTCCTGAATAATGTTATTGACGACGTCTTTGACAAGATCAATAAGGGCCACAAGAAGCTCTTCTGGACTGCTCGTGCCGACGACGACAACCGTGCATGGCATCGGGAGCGAGCGGACAGCAGCTTCACGAGGAACGGCAAGAGCTTGTTCTGTAATGGGCTGAGGGATATCGATGAGGTTGAGGATGCGGTCAAGTTGTTTGAGAAACGTGGAAGGATTCCTCGGGCGTACCTTCCTGTTGGACCTAGTGCGTACAAACGCACGATGGCGGCCTGACGGCAGGCAGTATCATTCATGTTCCGGAGAACCGTTTTGACGGTTTACTGTTTACCATCTAGGAGCCCGGTTCATGAATGGCACTGCTACCCAGACTCGAGAGACCTGCCGGCTCCTACTCCTTTGCACTCTGGCTAGCTTGCAACGCCCAGAACCTCCGAATTTCGATTCTCAAAGCTGTCGTGGCCTTACTTCTCCCATACACGGCCTCATTGCCAGACTCAGCAGTGATTTGTCGAATGCCTTGGGTTTCGCTTCATGTTTAGATTGGGGTACTTGCGCTCTTGGTACGTGATTCCTTTGTTAACCTTTTGCCCTTGCGCTCATATAATTTCATCCCACTTTCCATGTCACCGGCTTCCGTGATGTTCATGCGTCTACAACCACTCCCCCTTCGAACGTGTCCTCGAGACCAGCTGCCAGGGGCGTCCAACATCAGTCAGCTGTGGCCGGCTGCGTCACCCTGCCTGCCAATGCAACAAGAACATTCCTCCGCTTACTGCTAGTGCTGCTGTGGCAGTCCTGCGACTCTTGTTCGCACATCTTTCCTTTTAACTTGCAACTGGCAGGTGGCCGCTTTCTGATTCCGCCTCTGCAGCTTTCCTCACTCAGACAATTCCCATGTCACCATTCTCATGTATGTTTAACCTTCACCCCTCCTGCATGATTAGCATTACATTGATGTAACTATAGGACATTATTGTGGTAGAGTACAGAAATTCAATATACATTTTTCAAGCATCGTCGACATCGGACTCTGAATCGGTATCATAATTCTTCTCGTTCAGTTCGTCAAAGGTAGGAATGATACCAGAATCGAACCGATCGACTATCCACCATTTCCCTCGACTCTGTACTCGACCAATCACTGCTGTGATGTTGCGAACATCAATGGCAACCAAGGCCAATTTTTGTTTGTATGATGTGGGCTCCTTTCGAGCATCTTTGAAATCCGTATTGCATGGTTCCACTAGAGCCAGCAGATTGGTGGAACCTCGATGCTTGCCGAAAATTGGTTGGTCGGGTAAACAGCAAACCAACACCGCCATCATCTCTCCGTAGTTGACTACGGTGAATTGAGCTTGCCCTTCCGTGTAGTGACTATCGTACTGCAGGGAAAGGTTCAGATGGCCTTCACCGTGAACGAGGTGAAATATTAGCATACCCGGATAAAAGATGTCTGGCGCCGCACGTCTTCCAGACCTTGGGCAGCATGTGCCCCACACACTGTGGTATCGCCGCCCCGTAGGCGAATCTTGCCCCATGCCCCCATGATTTGTGGAAGATTTTCTTCTATTTTTCGCCAGCTCTTTTTGCCTTGTAACACCGAGCGCCAGTAGTAAGCAACAGCACGCCTCTGAACGTCATTGGGAATGAACGTCTCCCTGTAAGGAGCCACCATAACAAACTCCCCATCTGCACAACGCTGTGAGACAGGGTCCATTACCAGCTTGAAAGTAACTCACATTCCAGATATACGCCTTCATTCAGCGCATCGTCGTCATCCTTCTCTTTGGAATATCTCCGGTGCGACATTCCAAACTCTTCTTCAACATCGTACCGCAGTCGCAGTTGATTCGTCCAGCAAGTGTGAAGAGTTCGGTTACTGAGATTAGCCCAAGGGGATACCAGGGATCTCAGAGCGCGCTTGAGAAGACCGCAGAATCTCTCCATGAAAAAGGTCCATGTTGTCCAACTAGGCCCGCACGTTCGAATATCGTTGACGAGATGGAGTAGGCCGTGCACTGAGGGGATACCGTCGCGATTTTGTATAAAATCGCAGCAGTTGCTAGAAAAATTTTGACAAAATTTGCAGCAACTGCAACCCAAAACGTTATGCATAAAGTCTTGTAGTTGCTACCGTACTCAACATGGGAGGTCGTTCTCACGCCGCTTCAAGAAGTCACCAAGAGCGCGCTCACCCGCTGTCAGCGTCGGTAGCATCATTACTTTGTAATCAAGACGGCGGGACTGCTTCCTCAGCGCTCAGGGGGATTGCCATGTTGAGAAGGGTGATGTCATAAGCCCGCATCAAATTGCCACCGTTCCTGATTGGCTGGAATTGGTGCTCACGGTTTGATATTCGCAAAATAACATACATTCAGTAATACCATTACAGGGCGTGCTGCACTATTAGCCTAGTATTGTATACTCGGACATGCAGCACAGAGGAGGTGAAACACTTACAGCGGCTGCTACGCAAGCAATGCAGCCCCAATACTGCCAAAATGACCAAAAAACATTCGTGCGGGAATATCTACCCGGGTCCATCATTCGAGCCAGCGCTCGAAAATCGACGACAGCTCGTCCACCACGTTCTCCCATCTCTCCTCCTCGCCAGCAGACTTCCACCACATCAACGAGATGAGCACGATCACCAGACCAGTTTGACCTGGCTTCTTCATCGCCGCATTGCCGCTTGCCTTAATAACCTCCCACCACGCTTCCCATTCCTTTGCAAACGCCTCAAGATCGATAACAGGGGTCGAAAACACCTTCTTCTGGTTCCATTTCGTGACCAACGGCGGACGACAGGCGTTACCTGGTAGCCGGGTATTGGTGCTCGCTAATACAGCGAACCGCTCCTCCCAAGCCCACCATCGTTCGATGCATTCCACCCATCTGGGGTCAACACTTCCACCTTCAAGGTATTTTTTTGCGCCCCACATCCAGTCGGACATCTCCTGACGCTGGTTCACCTTTCTAGCTCTTTTGCTCGCAGGCGCTTTCGCGCTGGCCAAGCCATCGCCCCTTCGCTTCGTCTGTTTTGCACGCTTCGCTGTCACAACAGAGCCTAGCGTAACATTGCCCTCAGTACCGCGGACACCGGAACCAGATGGATGGCCGGTTTGCGGCTGTATCACCGCGTTGAGAATGGGCGACGGAGGCGTTGGTAGGAGGTACTCGTATGGGGTATTCGCAGGGGGGAATTGGGGTTGGTTGAAGCCGATGTCGTTGCCCGGGAGGCTATGGCTATCCTGGAGGTATACATTCTGTGTAGCATCGCGATAATCCAGCCATCCGCTCCTCGACAACTCGCTTCCCAGAGTTCCAGCTTCCGGGGCCAACGAGGCTGGATGCCCGCTCTGGTTGAACCCGAATAGTGCAAAATCACCTCCCATGTCACTGTCCTGCACGCGGGGTGGATCCATGAGCTGAATGCTTCCTTCCGAAGGGCCGCCCTGTATCCCTTGTTCCAGGAGGCTTCGCATCTCGTCGAATGCGCTTCCTGCTTGCTGGACAGAAGGAAGAGCCTTGAATAGCTCAAGCGCTGGGTTGGTCATTGGCTGTGGCTGTTCCTGGATTGTGCTGTCCTGACTCTGCTCCGCTATTGAAGGACGAAGATTGGAGCTACTAGGGGCATTGAATTCGGAGGTGCCATCGGAAGTTGAAGGAGTGGGAGTGGCAGTCGCTGAGGCTGCAGGTTCGAACACTGGCTCCATGTCTGGCACGTCGCCCAAAGCAGCTCTGAAGCTCACGAGGCCCTGCTGATCGAGCGCTCGCTGTTGACGGATGCTTTCGGCTATACCATGGTGAGTTTCGATCAAGTTTCGATTTTACTACCTACTTACGAAAGACCTGATGTGCAAAGGATGACAGGGGATTCATGTACACCTGGTTGAACATTGGGTGCCATTCGAAGAAGTTTTGTCCGGTTGGAGTTTCCCCATAGTGAAACGACTTCGTGGTTATCTGACCCGTTGGCTTCCGAGGGTCAGGCCCCGCTCCTATCACCGTCCAGACCCACCCAGTCTTGCGCTCAATAGGCTCGAAAAAGGAGTTCATGACTTCTTTCAAGACACCAAGAAATCTGAAAGGTTCGTCATTCAGCTGGACACCTGACCTCGAATCGATCAACTTACTGTGCAATCCTGGCAGGCGAGTCAAAATCCAGGTCATCCGCCTCGTCCAAAGCGCTTGCTATCACCTCAGCATTGTCCTTCCTCTTTTGAAGTAGCCGATCTCGCTCCTCACGGACCGCCTCCTTCACCTCGTCACTCTCCTCCTTGTACGACGCGCGAAGCACTCGATTCATGATAGCAACAGCAGGCGCCCCTGGTTCTTTGAGCTTCTCTGCATCAACCTTCGCCTTTACACGCTTCTCGTAGAACATCTTCGAGTAAACATTTACTTCGGAGAGCGTACGGGCCTGAGGTGGAGGTGGAGCCACCACCACCTGAACCTTGGGTGGAGCAGTACGGCCGGCGATTTTGGCGTTGTAGAACCACGCGTGTATTTGCTGCCCAGTCGGTAAGCCTTGATATGACTTGTTCGCATCAATGAGTTAACTTACCTTCTCCCTAGCATCTTTCCACTCTTCTACCGTAGCGAAGGTTGGCCATGCTGCCTGTTTTGTGCTGGAGCCCTGGTTCTCTCCCTTAGCCTTGGCTTGGTTAACCTCCGCCTCTTTCGTTCTTTCCTCCTCTGCTTCCTCAACTTTAAGCTCAGCCATCTCTGACTGAGGGTTCGGGTAGCTCTCGAAGAACTCGGCGTACACGATGGGCCAGAATGGACGCGTTGTCTTCGTCCGTTGAGCCTCCTCAAACATTGGATATTTCGCCTGAAGCCAGCGTGTCTGCCCTCGAGTCCATATCTGCTCCAATAGTAAGTCTCCCACTCCCGATCAAAGATACCACTTTCTCACCTTGGCTTTCTCTTCCTTTTTTGCTTTTTTGTTTTGCTTTTTGCCTCCTTCGCTCTGCATTGTTTGCTGAAATTTTAGGCACAGAGAGGCAACGACTGCTGGCAAGTTCTCCGAGAAGCTTTCGAAAAGGTGCCAAACAGTAGGCAAACACTTGATTCTATTACTTAAAGATCCTCATTCAACGAAGCCGTCCCCAGCATCGACTTCAACCACCACCCTCATGTCTTCTTCACGTTCACCCCGTCGCTCTGCGCCCTTGAGCGCCGCTGCCCTACTCGCCGTCATGAATGTGTTAACTGGTGGAATTCTTATGCATCCCTCCTTTACATCCCCGACTGACCTGACTTTAGACATCAAGAATGAAGAATCCAATACTGCCGTCGCCACGAGCAGTGACACTGTTGCTGCTCCCGTCCATGATAGCGATGAAGAGGTCGACCTAGACGAACTCATCGCTGCCATGGCAAAGGTTGGCCTCAGGGTTCGACGTCGTAAGTGGCCTGCATGTCTTCGTCGGTGGCTACTAAGTATCTTGACAGCTGCTAGTTCCTCATCCGCTCGTGCTCCCCTTCCCACTGCCGTTCCTGCTCCTACTCCCGCCGTCATTCCTACTCGCGCTCCCGCTCCCATTCCCGCCCCTGCTCCCGTTCCCGCCCCTGCTCCTGTTCCCGCCCCTGCTCCCGTTGTCACCCCTACTGTTTTTCCTGCTACCAATATAGTTGGATCTGCTACACTTACAGCCCATGCGTATTCGCCCCCTCCTGCCTTCATCCCTCTCGGGCACGGCCTCTACGACATTAGCGGTGCAGTTGCTGCTGCCGAAATTAGTGATCAGGAGGCCAGCTTCGGCGGTAAGTTTCGTCTTATTGTCTCTACAGCAGGACGTTGGCTAATCCACTTCCAGAACCGTGGTATGTTGTTACTCGTGGAAAAGAGGTTGGCTGGTTCCGTGGCTGGACACGCGTCAAGCCACTTGTTGACCGTGTATCAGGGGCATGCCACTATAAGTGTTCTGGGCGACAGGCGGCTCGTGCTGCCTTTGAGAATGCCCTCTCTAAGGGTACCGTTAGCGTTGTCTGATGATCTTATACCCAGGCGCCATTTCCCGAATTGATATTTTCTTCGAGACACGATCTTGTTTTGACTACTTGTCATATATCTGTATCCGCCATTTTGTAGTCATTGTAATTGTATTCTGGAGCTCGATACGCAATACACCCCTCCTCCCCCCTCCCTCCCATAAACAAGTTGTGTGGCATTCGAGAAATGCGATTTAATGGTCTATTGGAAGGGTAAACGACGGTTCTCAAAGGAATCACAGAGGTTCCCCTCGAGCAAATGGACATATATGGCCTTCAATCCCTCGACAACCTCTTGAACATTGCCCCTGACCCGTATGGCCCCGTCCAACTCTTCTCTTGCCCCGAAATGCTGCAGTATCTTTTCTTCGCAGTCTTTGACCTTTCTTGACAATTTCTCAACTTGTTCAAGATGCTCGTCGATGATCTTCTCGGCGGCTTGGGAATCGGTAATCGACATCAATGCGGCTCCTTGGGCGACACTGACAAGATACTTTGAGCTCGGCTCTGATCTGAGGAGAGCATCGAGCTTCTCAGAGAGTCTTTGCACCCGTTTGATATACCAACTATGATTGCTTTCCACTCTGTGTCTGGGAATTAGAATTGAAATGGCATGATAGACGCTCAACAACTGAGCCATACCTTGTATCATCGTTGGCCCTATTATGACTTGGAGCGTCATATCCATCGGTTGGCTCATTCCTCTTGCTGAAGCAAGTCAGTGAGATGATGGTACGTAGCTGTTAGAGTGTGCCCATACCTTTTACGGAGCCTTTTGGCTTTGTCGGTGTCACGCTGGACCTTTCGTCGTTGTGCGATTGCCTCCCGGCGCCTAATTCGATAAAAGGTCAATTTCACTCGTTTAGCCACCTGAAGCCTAGGGAATTACTTGTAATAGCTTTTACTACTATCTTCTGCATGTGCAGCACGCTTCTGAGCCTTAGACCAGCCTGTTTTATCACGACGCACTGGCTTATCCATGGGGAGTCGAAATCAAGGGTAACAATCCACTAGAAACTCTGTCTCGAGATTGACGCTTTTAGGGCCATTGTCTGACTTTTCTCCTTGCCTATTGACTTATGGTGAAATGTATATCATTTGAAAGGGATTTTTTATTACAGATTTGTTGTGATTTTTCTGTACATTAAGGATAGACCTAAACGACGGAATCTGCAGAATATGTTTTTGAACCATGGGCAGTCATTCCCCCACGACCTCCGATACCCGAGGAGACATCCTTCAGCTTCCAAACGTTGTCATTCTTGAGCCATCTTCCTCTCAGGATTCGCCGGCGTGGGAGGGATCCTCCAACCGTCCTTCTACCTTCAAAAAGTACAATGCTGTCCTTTTTGTCACGTCGCATCGTCCCATTCTTTTCACAACCTGCACGGTGACTACCAGTAAGTATCCCTTCAATTCAAGAGTCCTAATGGGCAACTCACCTATATATAAGATAGGATGGATATTGAAACCTTTATCAGCGACTGCTCTGTCTATCGAAAGCAGGCAATCACTGAGGAAAAGGTTGCTGAATTCCATGATGTTGTCCTGAACGAGGTGTTGCGACGCTGGCCGGTTCCAGAGGCACCTCAAGCAACCTACGAAGACCGAGTCCTGGAAGTGAGAAAAGTAAGCTTATTCCGGTCTGGTAAACGAGATAATGCTTACGGTTTGTAGAAGGTCACAGTCGAGCTCAACCAGGGACATTCTGCCCACTTCACCATTTACCCCATCCTCCGTTGGAAGACCATCTTCACCCTTACCGAGGGACAGTGGGAGGCAGAGGCGGTGAGTATGTCGTGCAGACAATTGTGATATATTTCCTGATGGTTTTCGTTCAGAAACCTTTCAGGATCCAAAAGGAAATTCGGCGAATTCAACGCTCTGCGCAACCCAATGTAAGTCATTTCGACGTATTTGCGAAAGACTGGCATGTACTTACATTTGTCGAAGCTTAACCCACAGACGGCGGCCGCGAGTCTTGTCAACGCCGGTCGTATGCTACCAGAGCTTGCGCAAGAGCTGATCGTCGCACAGAATGCGGCTCGAGCTCGTCGCCAAGAGCGGCTGGAAAACCTTGCATGGATCCGTGAGCAGCGCAAGATTCGGAGGGATGGTCCTCCCCCCAGCCCACCATCTACTGCCCGAACTCGCATCAAGAAAAGGAAGAAGGCCTTGCCTATGCAATCCGGTGAAGCCACTCTCGCCACTGATGGTGATGACTCGGCAGATGCTAGCAGTGGTACCGACACCAGCACTGAGGTCATTCGTCCTAAGACGAAGAAGGTCTTCATGGCGGAAGGGTTGCCGTTGAGTGGATTGAGCTCACCGTCTGTGTCCACCACTACCGCTGCGTGTCCCTCTACACCAAAGGCTTCGTCTTCCACCCATGTTGAGGTTGTCGAGACTGACAACTCCACACCACCCATCGAGAAATGGCGCAAGGTCATTCGCTCGACCAAAAAGGACCGCGAGGTCATCGTTATCTCTGATTAGTCACCTTTTGTAGTCCCTGTCTAATTTACCACTATTTCTTGACTGTCTCGAGCTTTATAGATGTAGCGTTGGGAATACAATATCTTGAATGGTTGTGAAATCCAAATGACGGTGTGAGAACGTGAGCCTCAACACCAAGGTTTTTGGTTTGGGAAGGAGTGTGAGAATATTAGACGTTGCTCACTTGTTCACTTGACCACTTGACGCACTGGGATGCATTCAGGTTCACGCGGGGTCAAGAGAAAGAACGACCATGACTATGATCCTCCTCCTCAAGGACTATTGACTCGGGAAGAAGAACACACAGCATATGCTCACCAGTCCAACACCACCACCACCACATATCTCAATGTACCTGCATCGCCCTCTAAATCAACTCGACGACGACCTTTTGCACAGCCTTCCTCAGACCAGGCTCAAGACTTCAATACGCAAGCTACGGAAGATGTACCCATGGGCGCTGTTGAAGAGAACGAAGGAGAAGATGTAGAAGTAGGTCCGGAACAGTCAGTTCCGAGACCCCGTCGAGTTGTACGCCTTTTTATAGCTCTCTTTGCTCCATTTTCTGAGCCAGTTCCAGGGGGACGACCCATTAGCAGGCTTCGTGCCCCTGCTCGACGTGACGATTGCTGAAATGCTTTCACATGAGGCCTCTGGACTCGGGGAAGAACCAGATTGCTCTCGTTGCGCAAGGCCACTGGGCAATGAGCAAGCATATCGATGTCGCGACTGCTTCGCGAATGGGATCCACTGCAGCACTTGCATGGTCTCCACCCACCAGAACAATCCCCTGCATTGGATCGAGGTTTGTAGCTTACCTTTTCTGATTTAGGCCCGTGCTCACCTGGTTTCTAGGTTTGGAATGGAGGTTACTTCGAACGTAAAGACCTCAAATCCCTTGGTCTACGCCTCCAATTACACCACCCCGGCTGTCCTCGTCCTGAGCGTCCCCCCAATGACGACTTTGTCATCATTCATTCCAACGGCATCCATTCTATTGGGCTCAATTTCTGTAACTGCGCTTACGCGCCCAGTCACTACATCCAACTGCTTCGCCATCGCCTGTTTCCCGCCACCACTGCACTACCAAAAACTGCTGCCACTTTCGACGCTCTTCAAACTTTCCAAATGCTTTCGTTTACCGCCAAGGTTAACGTCTACGATTTTCATCATGCTCTTGTTCGTCGAACGGATAACACAGGCACCTGCCGAGTCCCAGTGAGTAACAGTGCTTCGAACAACTCATCAATGCTAAGCATCAACTAGGATCGATACCAGAGCCTTCTCCGCATCGTCCATGTATGGCGTCATGTTCGATGCATGAAGCGACATGCTCGAGGTCACGATCCATCCGGCGTTAAGGGTACACGACCAGGAGAATGTGCCGTGCGGTGTCCAGCATGTCCATACCCGAAAATCAACCTCCCTCCTGACTACACACAGTGTCTGGAAAACAAGAGGTGTGTTGGCTACTACCTTCCAATGCCACGGTTACTGAAGTACTGACAATTTGCATGCAGGTTTTTGTATCAACTGTTCATCGCCGTCGATGCCAATTTCCGTCTCAAGCGGAAGGATGTTTCGAATGACATCAACGACCCTGGACTCAACAATGGATATGCCTACTTTGTTCCCGAAGAAGAATTCAAGGCATTCCTGAAGGAGCACGCAGGACTTTTAGTTGGAAATGATGGCAAGAGTACTTGCAACAACTATGACGCCATCAAGTCAGCAAGTATCAGGGGCGGGAGAGGAACGGCTGCCAGTGGTGTCGGTGCTGCTCAGTGTGCCCGTCACGACATGAAGCGACCTCTTGGGATAGGAGATCTTCAGCTGGGCGAAAAGTAAGTATCATCGCTGGTGGATGCCTTGTTTCAACACTAATCCTGTGGCATAGGTATCCGAACATGGACTTCTTGGTCATCTATACCATAACCGTTGACGGCCCAGTTTGGATCGTTATCTCCTACGACATTGCATGTCAGTGGTCAATCCACTTTGCGGAACGTTGTGAGCGTTACGGGCCAGAACGCGACCCCTATGAGCGTGGTTTCTCGTTCAGATTTCTTGTACCCAAGTTTCACCTTCCTGCGCACATTCTGCCGTGCCAGGTTGCCTATTCCTTCAACTTCCATCCTGGAGTTGGAAGGACGGAAGGCGAAGCACCCGAGCGTGGCTGGGCTGATAGTAACGGCCTCGCCTATAGCACCCGGGAAATGGGTCCAGGTTCACGTCGAGACACTTTAGACGATCATTTCGGCGCCGTAAATTGGATGAAAGTCACAAACCTTGGTAAGTGAACCTCTTGCATTGCGTCGCTTGTGCTCTAACATATTTCTCTTAGCCGAGACATTTGCACGTCGAGCAACAGACGCTATCCACAGCCGTTCCACTCAGGTCGAAGCTTTCAAGGTCTTTGATCAGGCCATTCCTGAAGAGAATGCAGTCGCGTGGTCAGACATGGTGGAAGCATGGGAGGAGGATTCAGCAAGTCCAAACCCCTTCCTTCCCTCAGGGAATGGTACGTCGGTTTAGCTCTAGGGAGCCCCATACTAATTATGCCCTTTTTAGTTCTCACCTCAAGCGCCGTCCGCCTTCGCCTTGCAGCCGAAGATGCAAAAGCTGTCAAAGAAGGGCGAGTGACTGTGGTCCATGAAGACGTGACACCAAGTATGTTTGTTTTGCAGGGGATCGAGATTGAGGAAGCACAGTAAGTCCTATGCATTTGTTTACAGTTTGATATAATACTAATGACCTCGCAGACATCGTCTCACTGCCAACCGGAAGGAGTTAGGCCCCCATTCGACAAGTCTGGATCGGTCGAAAGTTGTTGAGCGAAGCGCAAGCCTCCAACGTAAAATTGATTCCTGGATCAGCCTTCAAAATTCATTCATGCCACCCACAGTTGCTCTGCGTCAGGCAGCCGACAAAGAGGCCAGCCGTAGCGACGGTCCTGAAGACCTCCCCCTTTTCTTACCATCTTCCCTGTGTACCGAAGCAGCGATGTTCGACAAGAAGCTGTATAGCTGTGAGCATGAGTACCGCATCGCCCAGGCAGAGACTGCACTCCACCAACTCCGGGGACTCCTCTTGCTCAGGACGCACATGCTCAAGTCCAAGGCACGATACGGCCATGGCCATCGCCACATGACTCGGAGCAACACACTTCTCGCCGATCTCAACATTCGCATCATGCAGACCGCCAACAACTACCGCTTGGCCAGGTCCTGTCTCTTACGCCTGACCCCTATCGTGGGTAAAGACTCTTGGATGTTGAACTTGAAGGAGCTCAACGACAGTGATGTGCGAGGCCTGACTGATGAAGATGAGGGAGGGGAAGGACGAAAGAAATTAAAATGGATCTGGACAACTGCTGGTACTACCGATGACCAAGAAGAATATGCACAGTCTGGTAAGTTCGATGTTTTCCAGATATCTCGGACACAAGTCTTACTCTCGCAACAGCACTCCGAATCGAATGGTGTAAGGCAAGAGCCCGGGCTCACCGGTGGCAGGAGGAATGCCTCATTTTGGCTGAAGAGATGAGACGCGTTCTTGCGTTCTGGGGTTGGGAAGAGCGACAGTGGGAAGATTGGCGAAACCGATACTCGGACTCTCCGGATATCAAATCGCAGGGCAAGGCTGCATATGCAGCAAAGCAGGTAGGTATTCGCTGTCGACTCATCTCCTTTGCGCGGAATCTGTGGGAGGGGCTTGATCTTAAGCTCAAAACTATGGAGGGTCAGGAGGCCGATGTCATGGTGAAGAGTTGTCATGTTGAATAGGCTTCGTTGTAATAGAAATGGAATATGTGCTTAGCTTTTCGTGAATGCCGAGTCATTCGGAATATCAAATGTGTCTGGGGATGACAAAGTTAGGGGCCTGTCTCAAAACGGTAGCGATCCAGACTAAGTTAGGGGCCTGTCTCGAAACGGTAGCGAACCAGCAATCAAGCGCATCAAGGTCCCAAAAGGGCCTCGTCGGTGTGTGTGGGAATTGAAGAAGCTTGGAGGTGACAACACGATGAGCGACGGCTGCATTTGGAAGTGGTAGGAGCCAATGAGATTGCCTGTCAGTCAAGTAGCAACTGCAGGGGGATTATGCATAAAGAGTGGGGGTAGCAGTTGCTAGATTTTATGGATGAAGATTTCTAGCAACTACTGTAACTTTATGTATAAAGGCTACAGACTCTGGTGGTGCACTGGAAGAACACAGACTTTCAGCCTATCTGGGTTGTATTGATAGTAGTAGCTATGAAGATTTTAGTGAGCCTTGATTGTGCTTATAAAGGAGATAGAACCATACCGCTCATATTTCTTGACCCAGACCACAATTTTGGCCTCCAAGTCGTCCAACTCCGCTGCAGTGATCGAGTATCTGAGAGACATCTTCATGATTTCAACCAGGCTACACATATGGTGATAGTACTTTCCGTGTTTGAACCGCTTCTTGAGTAAAATTGGTGCAAGGTAGACAAACCAGAAGCAATAAGCCTCAGCGGTGAAGTACTGCCGGTCCTTGGCGATATTCTTCAGCTCTCGAACAAAGACCGACGGTATGGTCTTCACTGCATCTGCAGTCTCTTCGCCGATTTGCTCCCAGACAGCAGGTGCAATTTCGTAGTCCTCTGTCCCTGTGTCGAGCCCTTTGAACTTGCCTGTCCAAAGAGAAATGAGATTCGGAATGATATTCTCAAGAAGAAGGTGCATCCAGTCCCAGGGGCAACTTCTGGCAAAGTCTATGGACGCCACCTGCCCAAATGTTGCCTTCTGCTTGATTCCTGTTGACTTCGCAATGACTTCCTTTTGCGCTTTATTTGGGGCAGCTTCGATCTGATCCAGAGCTTCTTGAAAATCCTGATGTTTCCGCATAGGAAGGTTAAGAGGGTCTCGTGGTATGTTGTCGACTGGAGGAAATCCTGTGGGTAGATCAAGTGGAAGGTAGTAGACCTTCTCTCCTCCCTCAGCATTCCGAACACCCTTGAGCCTGCAACCTCGACAGGGGCAGGGTGAGTTGTGACCCTTGATCCCTAGGTTCTTCTCGAGAGCTAGGATGTCCCCCAACTCGAAGATTTGGTATGCATGCAATTGAAAGTCCTTCTCTTCCAAGGTGTTATGAGCCTTGACGCCATGTCCTAGCTTCACGATTTCTCCATTGAGAGGAGCAAGAAAAGAAGCCGGATCCTTGGGAGCATTCGGGCCAGGAATGACACCACAGCAGAGCAGGTATTCGGAGTGCGTGCGCAGATGGGGAGGGAGGTTGTACACTTGGAGGAGAATTGGGGTGGCTGACGGTCCACTTCGCCTGCGGTTGAAAAGGAGAAAGCCATCGGTGCAGACCGAAAATGCGATGTCGGTTGCATTTGAGAAGTACCGGTGTTTGAGCTTCTGGCCATTTACTCTGACACGCTTCTTCAAGAGCTTCTGGTATAGTAACCCGTCGAACACATCCTTGATGAGCCCTGGGCCAGTGACTTCAAAGTTGGAGCGATACGAGAGAAGTCTGCAAGTATGGACACTTTCGAACATCCCACGGAGCTGGGGAATGAGGGGAATATAACAGAACAGCCGTCGAGGCTTCCCTTGAGAGTTGTATCGCGGTTCCTTGCAGTATTTGCACACTGATTTGTTGGAATATTCGCCAGTGTACGCCAAGCAGGACTTGATACAGCAGTCGATGTACACAGGGTCAACATCAGCCAGTTTGGCAATTTGCCGGATGATTTTCCACTCGGAATCGATGGTGATTTTGTGGGAGAAGACATTCTTCATCCAACGAAAGTCCCGACGGGTAATCCTGGTGTTGAAGCGAAGCCAGAATGCTCGGATATTGTCACGGTCTCTTTCGGTAAGGGGGTACTCTGCAATATATTGAATGTTAGCTGAATTATGGATAAAGGGCGAGTAAAACGCACTGAAGTAGACATAATCATCATCCCCATCAGAGTCGGACTGGTCCCAATCCATTCGAACGAGTTCCCGAGCCTCTTCAGCCTCCTGAAATGGAAGGGCAAATCCAACATAGTGTCCTATCTCTCCTGCAGCCGCAACATCATCCGAGACGTCTCTAGAGTAATTTCAGGGTCAAGTCGAGTCAATTTTAGGATGGTTCCCCAATGCCAAAATGCCACTTACGATTCTACCTTCTCCTCCTCGCTTGCTTCTGAGCTCTGGTCTTCTCCAGCCATTTCAATATCAGTGTCCCCCACAAACGGATTATAAGCAGCACCCGCATCGCTAGTTAAGCTTTCATTTTCCTCTGGAAGCATATCCCCTTCCTCGTAGGGCTGAACAGGAGAACCACAATCGCATGAAACAGAGTCCTCCATTAGGTCAGGATCTGCATCTTGATAGTGCCGCTGCCGTTGTCGATACGAGAGACACTCGTTACAATCTGGATCATGTCGGCAGTGCCGGTGCTCTTTCTTTCGGTTGACCATTGAAGATACCAACCAAGAAGAAAGTTCGATTTCGAAGCTACAAGAGGGTTGCGCTTCTCTTCCCAGGTTGGGATAGGGGCTTGATGGCGTTGTTTGGCGCCCAAATCCACATAATTTTTGAACTCCGCCACTTTCCATCCTTCCTCCACAAACCACATCGCTCTTTGACCATGGGGCGGTCTACATCTGGAAAAAAGGTCAGATATTTCAAGATTTCCTCTGTATATCATGCTGAAACACCTCAGGCTCACGAGTCTTCAAAAGCTCAAATCAAAAGTCGGTTCAGTCGTTGTACAGCCAGACTGGCCTCTTACTCCGCCGCTTCTAGATTTGAAGAAAGTGGTCTCCAAGTCGACCAAGAACGCTAAGAACAAGCCTTACAAAAATCGCTCAAAAGACTCTCACCGCCAAGCTCAAGAACAGAACTCTGACACCCCCGACAGTGATCCCGACGACACAGACAACGAGTCGGATTCAGATGATGGATGGTCGACCGAGGATTCTGACGACGGCAAGATTAAGCGCCCAGATGGACGGCGAGGCGAGGACTGGAATCTCCAGTCCTCAATCGGTTATGCCGCCGAGAAGCGGAAGTACAACCTTCTTCGAGTACGTTTACGGTTGTCTTTGGCTCATATCCCCATCTGACAAACCTTTGGATCACCTACCAGAGACAAATCAACAAGATCGTTCAGAAGGAGCTCAACACGAGCAAGCGCTTGAAATTTCAAAACCCTAAGCGAGTTTTCAAGACATGTGAAAAGGTGTGCTTCGGTGTTCAAGGCTGCTTTCTGGAACTTATACGTACTCGCCTTTCAGATCGAGAAGAAATGTGGTTACTTCCCCTTCGAGGAGTATGCAGGTCACTGGGTCCAGCTGGCGTTCATTCAGCAATACCTTGATAACACCGCTTCGTCTCATACGCGTACAGTGGCTGCTTTGAAGGAGATTCGTGCTGCCAAAGCTTCAGTCAAGATCAACAAGGCCAAGGTAAGAAACATGCCGTGTTATAACATCTGCTGATCATCCTTACCAGGGCCACAAGAACCATCCTCAGCCTGTCAAGGCGTCTACTCATCATTCTCAGTCTAATGGCCAAGTTCAGACAGCGAAGAAACGCAAGAACACGGAACCAGCCCCATCGAACAATAAGCGCTCTCGAAAGCTTGTCACCTTATCAGGAAGTGAATCTGACTTTGGCATAGATGACGATAGAGAGGGCTCAGATGAAGGAGACTCTGGTCTGGATGACATGGAGGGGAGTAGCGATAAAGAGAACATTCCCCCGCCTATGAAAAAGGTATACCGCTTTGATCATGTTTTTGCCCAACGCAGCTAACTTCGAGTCTCAGAAGGCTGTTGCCGCCAAGGCTGTCCCCTCCAAGCCCTCGACTGCCAAGGATGCCCTCCCCAAGCCCTCGGCCAAGAAGGCTGTCTCCTCCAAGCCCTTGACCGCCAAGGATGTTCCCTTCAAGCCGTCGGCTGCACCCAAGGCCAGCACCTCAAAGCCGTCGACCACCAAGGTCATTCCCTCGAAGCCGTCAACTACCCCCAAGGCACCCAAGGCCAGCACCTCAAAGCCATCGACCACCAAGGATGCTCCTTCCAAGCCATCAACCAAGAAGGCCAACGTTCCAAAGCCCTCAACCACCAAAGACGCTCCCTCCAAGCCAACAACCAAGAAGGCCAGTGCCCCGAAGACGTCTAACACTCCTGATCAAGACTCGGATGTCGAAATGGCTGCGCTATCCGATAATCCTGAGCCGGTATGTGACTTGTTGTTTCTGTTGCTCATATACTGACGCAAGGGTAGAAGACTGCGGCTCCCCATCCTCGCAGCAAGGCAGCTCGATCCGGTGTTTTAGCCAAAGCTACCAACACTTCTGCTGACAAGGATGGTGACGCTGCTGCTGACAAACCTACTGCATCGAAGGCCAGGGGCGACTATGGCAACGACGACGACGACGACGACGACGAAGAAGACGATGACATCTTGCTCCCTCAGTATGTCCCTGACGACTGTCCCATCTGCCACATCGAAGGAAAGGAGCATCCTATCACTGAAGATATGTTAACGCCACGCGTCCTCAAAGCTCTCAAGGATCGACAGGATATCCTTCTCGACAAGAAAGCCACATGGGTGCCACGAGGGACGCAGATGTTCACTATCGAGCTTTTCCTTCACAAGCTGTTGATCGACGACGCCACCCGGCAGCCCATTGTCGATGACTTTGTGACGAAGGGCTGGCCAGTTGAGATTGACTATCAGCACCTCCCTGCTCGCGTAGTTGATGCATACGGCGACGACATCCTTGATTTCTGGAAGGGTGTTAAGCCAGCCAACTCGGACCCCGTTCACAAGGCGCTGGAGGCAGTCTGGGCTAGCGTGACCGATAAACCTTTGAAGTCAATCAACAGAGGGAAGCTGGATGCAGCGGTACTCAAGTTCCTGAGGCCTGGATAGTAAGCTCGCTCTTCGGTGTCGTCTTCTCTCTGAGGATGCTAACTCTGCCATTATCATAGCTTTGGGCCTGCAGCCAAGGGGATCGTCTGGGAGACCGTCTCGAACCTCGTCGCACCTGTCAAGGATCTTGCTCAGCTGAACTCTACCCCCTTGAACAACTTCCTGTTTGTCGAGGCCTTCTTGACACCTTGGGTTTATGTTCAGATGATCATGACCGACCTTGGGATCAAGGACCCTCGAGCTGCCTTGGAGATCCTGGACGAGTCTGCCGATGGAGGGGAAGTGCTCCATCCCCAGCTGGACGATTCTGAAGACTTTACATCGACAGTCAGAGCCGTAGTGAGAGACTATCACGCGTCAAAGAAGCCTGCTTCAGTCCTGGTGTGTTGTGTCGTTATTGTTGATCTTATCTTACGTAGATTAGATTCGACTCGCGACTCTCGCGACTATCCGACTCGGACTATCTCCGACTCGGACTCTCCTAGATACATTCTTATGAGGCTATGCGATATCTACAGTATTCGTCATTCTATCATCTTACCGACTCATACTGACTCATACGATTACTTGTCACGCATGTGACTGCTTACTCAGTTCTTACACTACTCTATTATTAGTACACGCAATATGTATATAAGGACGCTCGTAGCTACCTCAATCGCTATCACTTTAACCTACCAGTTAAGCCTACAAGCTACTCGGTAAGACCTACTTGCTAGTCGCAGTAGTGTTCTTCAGGTTATGAGCCCCGAAGCTCAGTAGTTGCGCTGTAATGGCTGCGCTACAAACTTGGTCGGCGCTGTAATGGCTGCCTCCATAGACTGCTACTAGTCTGCGCTTAATCGCTGCGAACTATGCACGTCTAACCAAGTGGCTGATAGGCCGAACCTATGCCTTTACTCTGCGCTGTTATGGCAGCAGAGATCTGCGCTGTAATGGCTGCAGAATGGGGCAAAGAACGCGCTGTTATGGCTGCTTTCTTTGATCTGTGATATACGTTGCTGACGAACCTTGTTTTGACAGATCTCAACGATTAACAACATGTCTTCCAACAACGCTCACAACAGTATCCCCATGCTCGATGGAACCAATTACCTGGATTGGGTCATGCGTGCGGAGCAATATCTCCAAATGCAACGTCTCGCGTCGTACATCGATGGATCTCGTCCCATCGAGCTCCCCTCAGAAGCCACCGCTACTGAGAAAGCAGCTCAGGATGAGAGAATCCTGAAATGGGACCAAGACGATGACCAAGCCATGGGAGCTCTCCTCCTCCGTATCAACAAAAACGTCTGCGCCCAGGTCGCGGACAAAGGTACGACGAAGGAGTTATGGATTGCTCTCAAGGAGCTTTACGGAGCTCCAGGTCTCGCGGCGATCTTCGCTTACTTCAAGCTTGCGATCCAGTTCCGTATTGGGAACGGAGATCCTCGCCCCGCGATCGCTGAGCTCCAGAACCACCTTGGTCAGCTCGCCCAGAACGATGTCTCCATTGACTCGTTCATCGAGGCCATGATCTTGATCAGCAGCCTCCCTTCCAAGTACGACAACACCGTCGCCATCCTCCTTAACAACAAAAAGGAGGATCTCACCTTCAACGCCGTCGTCAAAGCCATCACGGCTGAATACGATCGCGTCGCCAACCCGGCTACCCTTAACAAGTTCACTGGCATCAAAAGGAAAGGGGGAAACCCTAACTTCCGCCAGCAGCAACAAGGGCAGCAGAAGGATTCTGGCAACTCGGGTAACCAAAACTCGGGTTCTTCCCAGTCCAAGGGGAAGAAGCGCGGATCCAAGGGTGGTAACAAGAAGAAGGAGAAGGAAAGGAAGTCGCAGGGTCATAGCTCCCACATGGTTCAGGCCGCCTTCTTAGGCGACCATCTCGTCTCTCCCGCTCCTCAGGAGCATGTGCCTCCCCAGGCCAAGGTCTCGGTCCTCTCATTCGTGAAGTCCGGACCTTCTATCGTTCAACGTCCCGTTGATCTTACTCCATCTACCCATCTCCCGGCCTCGGCTGCTAAAGCCAAGGTCGCTCCGTCTACCAACACCTCGTGCTATCCCGACGTGGAACGCGCCAGGACGAACTGCGGTAAGCTCGATTTACCAAAAACCGCCCGTCACCTCAAATCATTCGAGGAGGCGGACAAGCGGAAGCGAGCACTTATTGACCGCATCAGTTCTCCCAGGCCCTCCAAACGTCAACGATCGATCGAGCCCGCCGAACAGGCTGAGGTGCATGAGGCCAGCTCGCCTCTGCACCGACTCCCATCTCCCCCACTGGCACACGGTGGATATGGAGAAGGGGTCGACGTTCCCCAACCAACCATGGTGTGTCAATCTGGACTGCCTATGGAAGGGGACGGCTCACAAGCACTGGACGGACTCTCTGACACCGATGCCTTGGGGGAAGACGACGACAGCGTCTCCCTCGGCGACGAAGGCGAGGACCCCTCGCTATTCGGCGCCCCCAAGACGGTCTGGGAGAGGATCCGAGACGGCGAACTGGAGGACCCGCTCCACCCCGATGACGAAGTCTCCGACTGGGGCTCCGACGACGGGATGGGAGGCGAATCTCCAGATCGTAATGGATCAGATCGCCTTTCAGATGCAAAACCATCCGTCTACCTACCGGACTGGGACGCTCTGAGGACTGGGCACTATGACGACGATAAGTACGTCCCCTCTGTTTCTACTGGGAAACACTTGGCTAACTCGTTGCCTCAACAGCTTGTTCAATTAGATATGAATATGCTTGACGACGATGTATTCCTAGAGTATTGCTGTGCAATAAACTCTATTGTTTCAATTCACAATTCATCGAATACTGCTAAGTGTAAAGATGCGCAATGCGCCTCCTGTAAGAAATTTGAGACATTCATACATTGGATGATGGACGGGTGGTGTCCACCAACAGTCGTATGACTATTGCTATAGTTATGGTAAATGGGAAGTCAACTATACAGTAATAATCATGCATGACTATTGGATGACTATCTGCCCTATGGTGGAAGCAGATATTCATTTGATATTCATGAGTGTTATTCATGGTGAATATCGCTTGTTGCAATACTCATGGGCTGTTTCTGTGGTATTCATGGCTATGTAGCTATTGATAGGCTTATATAATAGATCAAAACTGCATCAGAAGCCATATTTGGAAAGATAGGGCTTCACTCTTTTCAGATTATGGCCTCAAATGGCAACAAATGTTAAATTATGATGCTCCCAGTACTTTCCCAGGGTGTATTGTTGCTCTAATAAAAGCCTATGATGTCACCCTGGTCTTTGCAATCATTGCCTTCTTAAGTGCATGAACATTGATGAATAATCATGCTATGATCATAATACTACATTAATACATTACCGTTCCCTTCCCTAACCTCTAACCCAAACCCTAACCCTAGCCTAACCCTAACCCTAACTGACCTATTTTCAAGTGTTGCAGCTAGGGTAAGCGCAACGCGCTTACCCTAGCTGATGGTCCGTTCTTCATAGACATGATCATCATTATTCATGATTATTTTATGTATTTATTCATTATTTATCATCAATTATTATTGATGAATATCAATGATTATAGCCTTGAATATAGTATGATTATGCCATGATTACAGCCCTCACATCACATGAATATTTGCATGAACATCTGTGATGATCTGTTGAATATTCAATGAATATCACTTGAATATCCCATGATTTTTGCATGATTATTGTAATTCTGACCCCATAGCATTATTCAATGATATTCATGGTCCAGTATTCATCCAATTGCACGCTAATTATGACTTCCCATTTACCATAACTGCAGTAATAGTCATACTATTGCTGGTGGACACAAGTGGATGGACTCTGGGGCATCAATGCACGTTACCCCCTCGAAAGAGGACTTGTTCGATTACAAGGTAGTCAAGAACAGTCCATCGGTTAACACCGCTTCCAAGGGTACTACCCTGTCCATAAAAGGAATTGGAAAGCTTCGAGTGGTTCACACTATCAAAGGTGCTGATGGTAACAATCGAGACGTAGAATCTATCATCGAACCAGTATATCACATACCCAATCTATCGACTCGATTGTTCTCTACAGGAACTTTCTTGAGTCAACCCAAGACTACACTTTGGGGCGATTCCCTATCAATGGGTATCAACGATTCTGATGGGAGAAATCTCATTAAGGGTCATCCACTTCATCAGGACGACACGATCTATTGGGTTTCCGTAAAGAACTCCAACGGATCGCCGATCGAAGTGCAGAAGGTCTCTGGACCACCTGTCGATTACGAGGTCATGCATAAACGCTTTGGTCATCCATCGCGGGAAGTGCTCAAACGAGCCAAAAAGCATACCACGAACTTCCCACCTATGGTGGAAATTCCCAAACATGAACCTTTGTGCCGCGGTTGCGCGCAAGGGAAGATGTCGCTTGAGCCGTTCCCGGCTTCGAGCAAACGTGCGAAGCGCCGATTCCAGAAGATCCATTCGGATCTGAAGGAATTCTCCGTTGAGTCATACCACAAATTCAAACATTTCATCTCCTTCTTTGATGATTGCACGAGTCGTGGGTCGTGTGTCCTTCTTCGTCAGAAGAGTGGATCAATACAAGCGATCAAAGACTTCGTCGCCATGGTTGAGACAATATACCATGAGAAAATCGAAGAATGGCAGGTGGATGGTGGTGGAGAATTCATCAACGAAGAACTCATAGCATTCTTCAAATCAAAAGGAATCAAGCTATCAATAAGCGCTCCGTATATGCATCAGCAGAACGGACGCGCTGAGCGCTTCAATCGCACTATCATGGAGAAGGCTGAGTCAATGCGTCACGACGCTTGCCTACCTCCATCATGGTGGGAATTTTCTGTTCTATACGCCGTATACGTGTATAACCGGACGCCTCTCAAGCGTCTTGGTTGGATTACTCCTCACGAGGCTGTAGAAGGAGAAGCTCCGGACGTCTCTAAATTAAGAGTCTTCGGATGTGGTGCCTGGGTGTACATTCCAAAGGAACAACGATCTAATAAGCTCCTTCCACGGTCGGAGTATATGATCTTCCTAGGATTCCCCGAAGGCATGAAGGCGTATCTCTTCATGAGATCGCCAAGGAATGTTCTATTCAAAGCGACTACTGCTCGCTTTGACGAACTTCACTTCCCAAGGTGTCCTGATGCGAAAGCACCTCAAGACCAACCACGAGTTGAAGAATACCCACCTTCCTCGTTTGGCAATGATGGACCTCCATCTGAATCTGAAGATGATGATGACGACGATGATTTCCTTCCTCGTCCATCAAACTCCCAAACCCCTAAAAGAGGTAGCGGTCCTGATCGTGCCGACGATCGGAACGCTGGTGAACAACCAGCTGACCAGCACCCGCCGAACCCTGCGCCGGGAAACGCTCCTGGTGATGAACCAAGGAGATCTGCGCGGAATCGGACCCAAACCAAGTCTCAGCCTGGCGATGTCTACGGAAATAAAACTCCGACAGAAAAGCATCAGACGGATCGGAGAAAAGCACTTGAGAAAGATGACAGACGGCCATCTGGATCTAATCAAGGTGCTGCAAGCAAGGAAAAAGGTGTTCCCGCGCCAAAACCTGCTACTCCCGTGTCCGAAAGTGAATCTGATTCGACTTTTGACATACCTGAGGACTTAGAACGCTTGACGCGTGAAGGGGGAGTTAATTTTATGCATTTCCTGCTTTCCAAAGCGGTTTTGCCTTCAGTTCCTTCTGTCGATAGCGCTCCACGCGAGTGGACGTTTAAAGACATCTTGCGGATGCCACCGCAGGAGAAGAAAGGATGGATCGATGCTTGCAAAGATGAGTTAAAGGCACTCTCTGAACGCAACGTATTCGAAATGGTCGATCTTCCCAAAGGTCGCAAAGCGATTACCAATTGCTGGGTATTCGACGTCAAATCTGACGGTCGAAAACGCGCCCGACTCGTTGCCAAGGGTTTCCAAGAAATCGAAGGCATTGACTACAACGAGATTTTCTCACCGGTAGTTCGTTTCGAATCAGTCCGAACCATGTTAGCCCTCACGGCTCTCAAGGATTGGCACATCACCGGGGTCGATGTCAAGACCGCATTCCTCTATGGGAAACTAGATGAGGAAATCTATATGCGTCAACCCGAAGGCTTTGTCATGAAGGGCAAAGAGCACAAGGTGTACCGGCTCCTTCGTGCTATCTATGGTCTGAAGCAAGCGTCCCGTGCATGGTACATGGAACTTGCAAAGTCGATGAAGATTCTTGGCTTCAAACGACTATCGACCGATACCGGGATCTTCATCCTCCAGGATGGACATGGTGGCTTTGTCATCATGATTGCCTACGTCGATGATCTCATCTTCGCGGGTCCTAACAAGAGACTTGTTAATGCCAAGAAAGAGGCGTTCAAGCTCAAGTGGGAATGTCGAGACTTCGAAAATCCAACCGAGTTCTTACGAATGAGGATCAGACGTGACGGACAAAATATCCGTCTGGACCAATCTGCCTATCTTGGCACAGTCCTGGAACGTTTTGATATGAAGGATTGCCGACCGGCACCTACACCTATGGTCGAGGGTTATAGGCCTCTCGAACATACTGGACCTGTCGATACGAAACGACGCCACTATTTCCAGTCGATCATTGGATCTCTGCTCTACTTGATGCTGGGCACTCGCCCAGACATCGCCTACGCTGTTGTCAAGCTGTCTCAATTCGCAGCTAATCCTTCCGAGGAACACATCAGCAAGGCAAAGTATATATGCAGATATCTCCGAGGAACTATGGACTATGCTCTGGTTCTTGATGGCGCATCCCAAAATGGATTGATCGCCTACTCGGACTCTGATCACGCTGCGGATCTGGTTGCACGCCGATCCACAACTGGAAACATGGTGATGTTGGCTAACGCCAGCATTAGCTGGATTTCACACGCTCAAAAGACTGTAGCTAATTCCTCCACCGAAGCCGAATACATGGCTGTGTCTGACTGTAGTCGACAGGTGATGTGGTTCAAGCACATGTTCAAAGAGCTTGGTATGCCGATCATCGTACCAATTCCTATTTGTTCCGACAACAATGGTGCTATCTTCATCAGCAACAATCCTATTCAGGAGCGTCGTATGAAACATATCGATGTCAAGTTTCACTACATCCGTGAACTCATCGAGAATGGAGACATCGAAGTCTTGCGAGTTGATACCAACGACAATATCGCAGACATCTTCACCAAACCGTTGGGACGTGTGAAGTTTGAACACTTCAGGAGATTACTAGGACTTGAGTTCTACTCGTCTTAGTCCAATGGGTACACTCGTTAGGAGATGCACTCATTGAGGGGGAGTGTTGATCTTATCTTACGTAGATTAGATTCGACTCGCGACTCTCGCGACTATCCGACTCGGACTATCTCCGACTCGGACTCTCCTAGATACATTCTTATGAGGCTATGCGATATCTACAGTATTCGTCATTCTATCATCTTACCGACTCATACTGACTCATACGATTACTTGTCACGCATGTGACTGCTTACTCAGTTCTTACACTACTCTATTATTAGTACACGCAATATGTATATAAGGACGCTCGTAGCTACCTCAATCGCTATCACTTTAACCTACCAGTTAAGCCTACAAGCTACTCGGTAAGACCTACTTGCTAGTCGCAGTAGTGTTCTTCAGTTATCATTGGCCTCGATGATCTAATGTTGGTTGGTTAGGATGGATCAGAACATAGTGGGCGACCCCGACCCCGACGACTTGGTGCTAAGCGCTAAGCGCTTGTGACCAGATTACCATGCCTCGTTCTACAGATTCTTTCGCTTTCACTCTCTAGTTTTCTTGTCTGCCAATGCCTCCGCCGCCACCGCCACTGCTGCCACTTGTGTCTGTTCTCTCGCTGTTGCCTCCTCTGTTGCCGCTGCCTCCGAGTCCGCCACCACCATCACCTCCTCTGTTGTCCAACTGTTGTCCGTGCCTTGATCAATCTCGCTTGGGCCTCTGCCCCTCTATCGCCGTCTCTACCTTTGTCGACGGTTGTCCTTGACTCCCATGAACCTCACCACTGTTTGCCATCTGCCAATCGCCTTTCTGTCCGCTTGTTTCCCTTCTGCATTGTCTTGGCCCTTCTATTATATCGCGGTCTTCCGCCATCATGATCTCGGTGCGTTATTTGTCTGTCTTACTTCCGAATTAATCGTTCTGATATCTTCTCAGTCAAGCACTTTCACTGCGTCTCCAAGGTTTAATCCACTGTCTCACCTTCCCTTACATTCGCATCCTTTGTATCAGTAAAACCATTATTGTACTTTAAACACCGTATAAATTGCGACACCCGATAATCATCCCAGTGACCGAGATGTTTCCTGAGATTCTATTACCCCTTCTCGGTACTTGAAAACCAAGGGTGAAAACCACGAATTAACACCCTCCAAATGCTTTAATAACAAGCTCTTGAACCGTGGAACAACAGCTCTAATGTACGTTTCTACCAGCCCTTTGTACCTTATAAATCAAGGTCAACTCCCGTGAAACCGTGTCGCCTTCACGGCCGCAGACCTTGATTCGTAGGGTCAGAGACCTTGATTTACACACACCAAATCAAGTCCCTTGTCGGTTAAATGTACAAGACCTTGAATTCACAGTCCCACGACCTTCGTATTCACAATTGATGCCCGTGGCTTTCAAGTTCCAGGCTTGCCACAGTGGCGTAGGACTTCGCTGAGAAAGCTACGAAACGGGTGCATCATCAGCCACCTCTTCCTTCACGTCCCCGGTAGAGCACGCAAGAGGACAGGCGAGGGAGGGGTGAAAAAGACTCACTAGCCCGTACTATCCATCGTGTCAAACTGACCACAAAGCTCTTCCATGATCTTGGGTATGATGGGGTCTTTCCACAGCTGGTCAATCGCTTCTGCAATTTCCACTGAAATAGTGGGGTGTGCCTCGCCGAGAGCTGTGACGTAGAACTCGAGGATCTTGTCTGTGAGCCCCTATTTGCAGGTGAGAACGACGTCCTAGGAGAAGAAACGGCAGAGGAATAAAAGAACAGAAAACTCACCCGATTCGAGTAGTGTACACAGTTTAACCCAGCCTTGGACATGTAGTTGACGACTTGATAGGCACTCTCCATCACGGTCTTGTACACCCCTGGTCGAAACGCAGACAGCTCTGCTTCTGAAAACCCGCCCTGGTGGATGATCTTCATTTGCCTGACGAGGGTGGATATGCCGGATTGGTCAGTGCCTGTGCGTTGCGTGGGTGGTGGTGTTGGGGAGTCGAAGGTGCAGTGAGCGACGAGTGAACGGGCAAGCAGGTCAGCAAATGTGCAACTAAGAGAGTGAATAATGAAAGATAAAGGGAACCACAAAGAGCGTAGAAGGCAGGAATGGAGGAAGACTCACCCATTAGCAGAACCTTGCATTCTCTCTTGAAGCGCAAGCTGTCCTCCTGAATCTGCTCGTCTATCTTGTCAGAATGAGCTTTGGCCGCTTTTTGGTCCATTATTAGCGATATTTGTGCACCCATCTTGCTTCCTCGTCTTTCTCTGCTGCGGGGCTCTCATTCGTCCTCGGGCTGTTGTTGCCCGTAGGATGCGAACCTGTCCTGGCCGAACTCGGAGAGGCTTTCATGAGTCATCATGAACCCAGACTAGCCTCCTATAGTCACACTGCCAGATTCGCTGCGAGGCCTTTCACACTCATATATTAAGACACGCACCAGTCACAAGGCCTAGGTACCGCGAGCGGTCCAGGTACATAATGTGAAATGCGACATTTAGGCTCATTTTGTAGTCTCCGAGCCTGAGCAGGTCCTCTTCTTCTGAGGATGGTCCTTCGGTGATGAAATTGGGCCCTCATTTCCTCTTTTGTGGCCAGGAGGTAATTCGTTCGCCGTGGAGGAAGTAGGGCCAAAAGACGCTTAGAGAGGTTCCTCATCACGCTCGCGTCATGTCGTGAAGAGGTTGAATAATGTCAGCTGGAGGTCCCTCAACACAGTAGCAGGTGAAGAGGTGGAGGGTCAGGAGGACGACAAGACTACAAATCGAGAGCTTCGTCCACCAGATCTGGTTAGTTTGTTGTCTCAGACCCTAGATAAGTGCTGATTGTTATGTCTTGCAGGTCCATTCGCTTTCGACGCTTTCTTATCCTGAGGTGCATTCTAGCGGCTGAGATTCGACTCGCAAATCTTGGACGAAGGGGAACAGGACGGACGCAGTAGGAAGCAAATTACGGAATCTTGGTTTGTCGAGGTTTTGGATCATAAGACCGGTATGTACGTCCTTTTATGTATGTGGATAATGTGTATCTCATGGTACTTCGTGCTAGGGACTCGGAAGGTAGGGATGTATTGTGTGAAGAGGCGCTTATCCGAGGTATGATGCTCATAGACCTTTTCAACTGCCGACGCCGATTCTGTTTGAACACCAACTGACGAAATCAGTTACTAGGTGTTGTCGCCTGAGTTGGTCACGGTTTCGAGGCTTTTCGAGCTCGACGAATCACGATAGGCGACGAGAACAACAAGATCCGGTGTTTAAATTGTGTATTGAATTTGTCGTTGGTGCTGTCGTAAGGGGAGTGAAGTGAAGTGATCAAAGTGAAGTGAAGCTCCACTTCACTTCATTTCCACTTCATTATCAGGCGCTTTACGCCACAGCCATAGTAACGGTGGGCACAGGGCAAACTCGCAGCCGCCAGCGTTAGCGCTGGGTGGCCATGAATCATGATAACAGCTTCATGATGAAAGCAAAGTCAATTTCGTTCCACTTCATCAGCAAAATCGGAGCTCGGGTGAAAAAGTGAAGTGACACGAAATCGTGAAGTACATGGACTCCATGGCAAGATTACCAGAATCTGAATGGGATCATTGTCACGGAGCTCTTCTCAGAAGCAGGGAGTAGTGCAGCCGTTCTTTGGGCGTTCCGAATGCCGAGTTCTATTGCATGGAGGTTTCGCTTAGGTTTAGCTGTGACTTTACTACCTCGCTCGATTCGTCTCTATTCAGGATCGTCGTCGAGAAGCTGCCTTGAAACACGGGATACGACTGGAATCGGTAAGTGGTGTCAAGGAGGTTTGTATGTAGCGTTACGGTAAAGTGCTGACTGTAAGCCGGCGGCGCAGTTGTTACCAGTGATATTGTGATGCAGGACTTAGGTACAGTGATACGCATATACAACTGTAGTATTGGCGATTCGTCATACATGTCGTGCTTTGCTACACAGATCAACGGTACGCCTCAGGATCGTCGGTTGAGATGAAAGAAGGGCCAGGGCAGGAGAGGGACTGCATGTGTTTTCCGCAAGTCTCAGGCGAACGTCTTATTCTGAAGGTCGTCGATCCCTGCCATGCGGTCGTCGTGTCCAGATGTACCCAGATGTTCGGTTAAGACCAGCTCTTCGGTTTGGGGACGTTGTTTCAGAACTTGTTTCCCGTGGTGGTGGAGTGAAAATGGCTGGTAAACCGAACGTCTGGTCCCTCGATATACGGATAGTTTGCAGACCCGGAGAAGGGGTCGATCCGACGAGCAGAGATGTGGAGCTAGGTGGTTAGAGAGGCGAGGTTCGAATTATCTATCTCATTATTCAAGTCCACACGGGCATCTCACGGCTGAACGACACGAAGTTTCTCTCCCTCTGTGGTAGTACATACGCCACTTTCAATACATAGCTAAGCTTAGCTCCGACTGAGCCGTCATTGTAACCATTCCGGCTATGATTGCATTGACCCGCCCTTCTTTTTTTTTCGACTTGATAAATTCAATGTTCGACAGCTGGACGTACTTACATACGTTTTTTGTGTTGAGAAGACGACAGATTTAATTCAAGTGACAACGTAATAAAAGTTCAATGTCCCCACCCAAACCGTTTTGCTATGCTGATGATCTCGGTGGTGGCGGCCGACCGCAATTGTCGTCATCGTACCATTTGACAGAGCCCGAGTTGATTCGTCAGTTGACTTCTCCATGTACAGCACGAAGAAGAAGGAGAAGAGTTCCTTCGCGACTGAGAATACAAAGCAGCTACACCCACCGACTACAGCTGTTGAAAAAGTACAAAGGAACCTGTACTCGCCAAGTCAGCCTCAAGGGAGACTCGGGGTCTATGACATCAAGTCACCCAAGACGTGTGACCTTAAGGTTACATCAGCCAATTGAATTGAAATGGTGTAGAGGTCCCTGGGTCGTCCTGGTCCCTGGGTCGGTGATTCCACGGGAAACTGCTGTGTTTGTTCCTTCTGTTCATCTGCTCTCTCTCTGCAACCCCTGTTCGACTGAACGAAGAACCCTTTTCCCTCCTGACTCGACGAGGAACGACCAAGGCGGTGGAATCAATTCACATCAATTCCCCATCAACAAACGCAATCTATCAATTCAACCCCTCTCTCTTTCACATCATTCACCACCACCACTACCACGCCGCCGCTACAGAGACGACAGCGACGGGCAGCTTGTTCTACCGACCGACCGGTAACCGAACGACCCGACGACCGCAGGACTGTTCGTTTGTTCGTTGGTACTACTTTAGCTCTTTGCTTGTTACCACCACCACCACCATCCACCACCTAGGAGAAGGAGCAGGAGAGAGAGGAAGCGGAGAAGGGAGTAAACGGCTATCTCCACCGAGGACAAGACAATCGATCCCCTCCAGCACCCACCGCTTAACCAAAACCCAGCGAACGGCGGTCTTTGAAGGTGTTTACTTAGGTCGACGAGCATCCTAGGACGAACGAGAGACTCAAAGGACAGACGAAGAAGAAGAAGACGCTAGGACGAAGAGGAATAGGCAAGATGGGCGGCTGTATGTCGACGGTGGACCAAAAGGCGGAAAAGGCTCGTTCAGACGAGATTGATAAGCAGATTGAGGAGGATAACAGGCGCTTCAAGAAGGAGTGCAAGATTCTGCTGCTCGGTGAGTCGTTTGGTCTCCTCGTGGTACCTGCGTCTTCCCTCTTCGGCTGCCCATTGTATACATTCGCTGACCGTCTTTCCCGTTCTCGCCCTTCTCCCAACGTCTCATCCATGCCTCGACGTACCGCCCAACAGGCTCTGGCGAATCCGGCAAATCAACCATCGTCAAGCAGATGAAGATCATCCACAAGAACGGTTTCTCACAAGAGGAACTGGCACAGTTTCGACCGGTGGTGTACAAGAATGTCATGGAGAGCGCTCATCAGGTCGTCAACTACATGACCAAGGCGGGGTTGAACTGCGTCGAGTATTCGAATCGGGTAAGCCTTCCTTTCCCTCCTCTACCTTGCCACGACTTTCCTTCACCCTGGAAGAGTCCAATGCTCACTCGCGGACAGGCTCTAGCGGACAAAATCCTCGATTTCCACGTCACAGCGCTCGGCGACGCACACCCTTACTTTTCATCCGAGATTGCAGAAGCCATCGACCAACTATGGAAAGACCCTATCATACCCAAGATCATGGACGAACACAGCAGTCAGTTTTACCTGATGGACAGTGCCGGCTAGTGAGTTGTTTCGGTTATTTCGTGGCTTGGCAGGAGGGTACTGATAACCGAATCTTTATAGCTTCTTCAGCGAGGTTCTACGGATAGGTGCACCGGGGTATCTGCCCAATGAGACGGATGTGTTGAGGGCTCGACAAAAGTCGGTTGGTATCTCAGAAACGAGGTTTACGATGGGTCAATTGTCGTGCGTGTTCCTCCCTTTTTCATCGCCTCACTGCTGCGCATTTTGGGAACACGCGACTGATGCTTACACGCTTTAACCCTCATGCAGAATACACATGTTTGACGTTGGTGGTCAACGTTCGGAACGGAAGAAGTGGATCCATTGTTTCGAGAGCGTGACGAGTATCATCTTTTGCACGGCGTTGAGCGAGTACGATCAGGTGTTAAGGGAGGAAAAGAGTCAGGTGTGTTTTCTCTTTCTCTTCGTCCATCCCCGTCTCGCATCTCCTCCCACCTTCCCGCTCCCCATACCCACGAGAAAAGTGATAAGATGATAACAATGATGAAATTTGTAGAACCGGATGGCAGAGTCGCTGATCTTGTTCGAGAGCGTGATCAACTCGCGGTGGTTCCTGCGCACGAGTATCATCTTGTTCCTGAACAAGATTGATGTTTTCAAGAACAAGTTGCCAAAGGTTCGTATTCCCACATACCTTTTCACTCGATACCCCACTAACGCTTCGTCTGCCTTAGGTTCCACTAGAGCGCTACTTCCCCGAATATACTGGCGGGACGGATATCAACAAGGCGGCGAAATACATCCTATGGAAGTTCATGCAAGCGAATCGGGCGCGGTTGAGCGTGTATCCTCAGTACGTCTTTCCCCTTTTCCTTTCCTCGTCCCTCTTTTCTGCGGATGCTAACTTTATTGGACAGTCTAACGCAAGCAACGGATACAACGAATATCCGACTAGTATTCGCCGCGGTCAAGGAAACGATTCTGCAGAATGCGCTCAAAGATTCCGGCATCCTATAGCCCTCTCGTCTTTCGTTTGGGTTGTGGGGTTTTCTTGGGGTCTGTTGGGTTGTGTTCATTTGTATCATCATCATCGGCTAGCATTTCTGCACCATCGTTTTCTCTCTTTTTACTTGCTTTCTTATCGGGTCACCAACCTTCCGCCTACTACCACTACCACCACTGAGGCGACCACTCACCACTACGTCGCCGGCGTTCAAGCGTTTCCTCCCTACCACCCTTATATCGCCGACTTGCGCAGCGCCAACTTCTATTCCAAGCTACACTCGACGCTCGGCGCCATCTACACCACCACTACTTTGTCAGCGACAACTTACCAAATATTCTTTCGCTAGTAATCTACTTCGACTTATGACAATCGTTTCTGTTTCTCGTCTATTCAAGATCGGCAGGGGAGGGGAAGGGAGGACGTGGGGTAAGAGGGGAAAGAGAGCACACAAAGGATACTGGGATCGGGAGGCTAGGAAAGAGAGGGACCAAGGAGGCGAAGAAGATGGAACGACGAGGAACAACGTATGGAAGCCGAGGGGATATGGACTCAAAGCAGAGACCGCGGGGAGACATGAGGCATCGGGCAGGAGAACCTTGCACGGCGGTATGGATGTCGTTGGGTCACTTGTGAGTTTCTTGTCATTTTTGTTTCTTGAATGCTCTAGCCATTTCGACGTCCTTTCCTTCTTCCTTTTCATCATGTGCGGTTGCGTCGTTCTGCCTAGCTAGCGCCCAGCGCCTACATCCTCTCCTTCTTTTACCCCCCTCCCTCATTTTTCGCTGCCCATGTACCGGAAGGATGGTTCATGCGATTCGAAGTTTGTTCACTTCGAATGAGGGTGTTTACTTGCCTCTTATCAACGCCCCATCCTCTTCTTCTTGCCTCCTTCCTTTTCGAGGTCTCTGTTACTCCGTCATTCATTATGTCGTTACGGCGGAGGAACGGCGGAGAGACCGACGACCCCAGGGCCCGTGGAAATCGGGCTGGTTTTAGCCTTTGTCACCCTGTTTGCCCTTTTTAACCCTATTTCGTCTTTTTCACTCGGTGCAACCAACTTCTATTTTTACCTTGTTGCTTCGGTCCGTGGACGTCAGTGGGGGCGTGGATGCTAACGAACCTTTTTTGGATAGGCGACGATCCTTTGTTTCCGTTGTGTCAGTCAAGGTCAATGAGGTCCTCGAGGAGACCGCAGAGGACGACAGGACGCCACCCTTTTCGATTCGAGACCCGTGTCCTCGTCGACACCCCAGCCCTGTTCACCTCGCCGATATCTCCTATTCCAGCTTCTCGACATCCAGCCTCCAACATCCCCGTTCATCTCGCATTCACCCTTATCACTCTTCCTCGTCACGTCCATGTCAGGTTGTCAGGCTCTTGTCGAGCTTCAAAATAATCTGGCAAGGGTTCGATTGGCCGGAGGATGGGCCTGCCGATGGCTGCGTCATTTGAGCAGGGCTGTTGTGGTACACATCGTCCACGTTCTCTTCATTGGTCAGATCGCCACATCCCTGTCGTGCAGCCCTTTCCCATTTCTATCATTCATGCCTTTCGCGTCCCTCTTCGCAGCTAGACTTCATCTCCCTCCCCTTATGCGCTTTATCCCTGCTGGTCTCTAATTTGTCGAACGTGATATTTCTCTATTAACCCCTCTTCCCTCCTTCAGTCCAACGTATAACATCAATGCTCTCATTTGCACTCCCCTTTTTTTTGTCTCTCGTTTATCTCGGATCCTCATTCATCTTTATGCTAGCTATAAACTCTCGAATACTTGTCTCTTGCTTCAGCTTTACCCACTACCATTACAACTACGTCTGTCGAGCACGACTGCAACCTTATCTCATCTCTTTGTACAAGTATATTTCCTAGTTATCCTTCCTTTTTTTTGGTACCGTGTAGGCGCTTTCAAAGCTGTTTATTGTGTTGTGGAATCAAAAATCGGTAGAAATGGTTTGCGAGGGATTGTAAGGAGGAGATGGAAGGCGTTGCTCACGTTATGGTTCCAGGCTTCTGACAGGCCGTGTAGTGGAAGGTGAAAAGGTGTGAAGGGGAAGGTGAAGATGTGAAGGTAGAAGTTCATTTCGGTGGCTTCCAAACCTAGTGACAACCACCTGGTGAAGGTGAGCGACTGTACTTAACATATACAAATAGTACTCTTACACTCAGGAATAGCTCGTTGTCATCGCCAGCCAGTCTTCGTTCCATACCCCTTCCGAACACACTCCTAGGCGACGGTTTCTTGTGCATCCCATCGGCCGTGAGACCAACTCATGAGAAAGCTCTTCCAAGGTTCTCCGGGGGCTGAATCGTTGGACAAACGAACATCGACTTGATCAGCTTGTCCATCCCTGGGACGGCGTGTTTCGGTTCAGATTGGCGTCTCTGACTTAGATCGCAGAAGATCAGCGCACCTAGCGATACCTACCAGAACTAGGTCGAAGAGGGTAATAGTTAGTAATTTATGTCTTTCGATATAGCGATCGTCACTGATCAGCGCTCCAATGCAGCCTATTGTGGACCCTTCGACGCTCACGGGCCCTGGATTGCCGTTTGGAAAGAGAAGAAGGGGTTTGAGGACTAGCTATAAATGCCCTCCTTTTCGATTGTGACTTTTAGTGTCGGAGTTGCTGTCGGATTGATTCTTCGTCCTGCGGTTTTGATTCTTTGGCGCAGGCTTCTTTCTTTCCTGTTATGGCTGCGGGCGACGGGCTCTCGTCTTGCGCTGTGGGCTTATTTCTATTATAGCTCAGTTTCTGCAGCGGCCGTTGAGCGTTACCAACGCTTGCTTTTTGAGGCCCAGGAGCGATAAAACCGCTTCATGACCAGACTTGCCACCTTTTTCTTCTTTACCATTGCCATTCTCGTCTTCTTTGGCCTAGTCGCTACATATCTGTTCGCTGTTTGGTTTGTTATGGTGTCCATTCTTTCTTTCTATGTTTCCGTGCTTACCATTTTTATTTTTCCTCTCACCCTCCTTATGGGTTTTGCCTCCTTCGTTACTGCTCTTGCTCCATAAATTTGCATCTCAAACGGCGCCACCTATGGAATATACATTTGATGCCTGTTTCTGTAGTTCGGAATGTATATATTGAGCCTCCGTCTTGACTGCTGCATCTCTTCCTTCCAAAATTCCATCTAACCTCATCCGCCGTTCATGGGTCTGCCATGTCACCTGAGTAGATAACCCGATGGTACCTGTCGCTGGCCTCGCATTCTCTGTTCCTGTGGGTTCTTCTAGTTGCATTGACTGACTCCGCCAGCTTTACACCCAGCTGCATTGTCCCTGCAGCTTTGTTTCATTGAGTCACCAGAGAACGTTCGCCGCGCATGTGAGGGCACTGCTGCGTATATAGGTCGACGAGAGCGAGAACTACTTCGTAGCGTTGTCGAGCTCCAGGGAAAGACCAGGCCGATTGACTGGCATCGAGACCTTGGACGGCCCAAAAGGCGTCCTTTCCACTCCGTCTATCTCTGCTCTTAAGGAAAGGTACACGCAGTGATAACCTTCAATGGGGAATTCAGATATCCCCGCTTCCGTTTTCTCACTTTATCCACGTTTTTAAAAGTGTGAACGCAGGAGCCCTCGTCTAAGATTCACTTAAGTGACTGGGATCCATCCACTTTCCTAAACATCCCGCCTAGTAACTGGTAAGCAGACTGTGACCTTGGACTCTGACTATCGCTCCAGAACGACATGCACACGGCTTGATCGTCTCTGAATCAACTTACTTGGGACCTGTGCTAGAATAGACGCCAGGAAAACGTCGAACAAGGAGCAGTCTGAAAAGGCTTTTACGACCTCCAGCCCGGGACGTGGGAAAAACAAATGGGAGGCGAAGGACTGGGACTGGTATTTGATCTGCTTTTGCGCTGGAGAGGTGGATGACGAGGGCTTCTATCCAGTCTTATCTTATGCTGCGAGGGGAGTAACCCGCAAAATATTCACCCACATCACCATCTCACATCTTGCCCTCTAATCCCTTGATACTTCCTTTTGACCTCGGTATGATTTTGCCTTCAATATGCACGATCCATGGTTGCATTTCAACCTTTCTTGTTCCAATTTCGCGTGGTATTCTAGCGTTGTGGGCCCGTTCCTGAGGGCTGCATGTATCTTAGACTGGCCGACATCAATATTCCTCTTTGTGAATTCAGCCAACGTTCACGGGTGGGAGCCCACTTTTCATTCGTTCTCAGCCCATCATCATGATATATATAACTCGGCGTGGAATAAACCATACTCAGAATTGGGAGTTAGGCACTCTGGTCTTGGAGATTGTTCGTGTTGTATTCCCAAGCCAATGCGATCACTGACGCGAGGCCAGCCGGATCCATTCTGGTTTCGTTTTACCTCCGGCTTCACGCGTCACGCGTTGACAATTGACTCGTATCCCAAGCCTCGCCACAGGGAATACATCGAAGCAATCATACAAAGCTTATGTTTTCCAGGGGGCTGAACCAATGGAAGAACCAACCTCGGCTCGAAATCCTCTTCTCAGGTACGAAGAGTGAGCAATCCAAGGGGCGCTCAGGCCACGGATGCCGGAAAATCCATACCGATCATCTGAAAATGCCTACAGTGGTCAGTGAATCTGTTCAGTGAACACCTGAGTCGCTTCTCATAATCCCTCATAATGCCCAGCGCAAAGTATCAACATTGGACCCTCTCAAGCTCACGTTGGACGACCGGGTCGATATCAGGGGCCTGGGGGCTCCGAATTTGCGATTTGCGGAGACGACCAAAGGCTGTACTCTAATGTATGACAGGCGTAGAGAAAGGGACAGACTTCACTACATTCCATGGCCCTCCTCCGCTCGTGGCTTCTTTTACTTCCATCGACCATCCACACCCACCGTGCATCCTGCAGCAGGCTCACTGAGATTCCGATCCGTCGAGTCGTCATCTCATTTTCGTAGTGCCTTCGACGCTAGTGCTCCTCCTTCTTTGGGCTTCGACATTCCTCTTGACCGAGGGGGTTACGTCGTCCCATGGTCTATCCCCCTGCTCACACTCTCGCAAACATCACACTACTCTGCTATCTGGTGGAGACTCGAAGCCGATGGGCTTGTAACGCGTCGACTCTTAGAGGACATCAAAACCCTCCTTCGGGGCTACAAGATGTCGTTCCGAAAGGGCCTACGGGTCTTGGAAGACGTCACTCAGCCGTGGATACTCAACCTGGATCATGACGGTATTCGATTCATGGTGCTCGCGAAGGACAAGATTCATCCTTTACCGATGCGGAATTTAAGCATGACCCAGATGGGGCGCCGGTATGTGAATGGAAAGCAAGGTGTGTAGCAGGAGCTGTTTTCCCACTGTCTTAACCTCAGTGCCTGATCCTCCTTCCGATGTTCGCCAGGTGTTGCTTGGGTTCGTTTCGAACTGGATGAAAGGCGAAAACTCGTCCTCCGCGTGTTAAAGTACCTCATTCCACCGAGTTCTGCGATGTTAGATGCGAATTTAGGCCAACAGGGAGGAGAGCTGCTTCTCCAGCATCAGCGAGCAAGCGGGCTTAATTTGCCTGGATCTTGGCTTCCCCCGAAACCTTGGTCTATCGACCCACAACAGCTTCTTTCTCCTGCTTCTATAGCCGCTCTCACACGCAAGTATGCATAGTTGTACTCCTTGGCCTCCGTCTCCATATTTCCCTTGGATTACTTTAATCTATTAGCTTCGAAGGGCTGTCGATCATGGAACCTGTACGGCGCGACATTGGCATTAAATAAGCGCCGACACTCCTTTATCATCGTCCGGATCCCCAACTAGTACAACGGCTATCCTACGCGACCATTTACCCCAGACCCAGTGTTAAGAGTTCTTCTCAACCTGTGGCGTTGGTCATGGGGCTGTATTTGCGACATATCTCCAGTCGCGTGAGAGGGTTTGCTCAGTTGAACCCAACATAGAACATTCCTCAAGACATCAGAGCCCTCAGATGACGGATGGGAACGCAGACTTCACCGAGACATCGCGTGGGTTTCTCAACCGTCTCATTCGTTCACGATGACTGACTTCTTATCTTTTCTTCGTATATCCTGGCTTCGCCACCGATATGCACCTCTCTGTTCAGGCTGTCCCGTTGTGCGTTTTGCTGTCGATTTACTTGTAGCCATGATCGTAATTCCTTAGTTTCCCTCTCCTTCTCTTGTCGAAACTTGGATCAGATGATCCTTAAATTTATTTGTTTGCCGTTTCTATCGCTGCTCTTTAGAACATATATAGCCTTGAGAATGCCTTTGCAATCTGGCCCTTGTACTGTTCTCAAAGTTCTAAAGCGACCATTACGTTTATGGCTGAGGAGCTGAGATTGATACCACCTTTGAGAGATAACGAGAGCTACCTGATATCAAGCCACCATCTTCGCTCAGCACAGTCACGAGCCCTCCGACTCAAGCGCCAAACCATTATGCAGTGCCGGAGTATCGCTTTAGCCCTTGGTTCACATCCCCGCATGTCTCTATAATTACTCACTATTAGAGTTCCATCACATCGAAGGAACGCCCCTCTTACACCACTTGTTCCTGAGCCATAGTCATTGAGAGAGAGAAAACGAAAAGGACTAAATGTAATTAGAACATAGGTAGAAGGAACATAGGGTTGGGTTCTGAGAGTAGAAGAACTGCGAGGCCGATGTAATAAGCCAGAGCTGTGACAACGACGAGGAAGGAGTTTCCAACGATGCCCACACTGAGATACACGTCAGACAGTACCTGATCGCAGGAGAAATCGAAACGTACGTTGTATTTCCAGTGAATTGAGCGCATGCAAGAAGCAGAACGCCACTCGAGGCGAAAGAGAGGAGGACCGTGAATAGCTTGCTCTTCCCTATAACACCGATGAGGAGCATCGTGATGGTGATGAACCACACGAAGAGGTATATGCCTAATGCTCGACCAATTTGCGATGGATCAGCGGCAAATGCCTCGAGTACACCGAAAGATGGAACGAGGACCGCGCCGTAGCTCAGCCAGAAAGTGCTGAAGGTAATGAAGCCTGAAGTACGTCAGAGCCTGGTTTAGAAGAATGGAGGGTCAATGGATGATAGCAACATACAAGTCGCGAAGAGGCTGTTTCCTCGGATGTACTCGAGGAGAGCAACGAGGAGCAGCACAACGCCGCCAGCGAAGATGAGCATGCCGACGAGGACGTTAGGAATGCCCACGCCTCCGGCTCCCAGGTTATAGAGAACCATAAGGAAGAGCGTTCCAGCGAACGCAAACATTCCACTGTTTGCGACTTCATGTTAGCCAAGAGTAAAAAAGGATTGCGACGAGACTGCATACCCTGGAGTTGGATTTCCGGGAACAGCAGCGAAGGGAGCTGGTGGAAGAGGAGCCGTTACAGTGTCAGTGAGCTCTCCTCGCTCCATCTTGTCGATTGATCCCATTGCAAGCGGCGATTTTTACAGTGGAAGTGGGGGTAAAATTCGAAGTGGCCCTGAAAATTTCAGTTTCAAAGCCTCCATATTTATGGGTACAGCCAGGACTGTCTGTATCCGGCAAGCCGTCCAAGAAGGAAGGGAAGCATCATCTGAGAGCATCTAAAGAGAGCGTTGGGCTTGAGATGGCTAAATATCTTACTCCGGTGGGCTTGTGTCCTTACGACAGCGTTCGTTCATTTTTGGCTCATCTGCCCTTGCACGGGCCGGTTATGAGGCGCACAATGGACCTGATTTTCTGAGTGTATTGAATTACAACTACTTGTGGATTTCGACGAACTCCCAGACCAACCTCTTCGTCTTGTCAGTGGATTTGCGCTGGCTCGGCGCTGAAGTCGGAATAATCCCGCTTTGAAAAAGAGGATCAATTCAATCGCAGTTCCGCCGCCACGTTAGCGAGAGCAGAGTACATAGACTGATTTGAATTGGGCGATCCGTTCATCGATGAATGTGATTCAGACGGAGAAACGTACAATACCAAAAAAGGGGTTCAGACTCTCTCGAGGGCGGTTGCATTCAGTCGTCGAAGGAGCTGGTGTGCATTTAGGAAGGTGGACAAGAGCGTAATGGTTGGGCTTCATGGGGAGTTGCAGTTGATGGCGTGGACAGGGGCTAATGCTTCTCGCGGAGGAGGTATACTATACACGGTAACAAGCTACCCACAAATGTGAGTTTTTTCTCCTGGCGGAGTGCCCATTTATGCGAGGATTTTCACATGGATCGTGGTTCTTCTGCGCGTGGTTGTAGCTGCTCAAGAAGACATCATAGTTCTCGGTGTACGGAAGCCATGATCGGAGTCCCGAGCCCACGTCTTCCCCATGCTTCGAAGTCAGAATTGAGCCTCCTTAGGTGACCCTCTGTCACAAGGGGACCGTGGATGAGAGAATACTTCGAAAGCTTCGTGTGGAGTGAAAGCTGCCCGGTTCTCGAATCCCAAGCAGGATAGGATCATGCTCCCACGACTGATGTGCAAGCTGTCCCGTTATCGAGGATCAAATTCCGTTTTTGCAGGTCCAGATGAGCGACTTGCAAATTCCTACAGCGATTGCAGAGCTGATCTGGCACGGATCTGAGAAGGCGCCTTCATCCCTTGGGCAAAGATACGAGCGCGAAGTGTATTAGACGTTCCCATTGAGAATTCCTCACATGAACAACGAAGAGTGTATCTTCTTCAGGAGCTTGAGTAACTGAGTGCCATTTGAATCCCAAAGCCACCGCAGGAACACGCAGTTCAGTGGAATCGAAGCCCACTGAAACAAAAGTCTCAACCTCTGGGGTCATTGGCCATCAACTTCGCGAAGTAGGTAGGACGAGGGGAGGCCTCAACTAGAACGTGCTCGGCAACATAGGCTTCCCGTGGTAACAACTTTCCACCCTCAATCAACGTCGATGGAGACAAAATGCCTCAAGCGGACGCCAGTTTTGTGCAGATGTTGCTCTGGTTCACCATCGTGCTTCAATACCTTAGCCATGTGAGCTCAAGTCACACTTCGTTGTAAAGTGTTTCTCCGTATTCCTTGCAATATAAAACAGATGGAAAGCTGAGATGGAACATTGAAAGAGGATTGGGCCTGTTTTCCCTACCCTACGCCATAGCAGCGCCTTTATTCTAACTTCACTATGACTCTTTATCAGTTGTGCCACCGCTTTCTTCTAGGCATACCGCTTCTCTTGATCTTTGCTGGGCATGTGTTTTCCCTTCCACCCTCCCAGACTACTGGATGCGTTGCCCGGGCTATGAATATCTCCAAGCCAGCTATACCCTTCCTCGACTACAAGGCTTTCAAAGAAGCCTACGAGGCTGCTATCGGGTACATTAACGGCCTTTCTACTGCTGGTACCGAGGGTAATGTCAAGCCACCAAAAGTGCCCAAAGCGTTGAAATGCGATAGGATCAGGGTGAGGAAGGAATGGAGGAAGCTCACCCGAGGAGAGAAGAGGGCGTACATCAAGGCTGAGAAGTGCTTGATTCAATATCCTTCGTTTGGACTTGCTGCTAGGAATGGGGGATTCGAAGGGGTCGAGTACAACGTTCGCGATGATTTCACCAGTGTATGATCTGTTTTTAGCTTTGTCGCATCATGCCTTACTAACGTATTGCACGTAGGCTCATGCGAAGGGATTTACAAGATACCATGCGGGGCCCAAGTTCCTACCTTTCCATCGGTGGCACATGTGGCTTCATGGATACGCTCTCGAGAAATTGTGTCACTACAAAGGCCCTGTTCCGTAAGTAGCTTTTGACTTCTTTTTCTTCGAAATCTCACGAGTATCGCAATCATGAAATGTCACTTATGTTGATTTGTTGATTAGATACTGGGACTACACTCTCGACGCAGGCCCAGACGTTTACAAAGCTCCTGTCTTCGATACCGATCCTGAGATCGGCTTTGGTAATGGAGGAAGTGTGGCGATCAACGAGCTCGGTGGAAATGCTGGCGGTTACATCGTCGACAATGGTGCATTCGCCTATTACAGAGTGAGTTCATGATATCTCGCATACTACTTGGTCATTGACTCCAATTCGACTACGCTCAGCCCAACTTGCCTCACCCTCATTACCTCGTGAGGAACTTCACTGCCGATGACTTCTACAATCCTGGCGAGAAGTACGGCGTTGGACTGAGCAATACCTTGTATGTTATCCATGCCTTTTGACTGGAATAACTCACTCTGAATTGTTATCTTGTAGCAATAAGACTGCCCGGGATAGGGTGCTTGGAGCGAAAGATTTCTGGTCGTTTGAGACCATGATTGACGGTTTGGACGACCCTGGTTTTAGGAGCGTGCACAATAGCATTCACTTTTTGCTCGGCGGAGATGGACAGAGCTTCAAGTGGTATGTTATCTCATCTCTTCCGGTGGATGCACCGTTTTAATAGTACTATGCAGGTTGGAAGGAACGCCATGGAACGGGATTGCTGTGTTTGGTTCAAACGAACCTCTTTTCGTAAGCCAATAAAGATCACATCCTTGAGACTTCAGGACTCACTGTGGGGACAGTACCTCCACCATCGGAACGTCGACCATGTTTGGTGGGAATGGCAGAACAAGCAGCCCGAGTACCAGTTCAACTTTGGCAGTCGACCAGGAGGAAATGATACTATTTGTGATACTGTTCCTTTCAATGGTAAGTTGATCCTTGAGAAATGCAAGGCAATCTGTTACACGATGATTTTGGCAGATCTTGGACCTGATGTTCCCATTGGATTGGCATTGAAGACGGAGTGGTACCCTCAGTGCTACACCTATGAATACTAGGGTTTGAAGAGCCCACTCTTTTATCCCTAGACGGCCTCATTCGATTACTTGTGGGAGAATGCTTAATGTACAACTGGGATACTTTTCGTAGGTTGCATCAGAAAATAGGTTCTCTTGTCGCTGTCTTCGTTGCTTCCCCGTAGGAAACGAACAACGTGCGCTGAGCTTTGGCTGTAGTGACACCGACAACCTTATTGGCCGACTAGCTCAGTTGGTTAGAGCGTCGTGCTAATAACGCGAAGGTCTTGGGTTCGATCCCCACGTTGGCCAATGCAAAGGGTATGAATTGTTTTCCTTTTATCGCTGAAGGCCTTCACTCCATGCTGCGAGCTCTCCCAGTGGCAGGTAGGTAGTAAGGTGAATCGTTGCTTGTATCGATACCTTTTTTCCCCAATACATTCTCTGTTGCTTTGTACAAAACCAGTCGGAGGTACATAGGGAAGTTGAGGGCAAAAGCGCCACAGAACGAATTCACGGGATCCACATTCTATCCCTGGCATAATGCCATCCGATATACCAAGCCTGCGCCATCTTCTGATATCCACTCTTGTTTGGATGAACCCCATCCATGGAAACATCGCTCTCATCCAAAGCAGCCATTGACACATGTAGGATCCTCTCACCCAAATTGAGGGGGAGCGCGACAATTGCCCATACGCGACTATTGAAGTAACCTACGTCAGATAAAACAGATAGAATCGGTGTCATCTCGCCCATCAGAATTGTGGCATTGGACGACGTGTGGATGTGAGAGATGAGTGATCTAAGGCGTGTGATGGCCAAGTCGGGATCAGACGGTGAGAGGAGTTCGGAGAGTCCAGCATGCAGCAGGATGATCTGCAAGAGATGAGGTCGGAAATTATGCCATATGAAAAAGAGAAGCCTTACATGAGGATCTTGGGCAAGAGCATTGTTGACGTATTCATCGATCTCGTCGACGGTCTTGCCCGGATGGCCTTCGCATTGATTGTCCTTCATAGGCCCGCAGTTTTGCGAACCGATGTAGTCGATTGGAAGCTTCTCGCGTGCGAGGAGGTCTTTGAGGTATGCGCGATAAGAGTTTGTGCCTCCCCCGTGGGTTATGTCGTCTCCCAAAGCCAGGACACGAACTGGTTCTGTTGGGAGAGGAATGGAGACTGGCGGGGAGGTGCCTAGTTGGCATTGAGAGTATTCTGGAAGTAAGGGATTCAGTGTAAGCGACGCAATTGAATAGATTGAAGGGTCTTGAATGAGGTACCTATGTTGATGTAGACGCAAGTTAATCCAGGAGCACAGCGTGCAGAACCAATCCACCCACGTCCCTGTATAGATCCAGGGGTTAGAAAATAATTAATGAATACAAGACAAATCGTACACCACATTGTCGCCATTCCGGAACAGTTGGGATTGGAGGAGCTTCGGGTCTGCCACCTGACTCCTCTAGAGCAATACCGGGAAAGAGGAATATAAAGAATAAGAGGAAGCGCAAGAGGCCAATCATCCTTGATGATCTGTGTAGCATGCATTACTGAGGACTTATTTAACAGGATGAGAAGCGGGATATTTGAGGTTTATCTTCGGATTCAAGGCGTAACGCAGCTGCAAAGATGACCGCTTAGGACGGCTATTAAAGAAGGCTGGAGATTTCTGGCTGTGCGTGAAGGATGTGCTATCCGACGACATTTCAATTGAGAAGGATTACGCCTGTCTATTCAAGCGATTCTTGTCCACTGTCAAACCATCTAATTTGTGTTTGTATAACCCTAATAACATACTCTGCCTCTGCGGCTGCCTCGAGCGTCCCTAGCAAATGGGGGCTACTCGCGGACGACACCCTCGTCCTTCCTCTCTCCGGTACATTAATTCAGCTTAACAGCTTCTATCACTTCTTCAATACATCGGCACGATTTCGTTCTCCGTTTTACACATAGGAGACTCGCTTCTTGAGACTTCGCGTCCTTGTAGTGAAAGGCAAAGTTAAGCGCCCATGTTCGGTGTTCTCGGTGGTGGTTCCTGTAGCTCGCAAGACCATGTGACAACTAATAGTTAAGTGGATTCGTTCTGATTTTGTTTAGTTAAGCTATTCGCGGCTCAAATCCTTGTCAAGCATCGATCAATCCATGAACCGCCCATAATAAACTCCTTGACTCGCGAAAGGATGGCTATATCTAATTGGATAACACGAGAAGCATCATCTTTGTGCACCGTCAGAGCTACAATGTATACGCCACTTTCATCGTCACTAGAAGCATTTCCCCCCTTTCAAAAGCCATTGATACAGCGCTCCAACCGATCAGCGTTCAGTCCTGGCGCATCGTGCCCTCTCCTGCCAGGTCATTTGCGGGGGATGGTTTGCACTTTGACCGCTGGTGTGACTGCGGCGCGATCCGCTCCCAGCACATGGTAAGACCTCCTTCCATTTTCTGCGTTCATCGACATCGTCAGCACTACTACGTTGTTGGCACGCGAGTGGGGGGAATCGAATACCTTGCAGCCTGAGCGAGGAGCAAAATCGTCCTCTGCATCGAGCACGATTTGGTCGTTGGACGGGCTAGTCCGTTTGGGCAGTGCAAAAGCACTGGAGAGGAGGAGAGCGGCAAATATGATGCGGAGAAGGCCTTGAGGCATTGCTTGAGAGGGAGTGGAAAGGAACAATTGGCTTATCGGAGTGCTTTTAACTGATAACGTAGCGCCTGAAGACCTATCATTGGGCCAGACGGAGAATCTCTTGATAACAGATCATGGAGTGATGTAAAACTGAGCCAGCTCGTTCATCTACTCTATGGGCGTTTATCACCTTCTCCCGCTCTGTAGTGATGTGCCTGTTATCGGCCCTCTTGTGCTTCGTGGCAGGGAGGGGTTAAGCGCCCAGGCCCGGTATTGTCGGCGATTGTGTGACGGAATTTCAGACACCTCATGAGTGATGATGGACGTATTGATAGCCGGCTTGGTTCGTTTGTGCATGCCTTTTACCTTTGGTAGGTACTAGGCGCCCAAGCGCTCAAGCTCGGTGCTCCTCGAGAAAGCTGGGTCATCAGGTCAAGCGGCGAAGGTGGGTTTGGAGACTCTGGCTGTAACAAGCCGTTGAAATTGCTCTTTATTCGCCACATTCATGTTCCAATTGCTAGACCCGTTACCAATTCTCAAATTTCTGACCTTGATTCTTGATATCTTCCGCATGGTCGACTCCAGGATCCCTGCCGGATTCAGGAATTGCGACACTTGCATGATACTTCCAATTGAGGGCGATCGACATGCACGTATTTTAATTTCCGATTCTTTCACCACCCTGACATCCATGTCACTTAGGCTACCTCACGAGGGCAGACGTTTACCTGTCTATCACAACGTCCTCGATCACAGTGGCGGGATCCAAGCAATTCCTGCCCGCCCGTTCCTTCTCTTCCCTGTCATTGTAGGACCACCAGGGACCTTATCCACCCGTCTCGTCGTACCCTTCACTTTTTGCAAAGCGAATAGAAGCACCACGAGCGCCTAATCGAGTTGAACTCGGGGAATGGAAGAGGGAGGGATCCGTGGGAAGCGGGCGGGGATAACCGAGCTGATTATCGGGGCCGGATGAGCCGTTTCGCGTTCGCTGGTTGCTTGTGGGGTCGACATTTGTTCTTTGCTCCGTTCTTTTTGAAGTCGGACGGTTCATCTGGTCGTCCATTTCTTGTGCTCTGTCTCTCTTTCCTGATTATTGGATTCTGCTTACTCTCTACTGTCGTTCTTGACGCACGCAGATAGCCTGTACTCCGGAGGTTTAAACGGAAGATAAACCAGGCCGACGATACAACAACTTGGACTCAAAAGACGGGGAAACGGGAGTAAAGAGATAAAGTCGACATGGAGAGCGTTGTACCAGCAGAGATCACGCACGAGTTGACTCAGATTTTGTCGAATTTGGTGCTGGGAGATAATGAGATTCGGTCCAAGTGAGTTCTTTCATCACTTTTGGCGCCCAGAGGCAGGAGGAGGCCGGAGGGGTTGGATAAGGCTGGAGAGCCTATCGGGGGATTATAATCAGAGCTCTGTTCATGGACAGGATGGATGTATACGGAAAGAGATACAGAGGAAAAGAGAAAGCAGGACATGGTCGCGTTTTGTTAATGAGGTACTGACGAGATGATGCTTTAGTGCTGAAAAGGCAGTCAACGAGCGTCTGGGACAGACACCAGAGCTCTATATCCTTGCTCTGGCTCAGTTTGCCATCTCAGCAGATACCGATGTCGTACGTTTCTTCCACCTCTCTGGCTCCCACGACGATTTGACGCCCAATATCCCCGTTAGATGCGTTCATTCTCGTTTGTCCTCCTTCGGCGTCTCTTGTTCAGACCTCCACCTGTTTCGCAAGGGAATGCACCCAACCATCCACAGCTGGGCCCTGCTCAACCTAGGCTGGTGCTGTACGACCATCTGTCGAGCAATGGTTTGACAACGCTTGAACGGCTCTTGCTACACTCTCTGAGCCACGAACCCAGCCCGAGTGTGAGGAGAAAGGCGGTGGATACCATTTGCGACGTCGCGAAGCAGGGTATGCAGAGGGGACGGCCGTGGCATGCTCTACAGGCCCAGTCGTTCACGATGACGCAGGTGTGCTTCTTTTGCTTCTATCGTGGGTTACGCGGCTAAAGGCTTGGGATCAAGGTACCTGGAAATGAGACTGGTGCTGGAGGTGCTGGGTTGAGGGAGAGCGCGTATAGGGTCTTTGCGGGGTGTCCGAATCTTGTTATGGACCTCCAAACGGACGCTGTTTTGGGCGTCTTCCAGAAAGGATTGCAGGATCCTGATTCTGTCGAGGTGAGCCTTGTTAATCCTTCCTCGTTAAAACTCTGTCCAACGGAGCGTAGGTTCGACATGCAGCACTGCTCTCGTCGGTCGCGTACCTCACCCACGCCGATACGCGTCAATTATCGCACTCACTCTCGTTGATCTATCCAATGCTTGAAGCGGTACACCAACTCTCCCAGTCTCTCTCATCTCCACCTCTCGGTTCCAACTCGTCGACTCCATCAGCCTCGTCCTCTTCGAATGGCTCTTCTTCGTCCTCACATAAAATCAGATCAAACTACTACCATCTCTCGACATTCCTCACAGCGCTTACACCGCTTTGTACGACCCACCCATCGCTCTTTGCACCTCACCTCCAAGCTTTACTGAGCTTTTTGCCGAGCTTGGTGATGCCTGTTGTGGATTCTGGTCCGACGCCTACCGTGAGTCGACCGTTCCCAACGGGTGGTGCGAGGGGCTTTATGTTTCCTTCTGGACGAGATGACGAGGATGACGAGGGTAATTCGGGTGGGGCTGGGGAGGAAGAGGAGGATGGAAAGGATGAAGAAGAGGAGGATGAGAAGCGGGGGTTGAGGTTGGCTGCGTTGGAATTTATGGTGCGTTCCCCTCTTGATCTTAATCCTTCAAGGGAGGGCTACTGACAACACACCAAAGGTGTCGTTATCCGAAGCAAAACCGAGTATGGCGAAGAAAGTGAATGGGTGGGTGGAGATTATCGTTAGGGCGTGTTTGGAGGGTATGGGAGAGTTTGACGAAGATGAGAGTTTGGATGTGTGGATTGGAGAGGATGTGAGTACTTTTTTGTTGCTCTTCTTCTTCAATTATCCACCCTCTGTGCTTTCGTGACCCTCATTCCTTTAATGTCCAAGACAAATTCGGCTTTCTTGGACATCCCGCTTTGCCAAGCGACGTCAGACGTTTTAACTAACGGTTATCTCTTGTAGCCTTCATCAGGATCGGATATCGACTCGACGCCATCTCTATATGAGCAATCTCTTGACCGCATCGCGTGCGCGCTTGGTGGACGTGCAGTTTTGCCTCCTGCTTTCAAGGTTCGATCTCCGTTACTGATCATGGAATGGAACCCATGTTGACATTTGAGCAGTACATTCCTTCGATGTTGGCAAATTATGATTGGAGGAGTCGGCATGCTGGGCTGATGGCTATTGCTGCCATTGGTGAAGGGACTGGAAGGGTACGTCGCTTCGTTTCTCATCTCGTCGTGATAACTTCCGTTCATCGGCCGGTCTTGTTTCTTGCCTCTTTCCACGTCGCTCCCCCCTCTCTCTTCGAGCGTCTTCGACCGATCCCTCTTCATTCATGATATCGGTGGTCGCCCCCTACCCTTTTATTTATTTCCTGTCATCGCTTCGTCTTCGGATGTGATCTCTGGGATGGTTCGAAGGCGAAATTAACCCGTGATTCGTTTTTCAGGTCATGCAAAATGAACTGGGCAAGATCGTTGAAATGGTCGTGCCTATGTTCCAGGATTCGAATCCGAGAGTTCGATATGCTGCCTGTCAATGCGTGTACGTTCCATCTCTTGTTAATCTTTTCTCTTCTTCGGTACTGAAATGATTTACCTTTGATGTAGAGGACAGCTATGTACGGATCTCGAGGTACGTTCCTGTATGCGTGACTGTGAGAGGGCGAGGGAACGGGAGTACTGATTCGTTGAACAGGAAGTGATACAGGAGCAATATCATGAGCAGCTTTTCCCGCCGCTTATTGGGGCTTTGGAGGATCCTGAACCGAGGTGCGTTGATCAGCCTTCGATTCAGGTCGTTTCTCCCCTTCTCCATTTGTTATCGTCTTGGCGATTGCCACCGTTTGCTTCCCCCTTCGTCTTTCTCCTTGTTGGCTTTCGTAAACAGAGGAATATCGAGCTGATACCATCTTCGCAGGGTACACGCACACGCTGCTGCAGCGCTTATCAACTTCTGTGAAGGCGTTGAGCGAGATACTTTGCTTCCTTATCTCGATCCTATCGTCGAGCGGTTACTCAAGCTCTTGAATCCCGGAGGAGATCAAAGGATGGTGAAACGATATGTACAGGAGCAGGCCATCACGACGCTGGCGATGGTCGCTGATGCTAGTGAGGCTACGTTTGTCAAGGTGTGTACTTTCGCGTCATTCCACTGGTTGGGTGGTGACGGAGACGTTCATTGCCTAGCATTATTCAACAATTATGCCTCTGCTTTTGAGCGTACTGCAAAATGCGGATGGGGCTGAGTACAGGAAGTTGAGGATCAAGGCGATGGAATGTGCAGGGCTGATTGGTAAGTCGCTCTCCTTCTTTCGTGTCCTTGCGTGGCGAAGGGGTTTACGCTCGTTCCAGCGATTGCCGTCGGAAAAGATGTGTTCAGACCCGACTCTGGAACGCTGATTGAACTGTTAATTCGGATACAAAGTAAGCCTCTGTCATTCAACTAGTACGTTCGTATGGTGGTTAAAACTATTCGCTAGAATTACCCCACGATCCTAACGATACCCAACTCACCCATTATCTCATCGCAACCTGGGCGAAAGTCTGTCAAGCGATGGGCGAAGAGTTTGAACCATACCTCCCTGTGGTTATGCCTTCGCTTCTCACAACGGCGAGTGCGAAAGCCGACATCTCTGTCTACGGTGAGCCCTTCTCCATATAGATATTCTAGTATCTTGGTCTTACGCATCATCGTGCAGAGGACGAAGATGTTGAAACGGTCGAAGAAAAAGATGGATGGGAAGTGATTGAGATGGATGGTCAGACGCTTGGTATCAGAACGTCATCCATCGAAGAAAAATGCCAAGCGTTTGAAACGCTCGTCATTTATTGCTCTACGCTTGGAGCCAAGTTTGCGCCTTACCTTTCGCAAACGCTTGAAATTACGCTTCCAGCGTTGAAGTTTTATTTCCATGACGGTGTCCGAGAGGCTAGTGCCATGTGAGTGCCCTTTTTCTCGGTATGGCGTCTAGAAGAGGCTGACTAGTGTCGACGTAAGGCTCATTCCGATGCTCCTTGCGTGCGGAAAGTCAGCAGGAACGCTGACGCAACAGATGGTCGCTGCTTCGTATCACCAGATCATCCACTGCATTGCGTCGGAGCATGACTCGTCCTTCCTCGCTTCCCTTTACAAATGCTTCTGCGATACACTTCGCGTTCTTGGTGGACCTCCTTCCCTCCCCCAGATGTACGCCACCGGCATCATCGACGCCACGAAACGCCAACTCCAATCTTTGGCTGATAAGCGGAAATCGAGGGCTGACCGAGCTTCGAGGACGAGTGAGGCGGACGAACGCGAGGATATGGCATTATTGGAGGAGATTGAAGATTTTGCGCTCGAGGAGATGGGGAGGATGCTGGGGATGTTTGATCAAAATCACGCGCTTTTGGTAGCTATTGGGAGTGTGAGGGACTTGGGTTTTGCGCAGGAGAGCGATGAGGGGGATGAATGATTGAGAAAACAGGGGTTAAATTGATGATGTATGTATGCGGTATTGTAACTTATGTATGAATCATATGGACAGTCTGAACAATTCGATTGGGGGTACACAGGTGGGATTAGACTGCGGCGAAGGTAACCTAGTGAGTAGTTTGGAAAGATATGGTCTAGGAGACACTGTGTCCCCTTTAAAGGAAAGCATCATAAAGATGCCATATGCATTTCCTACTGACACTTGATCTCAAGTGCAAGAGAAACACCGAGAACGCCATGCGAGCCTGGCAGGGCGCGATCTCAAGACCGCTATTTAAATTGCGAGGTATTGGAAGCCCGCAGCATGAACCTGAAGAAGTTCTACAAAGCGGGAGAAGGCCCTTGTGCGACATTGGATGGAGATGCGGAACAGCGCAATGTTCTGGCCTGAGAAAAGCCTTATTGCGTTTTCGATATATATACCACCTGCTCATCGAGTATGTCTCTCATCCCGAAAATCAACCTAAAAGATGCCGATTTATGGACTATAAATGAAGGAATCGTGTAGGTGTGAATCGTCAAAGTGAACGATGCAGCTCTTTTCTCTTTTTCTTCTCGCTTCCATCGCAGCGGCTCAGCTTAGCCAGAGCTTGGAGCTTGAGAAACCTGCCATCCCGACAGCTCCAGTTTAGGGGCAGTGTTATGTACGCTTCAATCTTCCCTTATTCTAGAGTTCTACGGCACCCCGACAGGGAGTTGGTTGGTATGGAATTGTCCGGTGCGTTGAAGGCGCAACGTGTATCGTTGTGAACGCTGGTAGGTAGTTGAATCCAAACGCAGTCCAAACGTGCTTACGTTTTGCAGAGTTTTCCCAATTCCAGAAGTTCGCAACGCCACCATTGCCTATCCCTATTCCATCCAAACCTGATCGTGTTCTTACTCTGGGAGATACTGTATCTCACGTTAGAGGCGGTAATTCTTACCAAGGTTATGTCAAAGAGCTCCCCGCTCGAGACAAGCTTTCAAATGACTTCATTGGCAGTAAAAAAATGAGGTGCTATGGGTGACAATGAGTGCAAAGCTTATCCGGGAGCAACAATTGAAGAACTCGCTACTTGGTCCAGAAAGGCTTTGGCCAAGGAACAACCCGACGCGAATATCTAGAGATCTTTCGTGCTACACAGTTCTCCTGGCCGTTTCGAGCTCAAGATTATCTTCATACACGCCAGGGTCGAGGACCTCCAAGATGTCGCTAAAGGACCTGCGAGCATTGAAACTGTCGCCTTGCGCCCCTACGGCCTCTTTGCGATACTCCTGGATCCAAAAGTGACGAATGCAACGGTTTTGCTCGCAGCTATGACCCCCATCCCGGCTCTGTTAGCTATTGTCAACGGCTTCAACAGCAAAGTAAACATCGGCGGAGACGTGGTTCGTGGAAAACATATTCTGAAGGTTCCGATGGATTTGGACGAGGGATGGGATTCATCCAAACAAAGGGGGATATGAGAAGATGGCACAGCAATGGTACATTTTTTGGTACTGCGTTCGCGATAGAAGATGGATCCCTAGATAGTAGCATCCGAGTTGCAGCTCTGATTTTCCTATTCTGCATGATTCCCGAGGCCCGGAGAACCAGCTTCGTTCTTTATTCTAGAAATATTCGAGGTGGCTAAGGTTGACATGTCCCCTACCTCGTGGGCATTCAACACCTGGCAACAAATGAAGGATTCGTAAGGCTAGGGTAGGCGCCGCTGGCGCAACATGCTTCTGTTTCCACTTCGAGCCTCGTTGCTTTTACACTTCCACCATGCCGAGATTTAATCTTCCTGGTGCCCAAACGGGACCTGCTTCACGTTCTGCTCTATCTGAGCAGCTGTTCAAAATGTTACCTTCGACACCCCCAACGAAAGTAAGTCTTTGTCATTTGCTGCAGTAGTTCGCTCATGGCTCGACGCCGACCAATCAGTTCATCAGCGGTGCACAGAAGGGACAGCTGGAACCTCTGTTCCTTCTTCGATTTGCGTTGCAATACTTCCAGACACCTGAACACATCCTTTCTTCAATGGATGTTTACCTTTCCTTCCTAAAATCGAGTCTCTTGCCTTCGAGCGAGGAGATGCTGGCCGGAAACTCGAAAGCGCTTGAGAACAGTGAAAGAGGCTTGGAGTCAATAGCAGGTGTTGAATCCCTCCTTAAGCATGTCATTCGCTTGAGTGGCTCTACCTCAAGCCCTCTTTCAAATCGTATTGCAGCAAAATTGGAGTCGAGCATGGACGCCTTCGGAGACTGGCTTCTTTTTGCTCTCCGTCGTAGCTCCTGGTACTTTCAAGGGCGGTATCGATTCGGGAAGACGAACATCCAGTATGTGCTCCTCATTGGGGTTCTCATCCTTTCCGCCCTGTCATTTTCGCCCGAGCTCGGCGATGCCGTTCGCAAAAGTGATCGCATTGCCGACGTTTTTGTAACGACCGCTTAGTCATCATGCGTCGTTACGACGCTTCCTGCCGTCTCCTTTCCATATCGATCTTGTACCTTTACCACCATCTCGTCCACTAGTGTCCGTGAATAGACGTCGTGCCATTCATCTTGGTTCCGGTCTCCCGACTCTCCTCAGTGTTGTCCGCTGTCGCCGCAGTGGTCTTCCAGTTTTGGTTCAAACCTGGCTCCTGCGGAACTGTGATATGGACTTCAAAGCAGAATACGGAGTTGAAGGACCTTTACCCGAGAGGCCAGGAGTCGATTACTTCGTCACTCTCCTTCCCAAAGCAGCCTCCAAGGACGACGTGTCCACATGTTGTTTCTTCATTGCGGCCTTCACTCAAACTCTCCAAGATCCATCCATGAAAAACAATTTTTTACTTCGATGGGTTGCTTATTTTAAAGAAGAGAGCCACACGGGGTATTTCGGCAGTGACCCTTCTGTCGTTATGGGACAAACGGTTCTCTCCAGGCTTTCCCAAATTCGCATGTCGAACGAACTGGAGACCTGGAGTGCCATCTCCACTTGGAAGAACCTTGCACAGCTCGAGGGCCTTTTGGTCAACCTAGCGGAAGGGACCCTTTATTCTCAAGTCTCTGATGTGCACCCTCTGATTGCATATCTTGAGAAAGCTGACTACCTCTACCATTTCACACATGCGATCCTCACGATCAGCAATCGCACCTACGCCGATGATCTTCGAAATGGATTCCGCGATCCCGCGATCCCCCTTGCTCTTCTTCTCCTGCAAACCCATGATAACATGGTTCAAAGGCGGTCACTAGCGCGCAGGCCTAGGGAAAACTTTCGCTCCCTACTTCGAGGTGGTAGCCTTTGCATTTGCGCGAACAGCGCCGATAGCATTCCGAGGTACTCAATCACCTTCCAAGAAATGTACGGAGACAAAGGCCGTCCGTTCCCCATCATAGTGACGGAGATGATATATCTCTTTGGATCTTCCGGGATCGCGTATCCAGCGACAGTTGGCAGGGCAGTCCTTCGAGCGAGGAAGTCGGTTCCTGACCAAGGCTGGAAGGCAATTGGCCAGGCAATGACAACCGCGGTGGGCCCTCTCCCGGCAATCACCCAAAACCCTCAAATTAACTGGGTGGAGGAATTCAATGCAAAAATGGAGTACATGGTAAAGCAGCACTCTACATCGATGAAGGTTTTGAAGCATATTCTTTGCGACAACGCCAATGTACGTTTACCTCTGCTTTTCTGACAACGATCACGCATTTGATACTTTTATTTAGCATGCTCAATGCAGCTCAATCTCACGAGCCTCATTTGGACGAAGTGCGCGACTGAAGGAGTGCTCTAGCTGCCACACGGCTGTCTATTGCTCCTCCGAATGTCAGCGGGAGGATTGGACTCGAAGACACTCCCTCCTTTGCCATGAGTTCAGACAACGACATAGGGGTGAGTCTAAATTGATGCGGCTTACAACCTATGTGCTGAATGTTCGATCCTTCCTCAGACATGCTTAAGCAGGAAACGACGTACCCTCATCGCGTCCGTGCTTGGCATATTTCACTCCTTCGTCACACCTATGCCGAGGACAAATTTTATCTTCATCAACGCTTGTCAAGTTCTGCGTCCGATGTCGCGGTTAAAGACCTTACACATTTTCCCATTCGCACTCACGTGGTCTCTTTTGGGACATTTTTATCCGCTTGGGAGGGGGAACCCGATCCGTATGCTCTACTCCGCCAACACTTTCAAGAGGAATTCCTCGACTGGACAAGGAGCCGACCTCCTGTTGATCATACCGATGCGCGATTCACGTACCAATCTCGGCTAGTGGAAGGATTGTTCCCGTTTGGGACGAGGGTTGTTCGACTGACAATCAAACTCGCCACAATCTTGCCAAAGGACGAAGATTTCGAGTCTCAAGTCCATGTCATTGATAGCTTCTTTCGTACAACTCGCCAGTAGGTACCCCATTCGGCACAGCACTTCTGATGGATGCACGCCTGCCACGGCACTCTTTGGACTTCAAGACATCTCCATCTCGTAGACTCGTAACCAGTCGTTGAATGAGGACTAGCACGATTCTTGATTCTTCCATGGTCCGTTGGAATAATATTCTGCGGGTTCTGGTGCCTTTGAACAAGTGTCGAGGGTGAAATCTCGAGGGATGGGATTTATTTAAGAAAAAGTGGGTATGAGAAGACGGTGCAGCAGTTGCACATCCATTGGCACTACGTTCGCGATTGAAGATGAATCCCTTAGATGGTAGGATTACAGCAGCAGATTGTCAATTTGAATGGAAAAGATGCGCGTTCCTTTATGTAAAATTGAGAACTTCATACGAAACCAAAATGAATGATTCATAAGGTTAGGGGTAGACGCCAGCGCAACATGTTGTGTCCTGAGCATTTGTTACTTTTACAACGCATCCACCATGCCGAGAGTCTATCTCCCAGGGACTCAACCAGGGCCGAATGCTCGCTCTGTTACATCGGATGAGCTTATCAAGATTTTCTCTTCTACACCGCCAACCTCGGTAGGTCTTTTTCACTCACTGAAAATTTCACTCATCGCATTGTTACTGGTCAGATTCTCGCCTCGGCGCGAAAGGGAGAGCTGGGACCTCTCAGTGTCCTTCACTTTGCGCTTAGATCATTCCGGACCTCTGGGCCTATTTTGTCTGCATTGGATATCTACCTATCGTTCCTTAATTCCAGCCTCGTGCCCTCGATTGAGGCGATGCTGGTTTGCAACCCGAAGGCCCTCGAGGACAGCGAGCGGGGGTTGGAGTCAATAAGAGGGGTTGAATGTCTCCTTCAACATGTCGCTTGTGTGGGCAATTCTATCTCGAGCTCTCTCTCCCACCAGGTTTCTGCCAAACTGGAGGGAAAGGTGGATGCTCTCGGAGACTGGTTTCTTTTCGTTACACGCCCTAGCTCCTGGAACTTTCCTGGACGATATCAAATCGCGAAGTCAAACGTCCACTATATGATCTTCATTGGGGCTTTCGTCGTCACCCTGCTATCGTTTTCATCCAAACTCGGTCGCGCTGTTCGCAAGAGCGAACACATTGCCGATGCTCTGGTCCAAGCATGGCTTCTGCAAAACTGCGACATGGACTTCAAAGAGGCGTACGGCGTGGAAGGGCCTCTGGCTGACAGGCCAGGAACGGCTTACTTTGTAACCATATTTCCCAAATCTGCGTCTCAGGACAACACAACAGCGTGCTGTTCCTTCATTGCGGCATTCACTCAAATTCTCGAAGATAAAGGAATGAAGGATCAGTTCTTATCCCGATGGACCACTTACTTTGACACAACGAGGGACGCAAGGTACTCCGGTAGTGACCCCTTTGTCGTGCTGGGAGAAACCATTCTCTCGAGGCTTTCCCAGGTTCGCATGTCCAACCAACAAGAGAGCTGCAGCGCCATCTTTGCCTGGAAGAGCCTCGCTTACCTCGAAGACCTTTTCGTTACCCTTGTAGGAGGGCCTCTTGACCCCTTCGGCTCCGATGTGCATCCCCTGGTTGCATACCTCGAGAAAGCCGACTACCTCTATCACTTCACAAACACGATTCTCTCGATCAGCAATCGCATCTACGCCGAGGACCTTCGAAATGGATTTCGCGATCCAGTGGTCCCGCTCGTTCTCGTTCTCTTGCAACTCTACGAGAACATGCTCAAGGGGCAGTCGTTAACACGGAGGTTTAGGGATACCGTCTGCTCCTTGCTTCGAGGCGGTTGCCCTTCGCATTTGCGCGAACAGTGCGGACAGCTTCCCAAGGTATTCAACCGAGTTCCAACAGAAATACGGGAGTAAAGGTCGACCACTGCCGGATATCCTGACCAAGATGATATTTCTGTTTGGAGCCTCCGGAATTGCATACCCCGCGACGATTGGTAAGGCAACCCTTCGGGCGAGGAGGTCGGTTCCTGAGCACGGCTGGAAGGCAATTGGAGAGGCGATGAAGGTTGCTGCAGGCCCTCTCCACACCATTACCAACAACCCCCATATAAACTGGGTAGAGGAATTCGATGGGAAGATGGAATACATGGTCAAGCATCAATCCGCGTCGATGAAAGGCCTGAAGCGCACACTTTGTGATAATGCAAACGTAAGTTCAGCTCAGCTTTTCTTTTTCACGTTGGTTGCTTATTTAACCGCATCATCAAGCACGCACAATGCAGCTCAACCTCACAGGCCTCATTTGTACGAAGTGCGCGACTGAAGGAGTGCTCTAGCTGCCACTCGGCTGTCTATTGCTGCGCCGAATGTCAGCGGGAGGATTGGACTCGAAGACACTCCCTCCTTTGCCATGAGTTCAGACAACGACATAGGGGTGAGTCGAAATTGATGCAGCTTACAACCTATGCGCTGAACGTTCGATCCTTCCTCAGATATGGTTAAGCAAGAAACGACATACCCTCATCGTGTCCGTGCTTGGCATATTGGAATGCTTCGTCATATCTATGCCAAGGACAAAGTTTATCTTCACCAACGCTTGTCAAGCCTCGCATCCGACGTCGTGGTTAACGATATCACAAGCTTCCCCATTCGCACTCCAGTCGTGTCCTTTGCGTCCTTTTTCTCCGCGTGGGAGAGAGAGCCCAGTCCGTATCCTCTTCTCCGTCAACATTTCCAAGTGGAATTCCTTGACTGGACAAGGGACCGACCTCTCTTCGACCACACTGATGAGCGGTTCACGTACCAGTCTCGGCTCGTAGAGGGGGTTTTTCCGTTTGGGACACGGCTCGTTCGAGTGACAATCAAACTTGCAATACTCCAGGCAAAGAATGAAGATCTCGAGTCTCAAGTTCATGTGATTGATAGTTTCTTCCGTATAACTGAACAATAATCCCACCATTCGGTGTAGTACTTGTAATCAATGCACCTCTACCACGTTTGCGAGCTTCCGTGCATTGGATTGATCCAAGACACCCCATCTCGGTCGTCTCCGAGCCGGTAAGTCATTCCCACACGCAAATGACTGCAAAACACGGTTGCTTTTGTTTCTCTTCACTGCCATGACTAGCCCTCCAGAACTACAAAGCCTAGCCTCTTCCCTAGCTTCATCAGTTTCGAAGCCACGCCTTTTATCGTTGAGTTCAAGCCAAATCCATGCTCAGGTGGGATTTGGTGTTTTAACCTCTCTGTTCTCACTGTATGACCTAGGATCTAGTACATCAGCCGTGGACGAACCGGAAGCATCGAAGCGCTAGTTTTCCTCAGTGAACTCATTCGACTGCCTAATGGTTGGAGAGAGGCTGAAGATATCCTCCCCCTCTTCGTTGCCCAGCTGGGCTCCATTCACATTCCTCTACTGCAACACTTCGAATGGACCCTCGAGAGGCTCGAAAGAATACGTCGTGCAGAGCTGGCAATCATGGGCTTGACGCGCGCAATCCAGTATACCAGGGATACTCTTTCTAATGACTCGGCTATGGATTTGGTTACGAGACGGGTCATCCCTGTCGTCGACGACATTGCTCGCTGGCTTACATTCATGCTATCCTTCGAGCCGCTTGGGCTTCCGCCTGCCGCCCAACGACCTTTTACGCCCCTGAAGCGCCATAGGTTCGTGTACTTGGCTACAGATTTCATGGAAGAAGGCCGAGAGGTAACACAAAAGCTCCTCAACTCGATCGACAGTTCAGTTCCTGTTCGCGCTCTCCTCTCTCGCCTGTGGATGATGAGGAACGACGGGTTTTCGTTCACCGAACGCGAACACAGCATCTCAAAAGAAGGCTTCGATAGCGAGGCTTGGGTAGGAACTGGTTTATGTCCACAAGAGGAAGAGCTTCACCCCTATCATGGCTGCCCCATCCTCCGCATCATGTTCAAGACTATGCATTTCCACAAGCTTCGAAAAGAATGGTTCAAGCATTTCTACGCGAGATGCGTTGATTCGTCCCTGTTTGGAAGTCCTATGGATCCCTCTGTGGTCCTTCCCAACTCGATCGTCTCTCGAATGCGTCAGCTCCGCGATGCTGCCCAGCGCCGTGACTCACCCATCCATGTCGTCTTCAAGAATCTCGACCACCTTGCGCATATTGTCATTCTCCTAGCTGAATATCCCGACAACGCGGAAGAGGGCATTTCTGGAGAGAGCGATATGAAGTTGGACTATCTGGATGCCCTCCACAAGGCAGGATACAGCGCAGTGCTTGCTGAGACCCTTGCTCTTGTTAGCAATTGGGCTTATAAGCAGGAGCGGTCCGAAGGATTTCTTCAGCGAGAGCCGACAGAAGCCTATCGCTCTCTCGGGAAATCCATTCGTTCCCTCTTCCCCCCACCAAAGCAGCATGTTTCCATTTGCTACCGGGCTGCTAGCCTTCTGGAACGACACGTCCTGCAGATCCTCACCTTCCCGAGGCATTACACCACTCTCTATCGCGCATTTGCTCGGCATGGGTGGATACGCATCGTCGCGAACATGGCATTGGTATGGGATGAATACCCGGAGATGTATCGAGCGCGCTTATCCGACACGTACGAGTATGAAGCGATCGTTATCTCTACGTTTAGGAGCATTGCGAGCGACGTAATTCATCATCCTGGCGTTGCACAGGCAGCAAGAAGGGCGAATGACGGGATCACGGAGAAGGCTTGGAAGGCGATGGACAAGATTACGACGCAGCTGCGAGGTCCGTTTCGAGGTAGAGGATTGGAGATTGCGTCTACTTGGGGTGAGACATTCCAAATGCATGTCAAGAAGGTGGAAGAGTTATGGTCGTCGCTTAAGGGGGTATGGGACCTCACACTTTGCGATAATGAATCGGTGTGTGCTTTCTATCTCGTCCTAGCGTTGGACAGACGCTCATAGTGTATAGCACTTTGAAATCGAGCGTGGCGAAGATATAGGTGCTCAGCAACGTGGTTTGTCATGCTCAGGCTGCTCTTCCAAGGTTTACTGCTCGGAGGTCTGTCAACAGATCGATTGGGAGGCTCGGCACAGGGGTGAGTGTACTGCCTACCAGACGCTCTACGACAAGGTGATGTTGCGAGCCGACATTGTGTACCACAACCGCAACCGAAGCTTTCACGTCGAATATCTAAAACACGTCTACACCTCCAACGGACTTTTCGATCAACACCTTTACGAACCTCAATCCATCGCACGAATTGCGACTGGCGAATTTCCGGTGTACATGAACTTGTGGCCTGTCAATGTCCCTGCTGTCCCTCCTGACTTTTCGTTTCTTCCGGTTTTGAATGACAAGTATCGGGCCAACTTTATCGATTGGGCGGCTACTTGTACTTGGGCGGAAAGTCACTCGAGCTATCAGCGTGGAATCACGATACATAGGCTTCTCGAGGGTATGTTTCGCCTTGGGCCTTGTTGGTTCGTGGTGATTACGGTCAAGGCGGCTATCACGAGTCGTGGTGGCTCGGACGTGGATATTCGAGTGTTGGATACTCTTGCGAGGGTCGGGTATGTATCTTTGGTTCTAAATGGATTCATCCCGGTTTTGATCATGTCTTTAGGCCCGAAGATCGAGTAAAGGCGTACATTCAGAGCCGTATGTCTTCTGCGTCTGCGTCGTGATTTAGTGACCCATATTTTCTGGGACTGATCATTCATGAAATCTCCTCGCGATCTAATTTATTGCTGATTTATGTTCGAATATATTAATAACAGCCTATGAACCAGCCATGCAAAGACGCCTAGGAACGTGAGAGGATGAAATACGGCTATCTTGCTTTGTACTTGTTATCTTCCCAAGTCATAGCGATACACCGCGCCCGATTGTTTGAACCGCGACGCGACTTGAACAGCCACGACGTCGGACATGCCGACATCCCACAACGTGCCTCTACCCTGAGAACTCGTGGATTTGCATTTGCCATCATCGGCCGGGCCACTTGACACTTCATTCTCAACCACCACATCGTCAGCACCCCTCGGCGCTCTCGCTAGGCTAGGCCAACCAGAATCAGCGACGACGACGCTAGAGACAGGGAGAAGAGAGACATTGAGAGCAGGATGGCGGCCTTTTTGGACCTATATGAACCGTTGGATGTGATTGGGAATGGGAGCTTTGGGATTATTAGGAAGGTTAGACGGAAGAGCGACGGACTGGTGCGTACTTGTTCTCTTCACTCCTGACTAATTCGCTCACGATGGCCTGTGGGTTAGATATTCGCAAGGAAGGAGCTGAATTTCGAGAGGATGAGCGAGCGGGATAGGAAACAGATAGTGGCTGAGGTGTACGCCGTTCTTCGTACTCTGGCTCGACTGACAGGCTGAGCGGTTGTACAGGAATATCCTCAAAGACCTCCAGCACGAACATATCGTGCGCTACCATGACCGCCATGTCGACCGCGACGCTGGCATCCTGTACATCATCATGGAATATTGCGGAGGTGGCGATCTCTCCACCATCATCAAGCAGTCTGCAAAACAGGGTCGGCCAATACAAGAAGACGTCATTTGGAACTATTTCATGCAGATTCTGCTCGCGCTGTGTCATTGTCACCACCCGAATGGAACAGGGACGAAGGTTGAGGCGTCGAGGAGACCACAGATCTTGCACAGGGACCTGAAGCCGGATAATGGTGCGTATCTTGGTGGACTCTTTAGCCTATATGATGCTAAGACTGCCATAGTGTTCCTGGATGAATCTAATAACGTCAAGCTGGGCGATTTTGGGCTCTCGAAGGCTTTGCCACATGCTTCGTTCGCTAATACCTACGTCGGGGTACGTCGTTGCTTCTCGCCTTCCAGGGGGTGATCGACAGGGTAACATTTGACTGTAGACGCCATATTACATGTCCCCGGAGCTTATGCAGGAGAAGGCATACGACTCGAAATCGGATATATGGTCACTTGGCTGCCTCATCTACGAACTCGCAGCAACGAAGCCGCCGTTCCACGAAGCAAAGACTCATAATGAACTTTCGATACTCATCAGGTATGTTCTTTCTCCCGTGATCTTTCTATTCCTTTCTGACGTCGGCTCTCAGGAACGGTCGAATACCACCGTTACCCCGAGGATACTCGCAGGCCTTGTTTGGCGTCATCAAAGCCATGCTAAACCTCAACGTACGTCCACGACTTTTATCGCCTTGATTCGCTCTGACGTTATTCAAGCCCGCCATGCGTCCCTCAGCTGCTCAACTACTTCAACACGAGCGACTGGAGTTGGTATTCAAGGTTGCGGAGACAGAGAAAATGTAAGTGGTCACTCGATTAGTACTGTATCCTCCAAACCAATCCCACCCTCTCTTCAATTCGGCCTTCTGGCCAAGCCTCTTCCCTCCCACGTGCTACTCTGCGCGTTCTAGGAGTGCTCGCTAACGCTGGTTTCATAGGCTCTCTACTGTCAAATCTCACAAGAATACACTGGTCACTCGTGAACGCGAACTGGCCACCCGCGAGCAAGCCATCGTGGAGCGCGAAGCCCACCTCACCTCTCTCTTCGCCCAAAAGGACAGCGAGATTTCCCAGCTACAACATCACGTCTCGTCGCTCCAGCTTCAGCTTTCGCAAGCGCAAACCCACGCACAGCAGCTCCAGGCTCAGCTATCACAGACGTCGCAGGTGACGCAACACGAGGTTGATCAGGCGATCAAACGGGCGGTGGCAAGACGAGAGGAAGAGTTGAGGGTGTTGGTTGTGAAGCGAGAACAGGAGGTGGCAGAGGCGATGCGGAAACGAGAAGAAGAGATCATGGACGCCGTACGGAGACGAGAGGCTGAAGTGTGTGAAGCGTGGACAAAGAGGGAGGGAGAGATTAGGGAGGAGGTGGAGGTCAGCATCAAAGCGGTTGAGGAGCGGATAAAGTGGATACAGGATCGGGAGGAAGAAATGAAGGAGGAGGAGGATCGATTGGAGGTTGTAAGAGAAGAGCTGGAAGAGAGGGAGAGGGAGATTGAGGAGATGGCGAAAAGAGGTGAGTATGCGTTTCGTTTCTTCTTCGTATTCGAGGGCGGGTGGTCGTTTTGGCTCTTGTCACTTCAACCACTGCCTGCATTGCCTTCGTTCCGTCTCTCCCTTCATGTATTCAAGCGTTGAGAATCATGCTGACGAGATTCTAGATTCAGCTCCTCGCCGGTCTCCTCTCGAGGATATCGAGAACGTTGAACCTAACTCAAGTCCGGCTCCAACGATCACGTTTGAAACACCCGCAGCGTCCCGGAAGCCTCGTCATTTCGAATCTTTCGACACGACCCCGAGACCAACGAATCGCGTTCAAGCCCTTCCAGCGCTTGAAACACCCATCACGCGTCCTTCGTATACGGACTTTTTACCCTCCGCGATGAAAGGCGTTGTGCTCACTGCTACGGGCGAACCATTGGCTACGCCATCTCCCGCAGAGCTCGCCACACTTTTCAACTCTTCCCCACCCGTCGGTCTCAATTTCGGCAAGATCTTCGACTTTGACAAGGAGAATGAAGAGCAGGCGGTCAACTTTCCCGGTCACCATTCGGATGAAGAGGAAGAGCTTCCACCTAGTCCGACGGCGAGGAAGGAGAAGGAGTTGAGGAGGAAATCGAGCAGGGATTCGTTCTCTTCAAACTCTACTTCTACTGGCGCGAACGGAAATCAACTCTCGCACTCGGCTACGACTACTTCGACGACGAGGATACGACGACCTTCGATTCGGAAGACGGCATCGGTGCCTGCAAAGGTCTTTGAGCAGGGTTCTCAACGTCGGTCAACAAGTAGGGAGCCAACTTCACGGAGGACGTCGAATGTTGGGACGAGTGAATCGGCAGGTTCCATTGCAAGCTCTTCGAGTACGAGCTCAGTGGCCTCTTCCAGTACTGGACCAACAGTTCAGCCAAAACCTCTCCCTCATCCTCACCTTTCGGCGACTGCGACGAAGCCTCCTTCGTCTACTGGTGGTTCGTCGTCATCGCGGGTGGTGTCAGGGCCAAGCTCACTCGGGATCTCGAGGACCACTTCAGCGGAATCGACACCGAAATACGACCTTGGTGATGAAGAGAACCTTCCCAGTCCTTTCTTGAAGAGGGTTTCCCGGTCCAAATCGACTTCGACGACGTCGACGAAACCTCCTTCCACTTCATCTGAACCCTCTGCGCCACCTACTCGTTCGTCCTCGAAGGATCCAACAGGACCCTCCGAGTCGACACCCGTGGCGACTGAGCGACCAGGATCGGCGACCAAGACTGTCACGCGCAAACGACCTAGTGCAGGGAACATGTTGAGGACGATGGCGGCAGCCAATGTTGTGAGAGGAAAGCTGACGCCTTCGAATAGTGTTCCGGCGACAATCGGGCGAGCAGGCAAGGTGTGATGGACTAGGGATTTGTGTTTGTGCGTCTGCCTCGAACGGACGATTTCCGGTTAGATTCAGTTTTGGTTTAAACCTCGTCTCTATTATTTGTAATTGAGCTTCATGATATACCGTATAATGTACACGATGATGGCCACGATATACATGGGTGACCTGAGGATTGGAGAGAGCATAAACGAAGGAAGAACGGACGCTCTCAATTGTATGGTGTCATTCCAGCAAGATCATCCTTGAAAAGGTCCAAGAACCGAGTCTCCAGTGCTTGCTGGGAAGGAAGGTCTAGTTTCCCCTCTGCGCGTGGGTTAAGCTTATACGCTGGCAGTCCGTTCCATGTGTTCTTGCATCTGCACAAGCCCTGCGCGGTGTTTTGAAGCATGGTGCCGCACTGAAAGCAAGCAAAGCGTTCGACTTCTATAAAATTGGAGCTCGATCCTGCCACCGATTGTTCACGAAGACAGAGGATCCTTGCGGTTGTCTCCCAACCCAGAACATTGGCAACTTCTTGGAGAGGGAAATCTTCCTTCAAAGTCGCCAAACTTTTGGCACCCGATGAAACCCAGTCTGCAACTCTAAATTCTCTGCCGAGAGCGATCTTCTCGATCGGCGTCATTTCGAGTTCAGATAGATTGTCGATGGCAAGCTTCCGGACCTTTTGATAGTTCAGGGTCATCGAGACTGAGAAATGGGGCCTGCTTACCTTGCTCATCTGCCAAGTTGAAGCAAGTTTGAGAACACTAATCCATTCGCCTTTCGCGAGAGACTTCGGCGGCTCACTCATGGGTCTATTCGTTTTCATGAAATAAGTGCCCACCATGCGCTGAGGCATAGGCGTACTCACTCGGGTAAAAGGATCCTCAAAAGACACTCAAAATCTTGGCTCCTGTATCCTTCCAGAACGATCGGTTGATCTTCTGTTTCTCCTTCACCCTGTCCATCCAGCAGGAACATTCCTTCGAACACCTCTGATTGACTGGTGAGACAGTGTCGTGGAATGCAGTATAGGTTGTTCTTCTACCTAAAGATCCAGATGGAGCTCAGTAGCAAATCAGGAGGAAGCAGATATCAAGCCGGGATATCGACGGGCGCTTACGCAGAAGATGGCATGAGGACGGAAGAATTCGGTGTGTTGGACTCTCTTCATACCCGTCAAAGAGGATAGGTTCATGTAGGCCGACGTCAAGTAGGTGGCTTCAAATTTTCTTCAAAAGGGAGCTGAAGTCGATGAAGGTGTGGTGGTAGCGACAAGGGAGGGCTCGGACGGTCTTGTCTAACCATTTTTGAAAGAGAGCGGAGATTGAGCGCATCGTTTCCATTTGGAAATACCCTCTGACTGGGTTGGCCGTGTGATCATTTCACAACCCCGGGGTCACTAGTACGGCTTAGGGTTTAGGGTTAGGGTTAGGGTTAG